>JAEQBH010005371.1:0-320860 GCA_016808115.1 Tetrastigma voinierianum
CTCACATCATTTCTTATCTTTTATCTCCAAATCAAATTCTTGGAGAAGTAAGACCCATCTTATCAACCTTGGTTTAGCACCCTTCTTCATCATTAGGTATTGAATTGCTGCATGATTTGTGTAAATGAAGACTATGGAACCTATGATGTAAGGTCTGAATCTATCACATGAGAAAACCATAGCCAACATCTCTTTTTCCATGGTTGTGTAGTTCCTTGGGCTCATTCAATGTAGTTGGCATAGTAGATAGTTTTGATAAATTTTTGTTTTGTCTTTGACCCAAAACTGCTCCAATAGCAAAGTTACTCGCATCACACATAATCTCAAATGGTTCATTCCAATCCAGCACTGTCATTATGGGTGCTGAAATCAATCTAGATTTGATTTCTTCAAATGCTTTCATACATGCCTCATGAAAATAAAAAATGGAATCCTTTTCCATTAGTCTACACATGGGTCTAGCTATCTTTGAAAAGTGCTTTATGAATCTTCTCAGAGAACCTAGTCATTCTAGGAAACTAATTTTCTTATTGCTATTGGTGGCATAAGATTCGACGTAGAAATCTCGCATAAGATTCTGAATGGTAGAAATTTGGCAAGATCAACTCAAGTATTTATGAGGAAATACTGTTTCAATACTATGCCCTCTTGAACCATGGAATGACATTTCTCCCAATTCAATACAAGGTTCTTCTCTTGGCTTCTTTGTAACACTAACTCCAAATTCTTAAGGAAATGATCGAAAGAGCATCCAAAGGGAAAAATCATCCAAGAAGATCTCCATAATGTCATCTATTAAACCGGAAAAAATGGCCATCATACAATGCTGAAAGGTGGCAAGGGCATTGCATAAGCTAAAGGGCATCCTCCTGAATGCAAAGGTCCTATATGGACAAGTGAAAGTGGTCTTTTCTTGGCCTTCAGAGGCAATGTTAATCTTATTGTATCCTGAGTCTCCACCTAATAAGAAATATTAAGCATGTCCAGCCAATTTGTCCAACATCTGATTGATGAATGGGAGTGGGAAATAATATTTTCTTATAGATTTGTCGAGCTTCCTGTAATCAATACATACTCTCCATCCACTCACAATGTGTGTGGAGATAAGCTCATCTTTCTCATTTCTAATCACTGTTACTTCGCCTTTCTTTAGCACCACTTGGACAGGGCTCACCCAAGCACTATAATGAATCCAGCTTGGAGCCACTTAAACACTTCTTTCTTTACTACCTCTTTCATCACAGGATTCAATCGTCTCTAATGTTCCATTGAAGACGTAAAAACTCTTCTTCAATAAGGATCTTGTGCATACAAATTGCAGGACTAATTCCTTTGATATCCTCAACTGACTGGCGCAATGCTGCTATGTTCCTGTCTCGCAACCCTGGGCACTTTATGCCGATAAAATAACTAGCTTGGTATCATTGTATCCCAAAAAAGCATATTTCAAACGCTTTGGTAGACCCTGGAGAACTAGGCCATCTACTGTCTTTTGCACTTCTTAAATCTCATCAGTCTCATAATTTTCTTAAAGACTAAGTATAGTCTCTACCAATTCAGGATTAGCTACAACTTCTTCACAATCCAACTCTTCAACTTAGAGTGATTTGGTCAAACATTCCCCAGCGACTTTTCTATAAAGAAAAATCAGCCTACTTTTTGAAGGAATCAAACTATCGAATTCTTATACAACTCGGTTTGTCTTTCATCTCGTCGCCTTAAACTTTGAGATACAAGTTAAACTTCTTCACTTGATCTTTTTACCTTACTCTATGTCAACTCCCATTCTTTACATCTATCAATGCTTGACCGATATCCCAAGGAATGGTCTATCTAGAATCAGTGGTGCCTCTTTTGTCTTCCTCCAGATCCAGGACTACAAAGTCCACTAGAAATATGACTTATTAACCTTGACCAACACGTCTTCTATAATGCCCTTGGGAAAAGTCAATGATTTATCCGCTATTTGCAGTGAAAGTGGAATGGGAGTCAACTCTCCTAAATTTAGCTTCTTCACATTCGACAATGGTATCAAATTAATGCTCGCTTCCAAGTCACATAAGGCTTTGCTAAAGATATACTCCCCTATTACACACGGGATAGTCAAACTTCCTAGATCCTTAAGTTTCTTTGGGAGTTTCCTTTGAATAATTTCACTGCACTTCTTTGACAAACTCACTGTGCCACAAGCATCAAGTTTCTTCTTATTACTCATAATCTCTTTCATGAACTTGACTTAATTGGGCATTTGTGCCAATGCATCCGCAAATGGAATGTTTACTTCAAGTTTCTTAAAGATGTTCAAGAATTTGGCAAACTGTTCATCCAACTTGCCTTTCTTAAATCTTTGTGGAAATGGAAAAGATGGGACAATTAAGGGAGGGTTATCCAGAAAAGTGATCCTTCCCAAAGTGAACTTATATTTCTCTTTCTTCTCTTCCCTTGTCTACTATAGTTTCTTCTTTTTTAGTTTCCACCTTCTCTTTTTCAGCTTCTTTAGAATTTCCAACTTGTTTTTCACTCCCTAGAGTGATAGCCTTACACTCTCTTGAGTTCTTTTCCTTATCACTTGGAAAAGACTTAAAAGAGCTTTCTTTTACTGAATGGGCCAGCTGTCCCATTTGATTTTCCAAAGTTTTGAGAGAGGCTTTGATATTTACTTGTTCTTTTCTAGGTTAACTATCTTGTTGCCTTAGTCATCATGGTTTCTTTTCGTATCATTCAAGAGAGTTAGGATACTCTCTTCAAAACCAAAGCTGCCTCTTTTGTCCTTTGAATCCTGAGGTGCATCACAAAGCTGAAATTATGCTGAGCTTGTTTAACATTTGCTTCGATTGCCAGGATCTGGTTTTCACATTTAACTGAATGATAGTGAGTAGGCAAGTTATTATTAGGTCGGAAAACATAACCTTTATTGTTCACAAAATTAGTATCCTCAACTTGAAATGCCGGATTTACCATCATATTACCTCGAACTTGCATATGCACTCATCTCGCACCGTAGGCTCGTGGGGCTTAAGATTAGCTTGGTTCACATAACTTTAAATTGGGCTTCCAAGGAAGATACTCTTTCAATTTCTAAGATTCCACCGGTTTTCATCCACATCGTATCTTTTTAAGGATTGCGCTATTTTTGGCCAACTCCCTTCTCAAAAAGCCATGTGCTTCCTTAGCCATTTTCTCAGAATAGAACTCTACAAGTACGCCTACCAAAATCCTGTTGAATAATTTGGCCCGCTGAAGAAGGTTTGCACTTGGGACCATAGCTCATTTTCTCAATAACTCTCTAAAGTCATCCCATACATCGTACAAAAGTCTCTTTGTTTGACACAGAAACTAAGATATTTCCAGAGTTTGTCAAAATGCTTCCACCATTTCACCCCATGTTTCTATTGATCCTTAAGTCAAGTTATGGAACCACTTCTTTCCTTTCTGAGAGAAAAAGGAAAGCATCAACTTGATCACATTGTGATCTACCCTATCTATTTTGACTGCATCACATAATTGAAGAAAATTCGAGAGATGCCCATTCGAGTCTTCTCCTCGAAGGATGGGCCACCAAATTGTCAAGCATTGCACTCATTAAATCAAACTCAGCCTTCAACTCAAAATTGTTAGGCCTCAACGCTTGTCGCTTGATTCCGTAATACCCCTACATTGACCATTGACTTCCTACAATCTCCCAAGGTTGGTTCTCGCATCGCAAGTAAATCATTTTGACCACTATGCCCTTCATTATATCTATCACTTTGGTCAGTTCCTCCATTATGAGTTGTTTTCCTTTTGATTTTTTCAAATTTCTCAAAGTTTTTTTTCATTCTCCCGATCAAAGGGTATTAACCAGATATAGGCTTTTTGTACATGTAACTCAAGTACTTGAAAACACAAAACACACCTTGAAAGCAAAATAAGTATTCAATAGAAAGAAAAATGAAAATAAAAATAAAAATAAAAGAAATATTCATAAATGCATAAATTTTTTCTCAAAGTAGCAAACTTCTTTCACCAAAACATCAATCCAAACATCAACCGTAGCATCCCCAGAACGACGCCTAAAACTTTGTTCCTGGCTTTTATGCTATGTTGCATAAAAATAGTTTCCCTAAAATAACAGAAGTGCACATGCCATAAGTAGCCAAAGTGGCTTTTCAATTTAAAAACTGGATATTATCCCATAGGGAAGGTGGTTTAGTGGGGACTAAATACCCTGGCTAATGGAGATTTTCACTATTTAAGCTGCAAAATGATATTGGAATGGGTATTTTCAAAACAAAAGTCAAATCAAACAAAGGAAAACGAGGAATGATTAATGTTCACTCACTCGAAATGGGTTGATTTTTGAAGAAAAACACTCAATGATAAGGTACTAGGGTTAATTGTCTCCGTTGATACATTTCAATTTATATTCATTAAGAACGAGTTAAGCGAAAGTATACCTGTGCTTGTTCAAGGGATGAAATATGAGGCTTCACTTCAGGGCTCCCCTAAAATTCTCACTCCAATTTCCTATTCACCGCTAAGTCCATCTAGGTCATTAAGCATGATACTTTTCTAAGGCAACTTTTCCCTTGGGATTCCTATTGGTCACCGCTAAGTCCATGCAATAGAACTACTTAAAATATGCAAGAATTGGTCATCGCTAAGTCCATGTAATCCCCACATAATGTCAAATTGATGTTTTACCCTAATAAAATCCATTTAGTACTAGACATTTCTAATTTCCTAAACTTCTTTGATTAGGTTAAATTTATTACCACAATTGAATCGTGAAAAAATAAAATGGTTAAGGCCTTGGTTAAATTCCAAACAATACCATGGAAACCCTAGATAAATCTTTCGCAAATTGGGTCTTAATCCCATTCACTAACACAAAACAAATGGAAGAAACCATAATAATCTAAGATCTACATCAACACAAGCATATATTCACAAAACTATTCTAAAAATTATATAAATCAAGCATCAACTTCAACAAGCAACCCTAGAGGATGTCTAGCCACTCATTAAAACCCTCAAATCCAATAAAATCATGTTTATTACAACAATAATAAAGAAGGAGATGAGAAAATAGCAAAAGTTAGAGATACAAAACAGATGTGAGGTGAAAAACCTCAAAAATTTTCTTTGATCTGTAAGAGATGTTCTCAGAGGGTCGGATCTTCTCAAACTCTCTTCAAATCCGAAGTAAAATGTCTAAAAATCAAAACCCTAATGTGATTTTAGAAGGAGAGGAGAAACCCTAGATAGGTGGAAATTTCTCCCTTGAAGTATGAAGCCTAAAAATCTAAAAATGATAGCTTAAATAGCTTCTGAAAATGTGCCACGACAAGTGCCTAAAATTGAAAGTTTCTAGACAAGCTCGAATAAGGATGCAAATGGCATCAACGCAACATGTGAAAAATTGATGTTCGCCAGAGTAACGATATCGCGACATCATCAAGAATGATGTCGTGACATGGCTACAAGGTTGAATTCTCAAGGCTCAATAGGAGACTGATGTCGCGACATATAGAGTGTTGATGTCATGACATGACTACACGTTGATCTTTAGTAGGGAAGTCTTAATGTCGCGACATGGACTCTATAGCAGCAATTCTCCTCCATTCTTCATAGCTTTCACTCATTTTTCTTTCTTTTCATTCATTATTTTAAAAATATAAGCCGAGAGGGAATTTAACATAAACTTGAATGATTAAGGTGTGAATTTAGCATCGAAAGCTCAATATACGCAGAAAATTCATGCTAAATTGCTAACAAAATTAACACCTAACAATGTGGATGTCTTTTTCTAATTCTAAGATGTTCTAATTTCGCTTTTTAGGTTTTGATAAAATTTGCCGATTTACTTCAATTCGAGGTTTGAATTGTTATTTTCAATATATTCTATCATGTTCTAATTACTTGTTGATGTTTTATAACCCTTAGCTTGATGTGTGGCTCATTATAAGACTGAGAAGTAATTAATGAGTTAGACTTTTGTTGGAATATCATAATTCACCATAGGATAGATATATTCATGGGTTTTGTGTGGCAATTGGGCTTCTAGGGTTTAGTTTGCTCGATATTGAGTTTGAGTAGAGATGCAAAAAGACCGGTTCTAAGGGAGGTGTTATGCTTTCTTGTTAGGTGTGCTTTGTGCTAGCTTTTATATAGTGCAAAACATAGCTTATTTCATGTTTTCATGCTAACCAAGCACTCTTTCGATTCATTTTCATATCTAACCTCCTAAATGTGTGTATTTTGCAGAAACAAAGAAAACGAGATGAAAAAGTATACCTGCAAGAAATGAGAAAGTTATGGATGGAATAAGCCATGGTCGTGACCACAGTGGTGTGGTCGCAACCATAGAGCAAAAGAAGATAAAGAAGACTGTTTTCAGCAAAGTTTCAACATGGTTGTGAGCAAAAACCTTCAAGGTGGTCGCGATCATAGAGCTCTGCAAAGAACTCCGCTTCAAGAATTCCTAGTGAGGTCGACCACAACAAGAACTACAAAGCTTTTCTTATATTGACCTGCGGTTCATTTTCGGGTGTGGTAGCGAATTACAAGTTATGGTGGGCAACCACATGAAGTTTTGAGCCCAAAATTTTCCATTTTGGCCTCGTTTTGGCCCATTTTTCAAGGGCTATCTAAGGATGTTTTTCACACATTTTGAGGGTTCAAACTTTGAGAGAGAGAGAGGCTCTCTCATAAGGTTTTCCCTCTTCAAGTTTTGTTCCACTTTCAGTATATTAGATTTTGTAGGTTTGTTAGCTTTAGGTTTGTATTTTAACAACTTGGATTGTAATCGATCATTACGAAGTAACAACCTTATAAAATGTGGATTTTAGTTTGAGTCAAGATTGAAGTCATTTGAAGTTTAATCTCTATTTTGTATTTCTATTCTTCTCTTTCAATTTTGCGCTTTATGTTTGTCGACAACATGAATTTTGGTTTTGATGGGTGAAATGTTAGGCCACTCATTCTAGGGTCAGTTATTAGATTTAATGTTGGTTTTGCCTAATCTTTAGTTGGTTGGTTGATTTATACTTGATTTGTTGTGTTTGGTGTTAGATCCTTCGAATACTAAGGTTTTGGTTAATTAATTTGTGCTGAGAATTGGATCTTCGATCCTTTTACTAGGGTATCCTTGGTGACGCTTGGACTAAGCCCTAAAATCTAGTTCCGAGTCTCTTAAGGCATGAATCAATTAATCGGGATTCAAATTAACCTATTTAAAGAGGCTTAGGAATTAGAAAGGTCTAGTACTAAGCGGATTGCACTAGAAGGGGACACCAAATGTATTAATTAAGGATTGCAAGGACATAACTGTGACCAATCCGATCTTAGTCCGGGTAGCTCTATTGGAAAAACATAACTGTGACTAATAGAGCTCTCGAGGAAAAATGCCTTTGAAAAGTATCGCATTATCGACCTAGTAACTGTGAATAGGTGGAAAATGCGAGAAAATACAAGGGGGAACAAGAGAGGGGGATCCTTGTATCGTATCCTCGGACAAATTCAAGTTACAATTCATTCAACTCAGGACTTATCTAGATGAATCTTTAGACACCAATGAAGATAACCAACCTTAATTCCTCTATAAGTAGTTTTCTCCCTATTTTATTCAATTACTCTGGTTTTCACAAATCAATCACTGTTTTTGTTTAGTTTTTACAAATTCTCTTTTCAAACCTCAGTCGTCAAATAGTGAACGACTTTAGCAGCAAGGTACTAATCCGCATTAAACCACACCTTCTTAGTGGGGAACGATTCGTCTGTGAGGAAACCATTTTATTACTTATGCGACCGTGCTCTTTACTGTTAGTAACAAGTTTTGGTGCTACTGCCGAGGACCCATAAGTCTTTAGTTGTGTTGCCAGATTCTCAATAAGTTTTTCGCACCGCTAACGGGGAAGGTACAGTTTGGTGTTAGGAGTGATATTTTGGCAAAAGAGAAGTTTGCTAATTTGAGAAAAAAAAAATTCTTATTTTTATTTGCTTCTTATTTGTATTTATTATACTTCATTTTTGTTTTTTTTATTTTGTATTTTTCTTTGAGGTGCCGAGCATAATGACAGATTTAAGAGATGAATGTTCCCTATTCTCCAAAATCACTCTTCCTCTACACAACCCAAAGAGAACCAACAAGGGGGTTATCACGTATGAGCACAAGCCTCTATGAGCCAACAAGTTTATACTCGTGGAGGGGGCGAATTATTTCAACCACAATGCGGTTACTTTCACCCTCAAATGATGCCAAGCTATTATCAACGGGTTGGGGGACATATGACAATTTCTCCTATGGAAATCCAATGATGCAAAGTCAAGAAAGTTCAAGTTCCTATTATCAAGAACAATTACGACAACTATCTCGACAGGAGCTATTTCGCGGCTCAAGGAAGAAATTAAGAAGGATAAAAAGTAGTTTAGAAATACTACTTCAATCATGGAAACCAAGATGGACGCCAACATGATAGCAGACATGGTCACCAATTCGACAAACCATAGTATAGAAATGTATGCTATCATGGAAAGAACAACAATACCAGCTGAGGAATTAGAAAAAAATTTTAATGAACAATCTTCAAGGCAACTCCCGAGAGACATAAAGAATGATGACATATGAGAGTGTGAAAGCATAACTTTGAGCCTTGAAGTGGAACTTTCGAGCCTGACATTAGATGAAGACAGCGTATGAATGAATGTGATAAACAAGTTCGGGTCCTCGGGTGGGAAAATCTAAGTCCCGTCATCGGGGTGGAGAAGAGAATGAGGTTGCTATCACAGGTTATTTACCACTGAAAGAGAGATGTTGAAAGAAGACCACAGCTTCTAGTTGAAAATAAGCTGCCGAGGGTTGGAAGACTTCAATTTCCCCTTTAATTCTTTGACTTTTGGCATGGAAGAGAACTAACAAGTCCCAATTGTAGAAAGACCTTCCATCGCCACAAGGCAAGATCGAGGAGGGATGCCGAATATGGGAAATGACACTTCTTATTGGTGAGGAGAAAATGAAGTTTGACCTCCACCAAAGTATACCATTAACGGATGGGGAAATGAGGGCGTGCATAAAGATAGAGAGTTAATTTTCACCCATTGAGAAGCATGTAATTTATGTTCCTTCAAGAGACACTCAAGAATTGAATAGAGGCCAACTCTTTCCCCACGAAAGAGTTGGAAATTGAGCTTACATCGCACAATACAGAGGTGGAGAAGCTCATCCTCACGAATGATGAGGATGAAGAGGAGTGTCACAATGACAAGGTGCCAAAGCTAAAGATCTTTACTTCTCTTTCTAATGAGTCGAATGGACTCTAAAAACTAGCACTTTCAGAGGCAACCTTCCAAGCAAAAATAAGGATTTTTATCCATTTAGTACTTTAGTTTTTTTTTTTTTGTTTTTTTTAGTTTGTGTTGCATTTTGATATTGTCTTGAGTGTTTATTTGTTTTTTTTTTCTTTTTAGGGCATTGAAGTTGATTCATAGTAAGGGAATTTCATCAAGACCCCCCTCAACCCAAGCCCAATGATCATAATTGATCATCTAGGGGAGTCCTCTATTCTTAACTTTCATATTTCTTACATTGATGAGCCTTGACAGAGAAAAAGAAAAAAAGAACAAAAACAAGAAAAAGTATGAAAAAAAAGTAAGAAAAGAATGTAATAGTGGTTCAACCCACCTAACTCGGGGCACAAATTCGAGGCCTTTCAAAGCCTAGTGCTGTAGGCCAACTGATTGGGAGTCGCTGACTTTACTACTCGTTACATGGTATAGAAAAATGGGTTGTCTCAATAGTAGGTGCTGGCCGCAGTCAAGTGCTCGAGTAGTCTCGAGGAACTGAATGCAAGGTGCCCTTAACCAACTCGGTGGAGTTGCTAATGGATCCACGCTATAGGGGCACTCTTCTAAATCTCCTTAGCATCGCTTCCTAAAGTCTAGTGCGAGAGTTTTGAATAAAAAGGGTGCATTCTTTTCCTTTTCTAGTTAATTTCTTTCGAAAGGAGTAAATTGAGTTTGAGTTCGGGGGCTTTAACCTCGTCTATATCTCGAGATCTTAAATGAAAAATTTTCACTACGCTCCTTTAGGAAAGGTTATTGAGGAATTTGGGAGCTAGCTTACTTTGGATCACCTATTTTAATTTTGCCTAGTTCTAAATATTACAAATGTTGTTGGATTCATTACGGCTATTTGTCGCTTAACTTATTCATTTGTATTCTTTGAATTGTTGCTAGCACCTCGTGCAACTCATCATGTCATTTAGGTTAGTTTTTCTTTTTGTGTCTTTCCTTTTCAAGGACAAGCAAGGTGAGTTTAGGGATGTGATGAGTATTCCACATACACTATTGCCATAACCCATATATTTAGTGCTTTTTTCTAGTATTTATCATCGTAATAAGTTTTTTGACACAAGTTTTGTTAATATTTGTGATTAGGGCCACTCTCGAGGCAGTTGGAGTAATTAGAAGCTAAAATGGAGCAAAGAGGCATGAAAAGAGCATAATGAAGATTCCAACAACTATGTCACATAATGCAGTTCGTGTTCTGACATGGCCGAGCAAACAATTTCAAGCCTCAGAAATTTACGCCACTACGTGTGAGCACATCATACGATGTGGTCGAAGCCTTTATGAAGGAGCAATTCGCATTTCTCGCGACGTCGGCCCATTTCTAATTAAAATCCAACCCATTTATGGCCTTTGGAAGCCTCAAGTCGCATAAAAGCAAAGATTTTAATTTGGTAAGGGTTCATCTGAGATCGAAGGAGACCTAGTTGATTCTTTTGAAGAAAAGAGGAATAAGGAAGTGAATGAGATGAAGATCTCCATCCTTTTCAGAGTTTCTTCTTCCCTTTTTATTATTGAATCAAGACTTTCAATGTCTAACAAAGTAAATTTTATTAAAGTCAGGGGTATGATATCATGGTGGTAGTATGGTTTTGGTAGTGTGGTTTCTTGTAAACTCTTGGTCCAGTGTTTTATTCCTAATACAATTTTTTTTTCTTCAGAATTTCAAGAGGGGCATATGCCCTTGAACAGTGGCGGAGCTAGGATTCAGTTTTAGTGGGGGCAAGGTTAAGTAAGATAAGTTTTACAAGATTCAGTGGGGGCAAAGTATAATACTTGAGTTTGAATCCCCTTAAATACAATGTTAAAAAAAATTTCAAAAAAATTGAGTGGGGGCAAGTGCTCTATTGGCATGAAGTGGATCCGCCTTGCCCTGGACACTTGTTCACTGTGACAATTTCTCTTAAGCTAGGAAGTAAAAAAGGTTTTCAAAACTTTACCAATGGTTTTCAAGATGGAAACAAATATTAGGTACACAAGATTGAATATTTATTTATTTTTTCAATGAATCAAACAGTGGGTATACAAGATTGAATGTTCACTCATTTTTCTATTTTTCAAGCAACAAAACATTGGGTGTGTAAGATTGATTGAATGTTCACTCTTTTCTCCTTTTTATTTTTATTTTTACAAGTAACCAAATAGTAGGTATATAAGACTAAATATCTATTCATTGTTCTAGTTTGTTTTTACTTAATAACCATCTATATGTAAATTAACAAGATCGAATGTTAATAAAATGAAAATTAATGAAATTCTTAACTAGGTAATTGGTTTATTTAATCATACTTTGTGGTAACAAAAATTTAAAACTTTTTAAGAAGAGGTTTAAAAGGGTTTTGAGTTGAATAAAACATTATATTCATCACATATTAGTGAATCAAAATTTATTTATTTTTAAAAATAAGTTATTAAATAAAGAGAAATAAAATTGAAGAGAATTATTAGAATTAATAGATAATATTAATGATGATGAAGACATTTTGTAAGATCCGAGAAAATTCCAATTTTCTGAAAAAGGGCAAAATCGTATTTTCGGTAAAAATCCGAAATTTTTCTAGATCTCAGATGACAAAATGGATTTCACCGTTGGAATCGTCTCACGAAATCTAGCTACCACGCCGACCACGACCTCGAGACAATAAGAATTTGCACGCTTAGAGGCACGAGCACGGTGCCGTGAAAGACATGTGAGGTGACAAAAGTCACCCATAACATGTACTCATGTGACACATGTTGCATGAGTAGAGAGATGATGGAAATGGATGTCCGAGATAGTGCCAAGTGTCAAAAATCTAGTAGAAGGGACAGATGGAATTATTAAATTGTTAATGAGCATAAGGACAAAAGATGAACAGCCTATCTTTCCAATTAGGAGGCAAAACTAGACGCCAGCCTAAAGGAGGGATGCAAGTACGAGTTTTTTCGACCTTAGAGAGAGAAGACCTTTCTTCTCTGTGATTTCGCTAACCGATCGGGCTTGATTTCTGGAGCAAGAAGGAAAGTCGCTTTACGCAGTAAGGCCTACGCTGGTTCGCTGAAACTCCGAAAATCCGGGCACTTTTGAAAAATGGTAAATGGTAATTTCGGTCAAACTGAATTTTTCGATCTCGATGACGACGCTGACATCTGAGTTCGCCTCGCGAAATATAAGTACATAGTCGAATTTCGGCTACCTCGAAACAATGGATTTTGCAACGTGATTGAGAAATTGGACAAATTAGCAAATGACAAGGGTACAAAGTCCCACATCACATGGATACATGCAGGTAGGCTACGTGTATAGAGAAAGTGGTATTGCATGAGAGTAAATGTTAGTGGATGCTAGGTGTCTTGGATAGGCTTTGCATGAGAAATTTAGTGGGAAGAAAAGTGGGTTAGGAGACAAGTGTAAAGTAAGGTGTCAAGAGACTTAGGATGAACATGCTCTCTAAATAGACTAAAACTGATCCGGTGGAGGAGGAAGGGGGAAAAGAAAAGAAAGAGGAAGAAAAAGAGAAATTTTTAGAGAGAGAGACTCCACCTTCTCTCTAAATTTCCCGCCACCGCATCAAGGCTTTCAAGCTGAGCAAGAGGGAAGAGTTCAACCTCAGAACAAGGGCTTCTCATAGAGATCAGAGTGGGGGAGTTTTTGACAAAACCCAAGAGGTAGGTCTTCTCCTACTTTGGTTACTCTCTACCCTAAGGGTTGTGTGGTGGTTATATTGTCCTAAGGGGAATGTTTGGTTGCGTTATGAACCATAGGAAGCTGCCATAGTGTGATAGTACGCATTAACCGGACCTTAGAACTGGTTTTTTGGTGGGAATAAAAGGGAATTTGGAAGTGATTCCTTCTAGTAAATTGTAGCCACATCAATGAACTTGATGTTAGACTTTTGAATTTCTCGATTTGGACCTCTGTAGACCAAGTTATGGTCTTTTTACCGAGGTCAGCTCAGCTAGATCTGGTCGGGTCAGTTCGGCCAGTTCGGGTCAACTAGCCGGACCTTCGAGTTGATTTTTGGGTAAGAAATAAAGGGAATTTGGAAGTTATTCCTTCTATTAAATTGTAGCCACATCAATGTACTTGATGTTAGGCTTTTGAATTTCAATTTGACCTCGTAGACCGCTATGGTCTTTTTACTCTGAACAATCAAATGGGCGAGAGGTCAGCCCATAGAGGTCGTCCAGCAGAGGTCACAGACCATGCAAAGAGGAGATCAGAGATTCGTCCGAATAGAGGTCAGCAGACCTCATAATACCGGAGGTTAGCGTGACCATGCGGTCATCCAACATCTCGTCACCGTTTGTTTGACTACCATGACCTCCAAATTCGAAGGGTCATAACTCCTTCGTCAACTCGTTCGGTGTTCGGACTCATGCGGAGCCCACTGGGTCAAGAATCCATTCATGGCGCCTGAGGTTGTTAGTAGGCGTCAGACTGAGGTGTTAGACCGAGCTCATCCAGGTTAGCTCAGCCCATCCAGTTCGGGTCAGCTCGTCCGCAGCTGACCACGATGACCCCAACTCTGATAGTCATAACTCCTTCGGTCCGACCTCTGCCGGTGTTCTGGACTCTATGGAAAGCCCACTGAGTCAAGAATCCATTCATGCCTGAGGCTGTTAGTAGGCGTCAGATCGAGGTGTTAGACTGAGCTCATCCAGCTAGCCTTTTTGCCAGCTCATCCAGCTCTGGCCGGGCCATTCGGGTTGACTACGCATGACCCCAAACTCTCGGATATTATAACTCCTTCGTCCGACCTCCGCCGTGTTCTTGGACCCTATGGCTTCTCCTCCACTGAGTCAAGAATCCATCCATATGCCTGAGGCTGTTAGGTAAGCATCAGGACTGAGGTGTTAGACCGAGCTCATCCAGGCGCCTTAGCTCATCCAGCCACGCCGTCTGAGTTGTCTACGTATGACCTCCAACTTCGGAAGGTCATAAATCCTTCGTCCGAACTCCGTTCCGGGTGTTCTTAGACTCTATGGAAAGACCACTGAGTCAAGAATCCATTCATATGCCTGAGGTTTTTAGTAGGTGTCAGACTGAGGTGTTTAGACTCCAGGCCACCCAGTCACCACCATCCTCGTCATCATTCGAGTTTGATCATATGACCTCCAATCCTCGGAAGGTCATAACTCCTTCGTCCGAGTCTGCTTCAGGTGTTCTGGAGCTCCAGGAAAGCCTAATGAGTCAAGAATCCATTCCATGCCTGAGGTTAGTAGGCGTCAGACTGATGTGGCAGCGAGTTTCAAACAGGTCACGCCTAGCTCATCCAGCCGGGTCAGCTCTCGTCTGAAGCTTGATCAAGCAGATGACTTCCAACTCTAAGGCTCATAATTCTTCATCCAACTCCGTTTCGGGTGTTCTTGGACTCTATGGAAATCCCATTGAATCAAGATTCCATCCATGTGCTTGTGAAGGGCAGTAGGTGATCATAACCTTTCTGAAATTTGTGTTTTGAACCTAGTACGCAGGTTACTTGGTTGTGTCGAAGTAAATGGTAAGGTTTTAACATGACCATTGCATGGTATGTTGTAGGCTGTTGTAACAGGTAGGAATTATCATGAGTTAGCCTAAGGAAAGGATGTATGATATTATGGTTTAGTCATGGATGAATGCTAATGTGTTTGATATGATGTATATATATATATATATTGGCATGAAATGTATGGAATTTATATGCTTGTGATGTATGCTTGCATGGTATGTTGACATAAGTAAAATAATACCCGGAATTATGTAGCACTCATATATATATATACAATTGGCATAATAGCATTGCACGTGCATGAAAACATCGCATGACATGGGTGTGAGTGCATGGTTGGACGGCACCTGGCGGGTTAGGTGTTCATGGAGGTCATGGGTACATGGTTATGAGTCAACACAAAGATGGTGTTGATCGTGGACTTTGGGCAATGGGACAAAGTCCAAAAGAGTCACACGGCTTGAAAGAACTGAAAATAAATATATGTGTTTTGGGCGAGTAAGATGGGGGTAGATCCCTCCCCCAGGTGAAAGACCCAAATGTTATTCACTGTTAGACATGAATCCCGACGATGTAAGTTCGCGAAAATGTTGGAACGGCGCAAGGCAGGCACAAGTGAAAAACCACAAAAAATTGTGGGCCTGACAACATCATGTGAAAACAAAAGAAATTTGATCGAATCAAATGAACATTGAGGTTTTCCTAATGGGTTGCAAACTTTTAAAAAACAAAACTCTTGTTTTGGAAAATGGTCATTGTGGGAACAAAATGACGGCTGGTTTTTCAAGCACTTGGTACAGGTAGGTGTGAGGAGTCAAAAGGAGGAACGATACGGGCATGAGAACACTGATGCATCGACATTCATGTAGGTATCTACTTTGAATGTGTGTTTGTTTTCATGATCATTGCATGTACTTAGGTGGGGAGTAATCTCAGTAGAGATTATTACATCAAGCTACTTGCCCTGCCGTGGGACCCTCGTGTAGAGCAAGCAGCACGCGCTCCTCGAGGCCGTGAGTGGTGAAGAAAGCCGTGCTTAGCCTTTGAGAAACGCTTTGTAAATATATTGTGGAACAATGTGTTTCATATATTTTGGTATAAAAGAGTTCTACATTAAGCTCTTGAATGAAAAAAAAAAAAAAAAATGACCCCTGAGATTTGGGGCGTCACAGGTTTTAAGGAGTTTCGACAAACTCCGTGAGGTAGGGGTTTTATCCTACTTGTTTTACTCTCTTGATTTGAAGTGCTTGCTGGATGATTCTATTGCCTGAGGCCTTGAACAGCCGGCTTGATCGGTCCCAAATCTTGGAACCCAGGGTGAGGAAGTTTTTTGAAACCCATTTGGAGCGACTATCAAACCTGACTGTTTGGCCGGGTAGATGGTATACTCCAGGCGGTAAATTGTATCAGAGTGTGTATAAGGACTAAATGGCTATGAAATTCCGTTCACAAGTGGAACCGATGTTGGTGGATTGTCAAAAGGAACAGAACCCCGAGGGTTTCATTGTTCATGTGAATAGTGTTCTACGAACAATTTTGTAGAAATGCTTGGATGGGTAATTCAAATTGAATTGCTCGTGGTTTGGCACTAACCTACGTGAGCTAATTTTCAGGTAATGGCTCGAGTCGGTGCGGAAATAGATGTTAATGCATAAGCTTGATGTGTTATCATGATTTGCCAATTATATGGAATATAATTGTGCGTATAGGCCATTGGAGATTAAATTGTGATTTGCTCAATTATATGGTTATAATTGTGTGTATAGCCATTAGAGATGAAATTGATTTGCCTCACTATATGGAATATAACGGTGGAGTATAGGCCATTGGAGATGAATGTTTAGCCTAAGTGAGCAATTGGGGTGATGGTTGACATTGTTGAATTACATGTGGTGTGATTGTAAATCAGAATATATGCATATTTGATATTGGTATAAAATGTTGAAATGGCATAATGCATTTCATATGCACCGGAGTAACCTAGAAATTAGGTGTGAGTGCATGACACGAATTTTATGAAAAATGAACATGATTGCGAAAGGAATTTCACAGGATGATTTTCCGGAGAATGGGGTTGGGAGACGGTCCAACAAATCATTTCGGATGAGGACCATGACTATTTCGGGAAGTTCTCCAACATATTCGCTTCGAAGGGTAGTCCCATCTTTTTAAAGAATCTCGGTAGCGTATTTTCAAGAACAACAAGTTTTGTTTTGAAAATGATGTTTTTCAAATACATGGCTTAGGCAAGTGTGAGGGAGTCGGTGAGGACTCGCGACATGGGAATGTGATACGCAGACATTCAAGCAGGATCACGTATTTACTGGAGTGTGTGTTTACATCGATCATTGCATATGCACTTAGCGGAGAAAACCCATTTAGGATGATTCCACTATCAAGCGATACCACCCCGTCGAGGAATATTATTTCAGTACGTGGAGCGCTTCGAGAAGATGGCTCATCTTAGAGGCCGATTTTTAAAGAACCGGTTGTGGCTTTTATGGTTATGTATGACATGTATTAGAATTCAGATTTTAATATATTTGTATAGAGAGTATTGTGTTAACTCTTGAACCATGTGAGATATACTATCTGGGTTTAATTACTCATATTGTGAGTATTGATGCAGAGGCCCAAGTGGCCATTATTTTACTCATTTTAATTATATGTGGACCCTGTGTGGTCATTATAAACTCATCGGGACATGTTCAGACTCGCAGAGCTCCCCGCACGGCGAGACTCGCCCGATTTTCGTAAGGGGTGTCGGGTTACCCGACATTCACGAGTATTCCGCGGGTTGACGGGTTGTCAACGGACACCCCGGGTTTGGGGCGTCACACATTTCGTAAATTTTTCTTATGATAAAATTAGTCTTATTATCATCTTAGAAGAAAACTATATCTATTGAATATCAAATTCTCAATGTTTTTTAAGAAAATAATAAAACCAAAATTTTTTATTTATTTATTTGGTACCAACATTTTTATTTAAATATTTTTACTTTATAAATCAAATTAAACCATCACATTTTGGAAATTAATTTATGGAACTTTATTTTACATCTTATTAAAGAATTATGGTAACAAGGAAATAATAAAATTTTGTCAAGATTGTGTAATCTCATGAAAAAATATAGATCATCTTTAAATAGGAAAAGTCGGTTTTCCTACATCCATACAAAAGTAGGTGGAGCAAAGTTATGGTAGTTGTTGAGTTGTTGTATATTATGGTAATAGACAACTACTACCATAATATATTATAAATTGCTATTTTTCGAGAGCATGTAACCCCTATTTATTGATCACTTATGTACAAATATTTTCAGATTAAGGTAGAAACTCTAGTTTCCTTTAAAATATTTAAAAATAAATTATTACACTTGGAGTGAATTACATAAATGGTGTCTCAACTTTTTCATTTTTTCTATTTTGGTTTCTCAAATTTCTTTTTGTCTCAACTTTTTACTTTCTATTTTGGTATATCCACTTTATTTTTGTTCAATCTGAAAAGAAAACTTAGGGATTTAGTTAAGATTTTTTTTGTTTGAATATCCAAAATCCTTACTATATTTGTTTAGCATTTCCTTTGTTGCACTCATCACATTGAGTAATTGAAAACGTGAGCAGGGTCTACACCGGTAGACGGCGCTCAGACGAGGCCGTGAATGTGAAGAAGGCCAACATGTGGCCTTAATAAATCTTTTTGTAAAAAGTGCTTGGGACAAACTAGTTCTAGCATGTATTTTGTATAAAAGAATTGTAATTAATTTATTTTGGACAATTGCCACATAGGCCGTATGTAATAATGGTAAGAGGGTCATGATCGGACACTTACGAACTGTATTTAAGTGTATTATTCTCATATTTTTAACTTAAATATGAATGAATGGCTCCCGGTGAAGGGACGTATCGAGGTGGTGCCGAGTAACTCGGTGTCAACGAGTAATTGGTACCAGTCTGGTACCAAGGCTTAGGTGAGCAATGACCTAAGGTAGAAATTTCGTAGGTTGACGGCTAGTGAACTAGACACCCGGGTTTTGGTGCGCTTGGACGAGGCCATGATTGGGAAGGCCAACATGTGGCCTTAATAAATATTTTTGTAAAAAGTGCTTGGGACAAACTAGTTCTAGCATGTATTTTGTATAAAAGAATTGTAATTACATTCTTTTGGACTATTGCCAATATAGTCGAGTATGTAATAATGGTAAGAGGGCTGATCGGACTCCTTACTGACTATATTTATGTATTATTCTCATATTTTAAATTAAATATGAATGAATGGGTCCCAAAGGAAGGGATGTATCGACATGGTGCCGAGTAACTCCTGTCCACGAGTATCTGGTACCCTGGGTCCTGCATCAAGAGTTAAGCGCGCAATTACCTAAGGCGGAAATTCCACAGTTGATATTAGTCAACTGGGACCCTGGCTTCGGGGCATCACAACTTGGCACGTGTTATTGTGCATACAAACTACCTAGTCGAGGCATGTGCCTAGGCCATGACATTATGGTGCATTTGATACCAGCTTCACAGCTTGATATTAGAAAATAGGTGCACAACTACCTAGGGCTTAATGGATATGGGTCTAGATCATTAGATTAAATGAGAATAACGTGTCTCACATTTGAATTATAAAAGGAATTTCACTTTTTGGCAATTTAAATTTCAATGAAAATATATATTTTTAAAAAATTATATTTTATTAAAATAACTTATAGTTCTTTAAATCAAAACCATTATGAGTTATGACCAAAAGGAAACACATATAAAAAATATTTTAAAAGAGAAGTAAAAATAAAAATATTTTCCAAAACCAACCCGAACTTTTATATGAAAACTTCTCAAATTCTTGTTTCATTCCTCACATTTTAAAACATAACATTTCTAGGAAAGATAAACAAACTTTAAAAAAAAAAGGAAAGATAAACAAACTTTAAAAAAAAAAAGGAAAGATAAACAAACTTTAAAAAAAAAAAAAAAAAGGAAAGATAAACAAATCCTTTAAAAAAGGAAAGATAAACAAACTTTAAAAAAAAAAAGGAAAGATAAAACAAACTTTAAAAAAAAAGAAAGATAAACAAATCCTTTAAAAAAGATAAACAAACTTTAAAAAGATCAAGAAAAACAAAAACAAAGGAATAATCTACATTAAATGAGGCTTAGTTGTATAGTTACTCCTAAACTATGAAGACAATCTCAAATCTAGAACCAAAAAAGAAGAAAAAAATAAAAAATCTAATTAGAGTGCTTTGGAGGGAATGAATAAATAAATGAAACGCAAGACCCACATAAAATTAATTTGAATTCTTTATCTTCAAAATCTAACACCCAATTAAATACTAGTATAATATTCTCATATGTGCTACTTCTTTTGTCGGACCATGAGGTATCGTGAGGGGGTTCTTGCACCACAAAATGTGTTTTTAAGCCACACTACACTCACACTAATCCTCTCACATGAATTGAGGATAACAAGGACTGCAAAACACTACCATATAACACAACTGTATCTCCTAGAGTTTAAACTTGATTCTCGACCATCTCACCTACATGTTCTATGGTAAAGTATATGCTATAAAGTAGATCACCCTCCTACTATTAAATGTATTTTCAAATGTTATCATTATTATAAATATCATAATTTATATTATTTAAGATTTTTCAATATTTTTATAAGTTTGATCAATTTTTGTCAATTCTCCTCTACTATGAAATGTATTTTCAAATGTTATCATTATAAATATCATAATTTATAATATTTTAAGATTTTCACAATTTTATAAGTTTTGATCAATTTTTGTCCTCCTAATCTTAAAATTTTATATTAAAATATCTCAAAATATTTATGTAAAATTAAGGTATTTTTATGTCTAATCAAATCAAGTCATTAATATATTTGTCAAAACCAATGTCATCTGGTTTTCAAAATTATGAACTCAAATGGTGCACATTTATTATATTTAAAATGGTGTGTCTAACCAAAAAGGAAAAAAAGAAACAAGTTATAAGGAAAAATGGGGAATTTAAAAAATGTAAAAGGTTAAAACAGGTATCTTTGAATGAATTTTTTTTCTTTCCATAGTTGATGGCTCTACCTTAATATATTCTTAATAGGAGAGGACGACAACATAACAAAGAGTTGTGTATTGGAGATCAAACTCGGCATCCTAACCATGGAGACCTTGAGGACTTATCTCCTTTCTTCATTCATATTTTGCTTGCTCTCTCTTGTTGTTGGTCGATATGATGTAAAAAGGCTTGTCCCTTCAGGTCCTGATCCCCAAGAACCTCCGACAACTTCATCAACTTCATTTACTGAAGCACATTTTGGGAGGAAGAGACTTGTTCCTTCAGGTCCTGATCCGCAGCAGCCTCCAGCTACTAAAGCATACTTTGGGCTGAAAAGACTTGTTCCTTCAGGTCCTGATCCCCAAGAACCTCCAGACAACTTCATCAACTTTACGAATAGCCACATTTTGGGAGGAAGAGACTTGTTCCTTCAGGCTCTGATCTGCAGCAGCCTGGCTACTAAAGCATAATACTTTGGGCTGAAAAGATTTGTTCTTCAGGTCCTTGGATCCCCAAGAACCTCCGATAATCACCAAATCCCCACGTACTGAAGCTACATTTTGGAGGAAGAGACTGTTCCTTCAGGTCCTGATCCGCAGCAGGCAGCCCGGCCACAAAGCCACTTTGGGCTGAAAAGACTTGTTCCTTCAGGTCCTGATCCCCAAGAACCTCCGATAACTTCATCAACTTCATTTACTGAAGCACATTTTGGGAGGAAGAGACTTGTTCCTTCAGGTCCTGATCCCCAAGAACCTCCGACAACTTCATCAACTTCATTTACTGAAGCACATTTTGGGAGGAAGAGACTTGTTCCTTCAGGTCCTGATCCGCAGCAGCCTCCGTCTACTAAAGCATACTTTAAGAAAAGACTTGTTCCTTCAGGTCCTGATCCACTAGAACCTCCTAACATCAGAGGTACTGAAGCTTCTCTTGGTGGGTGACTATAGAGAAGCTGGGGAAAGGGGCCACATCCCAGAATTAAATGAGCATGGTCAATTTAAAGGATCCAGGTCCTTTGTGGTTTTCTTGTTATTTTGCCCTGTTTCCATTACATCCATGGGCTAGAGAAACAATCAACCCTAAAGATCATCTTGTTTAACTTATATGGACCTTTTATCTTTCTTTCAAAATAAGATGTATTGGATTTGGCCCATTATGCCTAACTCATATGGTATAACGCTTAACGTTTCAAAAAGGCATGACATAGGGAGGGGAGAGTCTCAATGGGGAGGTCATGAGCGTTCACCATTAAAACAGGCAAAGGGCATAGGGACGAGGGGTCCCAGGTTCGAGTCATAATAGGGACAATTTATTACATTGAAATTATAGTGTATTAAAAAATAAAAAGAACGATGATTAACAATGATTCTTTAGTTTAAAAGAAAACAATGATTCTCAAAACAATATTTTACAAAACTATTTTTAAAAAATACCTCTAAAAGTGCTGCTATTAATTTTCTCCCTTTCGCGTTAATTAGTTATTATTATATTCTGACAATGTAGATTTTCTTATAAATAATTAAAATCAAGTGTTTTGAAGTAGTTTTTAAAAGACTAGTGAGTATACACGTGATTTGAGAATAAATAAAAATAAAAATAATTTTATTTTGTAAGATCCATATTCATATTCGTACTTAAATAGAAATAACAATATTATGAATTATATATAAACCAAATTAAAGAAATAATCGTAATGATATATAAATAGAATTACCTTTTTCATATCAAATTTTATGATAATAAAATTATTTTTTAATGAATTTTCTTAGGTTAAAAAATGAATACTATCTTTATCCTTATGACATTTGCAAAAAAAATTGTACTAAATTTGAGATTTTTTTTAGTTAATTATTTCATATTGATGAGTCCAAAACTCATCTATTTTGAAGCCATTTTTCTTTCATTTTTGAAGTTTAAGGTTAAATTTAATGCAAAATTATGGAATCTTCACTCAGTATTTGTGTTTTGCAATGTTTTAATGCAAAAGAAGCAAAAACCAACAAGAAAATCAGAAAAATTGGTTAAGGCAGGAAATACAGAATGTCATGACAATATTCCAACATTTTCAAGACAAAAGTTCAAGGCAACCAGCAGAAGTATGTCGCGACATTCCACAACTTTGTCGCGACATAATTTGTGAAGAAAGTAGAAAGAGTTTGTCATGACAATCTACAACTCTATCGCGACATAGTTAAAGCAAAGATAGTATAGAATGTCGCGACACTTGAATTTCGTGTACACGTGAAATCTACTGCATGAATTTCGTCAATTCCAAGACAATTTATTCATATTTTTCAAGATGGTGTCCATGATTTCCGGTACGAGATTGTTTACTTAAAATCTCGAAGTTGGGAATGACTTGAGTTGAGTTCATGGGATGTTGAACTTGAACGGGACGAATAAATCGCTTGGGCCAAAGAATCGCACCTCGAACGATGGTGGACACGCACACCATTGGTAGTCTATTACATCCAACTTAAGCTTAAGTTGGGACAAAAGAGGAATTAGGGCAAAAAGAGCCCATTTTCCTGTTTGATTGAGAGAGAGAGGAGAAGAGAGAAAGAGGAGAGCCAAGGCTTCCCCCTAAGATCTACTGAGTCTGCTACTGGCCAAGCTAAAAACAAAGTTCATCGCATCGACGGCTGGGCACGCGTTGGTACCGGAAAGGGGATTTCACTAAGATCCAAGAGGGAGATTTTCGGGAAATCGGTTGCTCAAGTTGAGGTGTAAACCCCACATGTCTAAACTATCCCCTTCGTCTAATTATTTTTGTTTGTAAGTACCGTATCCATTTACATCCTAATAAAATTATAAGAATAAATAAGTATACAAGGAGGAATAATAAATCCAGAAAAATAAATGATTTTAGGTCAAAATAACACTAAAATGAGCTCTGAACACTAAAAACCTTAGGGGTAGTCATATAGATCAAATTGGGGTGGTTAGTGGCAAAACCGTAATTTTTAAGAAAACCAAAACATCCCATGAACAGTAAATTTCAGGGTTGCTGTATGTAAAACCCATTTTCACACCTTTTCCCTCATTTTTTTTTCTTTCACTTCATTCTCACCCCACACCCCTTGGAACCCTAGGGATCATTGGAGAGGAAGAAAGGAAGGACGAACAAGAAGATTAAAGGGTAGAGTCGAGATCAAAGCTCAAGATCCCCTTACAAACCAAGGATTTAAGGTAGGGGTTTTCTCCCATTCACTTACATCGAGGCTGTGTAATGAGTATATGTAATGCTTTTTTGGGTTATAAATGCTACATTTATGCTAGGAAATCATTCTCTAGTCTTTTGCAAATATTGGCATGTTTAAAACAAAGTTAAGGTTGAATACCCATGAAATCCTTCTGGCTTAAAAATCCATTTGAGAATGATGCATTTCTTCTGAATGTGCTTCTTTATTGATTTGTAAATCATAGTGATTTATGTTGAGTAGCAACAAAGTAGTTTGGATCTTTGTATTTCCTATTTGTTGATTGGAATTGCCTTAAAATGGAATTGTGATTTGGGAATACCTGTCGTAAATTGGGAATTTATGAAATCATGGATTGGGGTGGGTGGTAATTCGTGGATAGGATATGTACTTGTCGGTTTTGTTGGTCGAATATGAATGTAGAGGTTCCTGAAGGATACTCAAATCATTCTCAAGAGGTTCCTTGTAAGGATGCTTGAGAAATACTACTATGTTGAGTGAGAGGTTCCTTGGAAGGATGCTCCAATTATTCTCAAAAGGTTCCTTGTAAGGATGCTTGACAAATACTACTAGGATGAGTGAGAGGTTCCTGGTAAGGATGCTCAATTCATGCTAAAGAGATTCGTGGTAAGGATGCTTGGGTAACAAAGAGAACCTTGAGGATGCTTGGGTAACAAGGTTTCACAGCCTCCCGAATCTAAATTTTTCAGCTAATAAATCTTCTAGAGGCTCGTACATCACGGATCCTTTGTGCTTTGATTCTCATCAGTTGCCACGTCTTCTCGGATCAAGAGCCTTTCAGCATTTTTCAAGATAGCCTTGAGTTTTTGGAAGAGTTGAGGTCTCTTTGTATATATGTTTTCTTATTTTTTTTTTCTTTTTGAAGGAGTAGAGGTAGATCCGAAATGAAATCTGAAATGGATCAATCAGGAATCAAGCATCATTTATGTCTGAACTTGAGAGAAATCTAGAAATTTTTTGGGATTCATTTTTATTCAGTTTTAATTACAATTTCAATGAATTTGTCTGATCAACTAGTCATTGTTACTTGTGATTAAGATATGGACGGATTAGCTCTCTGGGAAGGGATTGATGTTTGGTTATCAAATTTTTGAAGTATTTAAATGAATGTTGTGGTTCTAATTTTGGATTGATTTAATTGGTGTTGTTCCTATAGTGAACTGTTCTTGATATCGGTAGAAGATACCCAGGTAAAAGCTCCTTGTGTTCTGATTTCGTGAGGCCCTTTCGGCGACAATTTTAGATGGGGTCCTAAATACATAGAGTAGTAACTTGGGGTATGCTGGATTGATATTTTTCAGAACTAATGAACTTTAAATATCAGTCAAATAAATCACTAGTGTTTGTTCTAACCTCTAACTTCAAGGTTCCCTTATAGGTGACTGCAGAAGTGTGTTTCCGAGGTATAAGGACATCCTATTGAATTATCAGTTTAATGTTTAAAGGTTTCATCTCAATTTGGCATAATAAACTTGATCCCATGTTAGCAAAGATCTAATCAAGAAGATAGAGTATTCTAAAGAATTGCATATTGAGGTGCCAATGAAATTGAAGGAAGGTTGTGTTACCCTGTCTATGGGGGTAAGCAGTCTAAGAGAAGGATGTGAATTATTGGTTTAGAAAAAATAGCTAGATCTTAAAGAGGATCAAATCCTAAAAGTAGCTATTTAGACCCATTGGCTTGGTTTAGGAATTTGGTAAGCTAAATAGTGAAATGTGTAGTGTCATGAGGTATTCCAAGGCTACACTATTCGCTTCTTCGACAAATCCGTGATTCAAACTCAAAGTATTGATATATTAGAACTATGCAATTTGATAGTTTTAAATACTAGTCCATTCTCAAAGGTTATTCCTACTCTGAAACCTTTGATTTTATTAGATTAGATTTATGTTTAACAAGAATTCTTTCATTCAATTTATTTTGATAATTCGAACTTCCAATTAGAGGTTCAAATAAAGGGTTTCCTTGAGAAGCCAGGGGTAGTTGGATCTTTAGATTTTCTCATCAATCCCTGAGAATGATATCTGGACTTATAATGCACTTTGTTGTATGACCTGTGCACTTGTAGTAATTTAGACAAAAACAAGTTAATTACATAATATTTAGACAACAACATAAAATGCTTATATCATATTTAAGAATTAACAAGTTTTTGGGCAATTGTCGGGATAGAGTATAATTTGGTGGCAATGCAAATCAAGGTTCAGATAACAAATGGCCTAAGTAACAAAACAACCAGACAACAAGTTTTTGGCACCGCTACCGGGATTGAAGTAGAGTTTAAGGATCAATATTTCAACCAAAAGGAATTTTCTAGTTCGACATTTTTCTTTAACTTTATCAAAATTTCAAAAACAATGAATTGGTAGTAGCTGATTCAACTACTCTTCTTTTTAAGAGATAATCATAATATATTTCAGCTATCTATCGATCTTACTTTGATTGGAGTGTACTATAAGTTTCCGGTGATTCTCATATGCATAGAAGAACATGAGCTGATTTATTGCCACTAGATATTGAGCTAGAAAGGACATTGAGAAATCTGAAGAAAGAAAGAGCAATAGAAGCAACGCTACGGTAGTAGAGAGAAGGAAATCGAACACACCAAGCCAGGCCGGGAGTAGACTCTCAGCAGAGACAAAGAGGATAATGGAGGACTCTCTAGAGGCCGTTGATCGTGGATGAGTACTCTACAACTCAGCAACCAACCATGCAGGCAAACACCAGTCAAGTCAGACTCATCACTATGGTGCAAAGCAGTAATTGATGAGCTTAAAAGTCATCTATTTTTTAGTCCATTTTTCGGCTCGATTTTCATCTAGAAATGAATAATTAATATACGTAAATATGTAGAAACTCACCAAATTTTTATTAGCGTGAAGAGAGAAAGAAAGTAGAAAATACAAAGAATAAGTGGGAGGAAAGATGCAAATGAATGGCGTAAAGATAAAATGAAAAGAACTGGCCGAGCCATTGATGCGCTTTTGGGCTGGCAGCCCCAGTCATGAGGTCATGGCATCAGGAAATTAAGGAAATCTTATTCAGGTCGCTGTACATGGATAACAAAAATATTGAGGTCACGCATCAGACCGCTTCTTGAGAAAGCCGCAAGTGAATGGAGCCACGCCGCGACGTGAGATGAAGTCGCGACATCAAGAGCAACCAAATAAAGCCCTGCAGAACTAAGTTGATGTCGACGCAGATTGATGTCGCGACATCGATGATGTCACGACAAGAGGTCAAGTCACGGCATCAAGAACCATCAAGAGAAGACTGCAAGCCATAAGTCGATGTCGCTACATGAAGTCGCGACACCGCACCGCCGCCTGAAGGTGAAGTCATGGCGAGGTCACGATAAGACATCGGCGTCGTGACATCGTGGAACCCGTGATCAAAGCTGCAAAGACGCGGAAGAGATGTTATATAAGATATTGACGTCAGCGATATCAAGAGCGTACTCAGTCGCCTTAAGGCCCAGCGATGAGGTCGCGACAAGAGATTGATGTCGCGACATCCGAAGACATCAGTTGAAGACTGCAAATGACTTGAGCTGAGGTCGCGACAAGATATCGACGTCGCGACATCAGGAGAGAACAATCGAAACCTGACAAGACGTGAGAAGATGTCGCGACAAGATGGTGATGTCGCGACATCAAGAATGACCAAACTGCGCCACATAGAGTAAGCCGAGGTCGCGACGCAGTCGATGTCGCTACATCGATGATGTCACGACAAGGAAACTAAGTCGCGATCAATGAAGATTTGGGCCTGATACTAAATCCACAAAGCAGTGATATCGATTAGGGCCCAATCGAAAACCCTATATAACACGCAGCCTATCCAACTCATTAAAGCAGCTACGCTACGCATTTAGAGGTCTGATAGCCGAAAGCTCATTTCTTTCTTTTTTTCTTTTCTTTCTTTTATTTTCTTAATTTTTATTTCCTCGCTTTAGAGCAGATTATGCTCTCGTATTTTTATCTTTCGTTATATTTCAACTGATGTTATCGCTTGAGCTGAAGTCGAATGCACCATTTTATTTTCAAATTACTACCAAATGTTGAAGTTCGCATACTGAATTCGATTGTTTCAGCTTAAATTGCAGCTTATTCTTATGATCGTGAGGAATGACGTAATTCAAAGAATCAGGAATCCAGCCTTCCATTAAGGAACACTATACTTAATTTATCTTTCCTTAAATGCTTTCAAACAGCCAGAAAGTTAATTTTACTTAATAATTACTGCTCTTGGGGTTGATTGTATTAGATTCAATGATCAGCTCTCATACCCAAGTAAGATTTAAGGTCATTGCTCCGATTTCAAGGAGGTCCTCGAGGACATTGTGGAAGACATTCCCGAGAGTAATGTGCATTTCTTGAAGGTATACTAACCTCGTTATTAGGATCTTTGCTTTGTAAGTTCAATTAGATAAATCCTTTCTCACTTGAAATCAAGAACGAGTTGAATGAGTTATCTAGTTTAAACAAGCAAAGAGTTCACCAATCTCGGGATAAATATAATCAATCCCGTTAAATGATCTAATCATGAGGCAGTCGATCTATTCTAATTTCGAGGAGGACAACTGGAAGCTGTACATCCCTGTTTAGAACCACACCCTGGGAGCGAAGGTCGACAATCACAAAATGGGTATAAAGTATTGCAAAGAAAATACCTGCATTGCTGAAGTCCCTTTTTAAAAGAAGTTA
Organism: Tetrastigma voinierianum; assembly: GCA_016808115.1. Classification (NCBI taxonomy): domain Eukaryota; kingdom Viridiplantae; phylum Streptophyta; class Magnoliopsida; order Vitales; family Vitaceae; genus Tetrastigma; species Tetrastigma voinierianum. The sequence continues at coordinate 28,795 of JAEQBH010005371.1, forward strand.
TCTAACTTCAGATTCGAGAGAATCAGGTCATAAATTAGATAATGAAATGTGGATTGTGGAGAGATCCAAATTTAATTGCCAACGCCTTGGACAGATTTTTGAAACTTGAGATAATCAAGAAATTTTATCGATAATCACAGAATCATGGTCATCATAATCATATAATTAATGTGCCTCTCGAGGATAACTATTCGTGATTCAGCTCTTTTATTAGAAATTCATTATTTTATTCTTTATCTTTCAGTATGTTGATAGTTCGGGCTTATTTTTCTTTGTTCGTTTAATTTTCCAGCACTTCATGCTGGATCCATATCATTTTGTGGTCCAAATGGTATGGAAATGGAGTAGTCGTATAATGATTTAAATTTTTAGATTCGTGGATCGATATCTCTAATTTAAATCACGGCATTTGTCGACCTGTGTACTTGCGTATTATCACTCAAAACTAAACTTTTGAAAAATGATTTACTCTAAGATTGGTGGTTTATATAGTATAAGATCGTTTATGCGCTGTCGGATTAGACAATAGTCCTTTTGCAGCAAGATATAAATTAGGTGTTTCTTTGGTCTATCAATGCTTTATGGCGCTCGTTGCCGGGATTAGATTGCCAGTCCTTTGGTACAACGCCGTAGATTTGTAGGTGTTCTTGGTCCGTCAACAAGTTTTGTTACGCCGTTGGACGGATCGAAAGAATTTAAGAATCAATATTCGATAGAAAGAGCAAAAATACTAATTTGACATTTTTACAAAGAACAAAAAACAGCTGCTTCAAGTAGTGACTCTTGCAGCCACCGACTTCAACCATTACAGCTTGATTTAAACTGCTTAAAACCAGCCTCCGTTTTGGCTATACCTCATGGCCATTGAATGGTTTCTAAACAAGGACCAACCCTGGGTAGGAGAAGACCTCACCCAGATGTAGACCAGCCCACCCGCTAATCTCACCTCCAGTAAACCGAAGTCCCACCCCAGCCTCCTTCCTTTTCTTTCATTCTTTTCTTTCCATCTTTCTTTTCCTTCTCTTTCTTTCGTCTTTTCTTTTCCTCTTCTTCTCTTCTCTTCTCATTTTCTTCCTCTCTCTTTCCCCTTTCCTCCTCCTCCGAATCGATTTCTGTCCGGTGTATAACACCCCACAACCCACTTTGACACCTAGCACTTCTACACCATGTCACCCATGCCCCTTTAGCAACCATTACATTCATGGTTAGTATTAAGAGCATGACACTTGGTCCCACTCATGTGCCAAGTGTCCTTCCCCCTCCGTGCCACACGGCACACATCTTCATGCCACAGGCCCCATCGTCTGGGCCCATCAGCTTTGAAATACGTGGGAAATTCGACCGCTTTTAATTAAACTAAATTAGACTATGTAATTTGATTTACAGATATTCGAACTTAACAAGATCCACGGCCATCATTTGAGATCAGAATTCTTCTGCACTTGCTACCAGATCAAAATTTAACCTATCTTTTCGCATTACCAAAAGCCTTTACATTCTTCCCTTAAAAGAATTTCGTCCCGAAATTCATAAACATATACATTACTATCACATGCATATGCAACACATGATTTGACATTTAACGACTAAACCACGCACTCCGTCTCAAAAAGGAAGATAACAAGATCACGCCCTCATGTTCTATGTCAGCTCCGCGACTCCTGCGTCGCCTGGCCAACACTCAATTAGCCTCACGGTTCATATGAAACCTGATCTCTACATCTGTAAATACGCACAGTCCTCCTCGAAGGTCCCATATAAGATCAACAACAAGCTCTCCTGAATAGACCACAAGGAATCGATTAGGGGTATGCCTCCGAAGCATGGAGAAATGGAACACTCGTGGACAATTCGAGCAAACTCAAACGATAATGCTAACTGATACAAAGAATCGCACCCACCTCTCACTAAAGGGCCTAATGTCCTCATATAGCTTTCCCCTGCTATTAACCCGACCACTCCCTCTTAGGCATTACTCTTCAAGAAGACGTGATCACCCACTCCAACAAACTCTAGAGGTCACTGGCTCTGGCCGACGCAGAACTCTTTTTCCCAAGATCAAGCCATGAGAAGACGCTTTTGTATCAGTTCCACCTTCTCCGAGGTGTTCTAATCAAACCGACCAGACTTCTCTACCTCTCGTCCAACAATCGAGATTGACATGGCCTCCCATACAAAGCCTCATAGGGTGCCATGTGTATACTCACCGATAATCATATTGTTGTAGGTGGCGACCACCAAGGGTGCTCCTCCCAAATACCCTTAAGATCTAGGACACATGCTCGAGCATGTCCTTTTTTAAAACCCGTATGGTCCTCTCTCGATCGACCAACTGGGCTCAGAGGATGAAAAGTAAAGGTTTCACTATCAACTATGTCCTCTATGGCTCCTTTGGGAAACTTTTCCTGAACGTACGTAAACCCGATCTCTCTGCCCAACATAGAGACTGCACTCCAAGGAAGCCGACCACTTCTCGTATATACAACCCGTAATTTCTTTAGTGCAGCGGCCATCCAACTAGAAAATGTGCCTACTTAGTGAGTCAGTCCACTATCACCCCATACCATTGTGCTTCAGACGTCTGTGGCAAGGAGTCACAAAGTCCATCGTGACATGTTCCCACTCCATCTCGCTGTTCTAATGGATGGAATAGCCCCACTAGCCTCCAAAGTAGCTTACCCATCGGGGCACGTGAGACACCGTTGAACAATAATAATCTTCTTGTGGAAGACTAGTTCTTCTAGGTGATCACCCGCTCTAGGTAAGGGGTCCACCTAGGCATGGGCATGTACGCTTAGGCGAGCCCGAGGACAAAAAAATAGGACATTTTGGTCCGCTCAGCGAAATGCACGACTGCTTGAGCTCGTGGCCATGGCCTGCTTGGGGTCGGGTCTCGTGGCCCGACGAGATCATGGTGGATTGCTTCAGGGGCCATTGTATGACTTGTTTTGAGTGTGTCATTGCTTGACTAAGAGTGACATGTTGGATGTCAATACGCAGTTCTAATATGTTGACATTATGTGATGAGTTTACAGGTAAATGGCCATGACATGGCTTGATTGTGAGTGAGCCACTACTTGACAATGTAGTGACTCATTCGATGTCAATGTAAGTACTCCAACGTGACGGTATTAGCGGATGAATTGTTGTGTGCAATGGCCATTACATGGCTTGCTTGTGTGTGTCATTGCTTGAACATAGAATGACATGTTGAATGTGAATGTTGATATATGCTTGCATGATATATTGACATGAATGAAATAATGTATGGAAGTCATATGCAAGTGATGTGATTGTCCATGGCATCGATAAGTGGTGAGAATTTTGTTGTCCATGTAGCATTCGTTATGCATGTGACATGATATAACATGCAATGAAAGATTGCATTGCATATGCACAGGGACATCGCGTTAAATGGGTGTGAGTGCATGGTTGTTAAATCGACACTACGTTAGGTGTTTGATTAAGTGGGCTCGGTAAATGGGACAAAGTCCAATAGAGTCGCACGATTGAATAAAATTGTAAAGAAAATATGTGTCGGGTACCAGTAAGAAGGGATATATCCAGAATGAAATTTGCTTTGAAAATGATCATTGGATGTCATCCAGAATGACGATTTATCACACATGGCGAAGCCAGGTGAGGCAATGGTGAGGACTCGCGCATGGTATGATTGGAGTATTATCTCATTTCATGGCATGGACATGGTGGACTTATATAGAATTGGTATGTTCTTGTTCGAATGTGAATGTGAAATGTTGAGTGAATATTGCATGTGCATTTAGGGTGGGGAGTGTTCTTGTAGGAGGTATTCTCTAATAGGAGTGGCTCAATTTTTATGGGACAACCTTCTTCATGTGGTCTATGACTGGTAAACGATGCTCGCACGGCCGGAATGTAAGAAGGCTGACATGTGGTCTTATTAAATATTTTGCAAAGTGCTTGGGACAACTAGTTCTAGCATGTATTTTTGTATAAAGAATTGTAATTAAATTTTTTCGATCATCGCCAATATAGCCGGGTATGTAATAAATGGTAGCAGGGTCTTGACTGACTCTACGCACTATATTTAAGGTATTATTCTCATATTTTTAACTTAAATATGAATGAATGGGTCTCGTGAAGGACGACGGTGCCACACGGTAGCACTGGTACCATTATACCAAGACTTATGTGAGAATAATCTAAGGTAGAAATTTTGGTAAGTCGACGGCTAGTCAATTGACACCTGGTTTTGGGGGCGCCAGACGAGCCAGATTGTAGCTAAGGCCACATGTGGCCTTAATAAATATTTTTGTAAAAAGTGCTTAGGACAAAATAGTTCTAGCATGTATTTTGTATAAAAGAATTGTAATTAAATTCTTTTGGACTATTGCCAATATAGTCGAGTATGCAATAATGGTAAGAGTGTCATGATCGAACTCTTACAGACTGTATTTAAGTGTATTATTCTCATATTTTTAACTTAAATATGAATGAATGGGTTCCGGTGAAGGGACGATTGTCAGCCAGTAACTCTGTCCATTTAGCATTGGTACCGGTCCAGATTAAAGACTTATGTGCGCAATTACCTAAGGCAAAAATTCCGCAGGTTGACGGCTAGTCAACGGGACCCCCAGGTTTTGGGGCGTCACATATTGGTATCAGAGCATAGGTATACAGCCTAGGCCATGACATTATGGTGCATTTGATGCCAGCTTCACAGCTTGGTATTAGAACATAGATACCTAAGCACAGTATTGATGGATACGGGTCTAGATCATTAGATTAAATGAGAATAACGTAGTCTCATTTGAATTATAAAAGAATTTCACTACATTTTAGGAAATTTAAAATTAATGAAAATATATATTTTAAAAATTATATTTTATTAAAAACTTATATTTCTTTAAATCAAACCATTACGAAGCAGGACTAAAAGGAAACATATGAAGTAAAATATTTAGAAAAGTGAAGTCAAAAAATAAAAATATTTTCCAAACCAACCCGAACATTTATATGGTAGAAAAACTCAAATTTTGTTTCATTCCGTTATTTTTAAACATAGCAATATAGGAAAGATAAACAAACTTTTCAAAAAAAAGGAAGAAAGATAAACAAATTGGCAAGATCAAGAAACCAAAAAAGTAAAATAATCTACATTAAATGAGGTTTAGTTGTATAGTTACTCTCCTAAACTAAGGAATATAATCTCAAATCTAGACCCAAAAAAGAAGAAAAAAAAAATTCAAATTAGAGTGCTTTGGAGGGAATGAATGAATAAATGAAATGCCAGACCCACATAAAATAAATTTGAATTCTTTATCTTAAAAATCCAAAAAATCTAATTAAATACAAGTATAATATTCTCATATGTGCTACTTTTTTGTCAGACCATGAGGTATCATGAGTGGTTCTTAACCACTAAATAAGCTTTAAGCTACACTTACATCCCACTAATCCCTCATATGAGCCGGGAGGGATCACAAGGACAGTAAAACACTACTATAGAACATAACTGCATTCCTAGAGCTCAAACTCTTGACCTCTGACCATTTCACCTACATGTTCGATGGTATATATGCTATAAAGTAGATCAATGACTTTACAAATGGCAGACACATCTATGGCTCAACTAAAAGGAATCTGGGAAGATGTACTGATCAAGGTGGGAAAATTTATTTTCCCAATGGACTTTGTTGTGATAGATATTGAAGAAGACAAGCAAGTTTCACTATATTAGGTGTTTATTTTTGGCATTGGAGAACCTTTGATTATGAAGAAAGGAGAGCTCACTCTTAGAGTGGAATAAAGAAGCAAGCATTTCAATCTTAATCAGAGCCTGAAGCAACCTGATTTTTGAAAAGCTGAATGTAAGAATGTAGAAAGAGTAGTTCTTATCAGTTATGAACTGACTGATGATTATAAGAATCAAGATTCAATGAATGAAAATATGATGAATTTCCAAAGATATTCAGGATCTGACATAATGAAATATCCGAATGCTGCCAATTAAAAAAGAAACAAGATCAGTCTGAATGAGGACAATGTAGAAAAATCAAGCAGTAGTGAAGAGAAAGCACAGGAGGTTGAAAAAAGTTATGAGGGTTTAATTATGAAGGAATTACCCAAACACTTGAAATATGCCTTTTTAAGAGTTGAAAGATCAAAACTTGTAATTATAGCAGTTGACTTGAGAGAAGATAAAGTGCAGAAACTGATTGAAATTCTCAAAAAGCATAAAGAAGTAATAGCCTGGTCAGTGGAAGAATTGAAGGGATCAGTCCATCAATTTGCATGCATAAAATTGTCCTTGAGGAAAATGCAAAAATATTAGTTGAACATTGAGAAGGTTGAATCCAATTATGAAAGAAGTTGTTAGAAAATAAGTACTTATATGGCTGAATGCAAGATTTATTTATGCAATCTCAGATAGCCCTTGGGTGAGCCCAATTCATGTGGTTCCCAAGAAGGGTGGATTCACAATCATCAAAAATGAGAAGAATGAACTAATTCCAACAAGAATTATGACAGGATGGAGCGTATGCATTAATTACAAGAATTATAGCTGATAAAGTTGAAAAATTCCCATTTATGTTTTCTTGATGGATATTCTGGATATAATCAGATTACCATAGCCCTTGAGGACCCGAAGAGAAGACTACCTTTACATGTCCTTATGGAAAATTGGCTTTAAAAGGATGCAATTTTGATTATGTAACTCTCCCCATACCTTCAAAGGTGTGGGTTGATGTCCATTTTCTCATATTTGTGTGGAGGAGGTTATGAAATCTTCATGGACAACTTCTTTACCGGATCCAGTTTTGATAATTGCCTAGAAAATTAAGAAACTATACTTCAGAGGTGCCAAGACAAAAACTTAGCTTTGAACTGGGAAACATGCCACTTTATGGCATTGTCTTAGGGCATAAAATTTCTGCAGTTGGACTTGAGGTTGACCAAGTAAAGGTTTCTTTTATTGAAACTTTGATGCCACCTACTACAGTGAAAGGGGTTTGAAGTTTTTTAGGACATGCTGGATTTTATAGAAGATTTATAAAAGAATTCTTCAAAATATCAAGGCCATTATGTGACTCCGCTTAAAATGCAAAGAAATTTGATTTGATGAATAGTAAATGTGCATTTAGAAGAGATCAAGGCATAGGTTGATCGTGTTCTATCATTGAAACAATCAGACTAAAGGAATTTTAAACAAGGTGTGATGCCACAAGGATTATGCAATGGGAGCAAGTGTTGGGACAAAGGACCGACAAAAGGTTCGAGCTATAGGGCTATGCTAGCAAGACTTTAATGAAGCACAAGAGAATTATCTAACTATTGAGAAAGAAAAGCAGCCATAGTCTTTGCTTAGAAAAGTTCAAATATATATATTGGGGTCTCATGTCATAGTACACTGATCACAGCAGCAATCAAATAATTCACGGCATAGAAACATGCAAACCAAGACTAACTTATGGGTCTATTATCAGGAATTTGATTTGGAGATCATGATAAGAAGGGCAAAGTGATAATGTGATATCGATCACGTATCAAGATTAAAGTTTCATTAAGATGAAAGAGGGACTCAAATAGAAGAAAACTTCCATGATGAGCAAATTTTTCGTATCATCATAAAGGCCTTATGCCGACATTGTGAACTATTTAGCTTATGAATTATGTTACGAATTCAACTACCGTATTAAAAGAAAGTTGAGGACTGATGTGAGTCTACATGGGATGGCCCACGCTATTTAGAAGAGGAGCATATCAGATCACTGTAAAACATTTTAGATAAATGTCATCACATGTGACTCATATGGAGGACACACTTCGCAGAATAGCCTTAGAAAATTCTCCAAACAGTTTTCAAAAAGAAAGAAAGATGGGCAAACTAAATATTAGGTACACAAGATTGAATATTTATTCATTTTTCTATTTTTTTCAATGAATCAAACAAAGGGGTATACAAGATTGTCGTTCACTCATTTTTCTATTTTTCGAAAGTAACAAACAAGGTATATAAGATTGATTGAATGTTCACTTTCTTCTTCTTTTTTTCTAAATTTTTCTAGGCAACTAAATACTAGGAATATAAGACTGAATATGCATTCATTTTTCTAGTTTTTTTCTTTATGGACAACAAAATAATAGGTAAATTAAGAAGATTCAATAAATATGAAAAATTAATGGAATTTTTAACTAGGTGATTTTTTATTCTTTATTTAATCAGATTTCAGGTAACAAACCCAAAACTTATGAAGAGGGGGTTTAAGCAAAGGATTGAAGAAAGGATATATTAATCACATATTAGTGAGTTCAAGTTTTGTTTTTTAAAATAAGTTATTAAATAAAGATACAAATTGAAGTGAATCAAGTAGACTTAATAGATAATATTGAACATGACAGACATTTTAAAATTTTCTTATGATAAAATTAGACTTATTATCATCTTAGTAGAAAGCTATATTTATTGGATATCTAATTCTCGATGTTTTTTAAGAAAATAATAAAATCAAATTTGTTTTATTTATTTGGTACCGATTTGTATTTAAATATTTTTATTATATAAATCAAATTAAATCATCACATTTTGGAAATTAATTTATGAAACTCTATTTTACATCTTATTAAAGCATTATGCTAACAAGGAAATAATAAAACTTTGGTCAAGATTGTGTAAATCTCATTGCAATAGATTTAAAATAGGGAAAAGTAGGTTTTCCTGTCTATTAAAAACAGCTAGAAGATAGGCGATCAAGAAAGTAAACAAGTAATATATACTCTGTGGCTAATTGTGGTTTTGCTGTGTTAAAGATGCCCAAAAAATCTCCAAACTGCCCATCTGTTATGGTAGCAGATGGAACGGTTATGGTAGTAGATAAACTACTACCATAATATATTGCATTTAATACCATAATATATTACAACTACTATCATAATTGCTAAATTTACTACCATAACAAAGGACAGTTTGACGATTTTTTTTTTAGACATATTTGACTTTTAAACCAAACCATAATTATTTTTGGAGAGCATGTAGCCCCCTATTTTGCTTTCTTGATCACTTATGTACAAATATTTTTGTATGAAGGTAGGGAAACCTACTTTTCAAATTAAAATATTTAAAATAAATTATAACATTTGGGGTGAATTTCATAAATGGTATCTCAACTTTTTCATTTTTTCTATTTTGGTTTCTCAAATTTTTTTTTGTCTGAACTTTTTATTTTCTATTTTGGTATATCAACTTTATTTTTATTCAATTTGAAGAGAAAACTTAGGGATTCAATTAAGATATTTTTTTTTAATAATTCATAGTCCTTAGGATATTTATTTAGCATTTCCTTTGTTGCACTCATCACGTTGAATAGTTGAACTCATGAGCAAAATTTTCTCATTCTGTTAAGATTGTAATAGGTTTATGTCTAAGTTTTTCAATAAGATGTGGGGTCATTTTCAGAATTGTTGAGTACTCTCTACACTATGTTTCTCCAAACCGTTTTCTAAATGGTTTTTCAAAAATATAAAGAGTCTTACTTTAAGTAAGTGTTGTAGTGGTTTTTGAATCTCACATGAAACATACAAAACAAAGCGTGCGGGTGTGTCAGGAAATTAAAGTATTTCCAAACTGAATCACTCATAAGATCAAATCCTGACCCAAGTTTTATAGGCCTGAAGCCTCGACATTTCCCATAATCAAAGTGGAAACGCATTTAATGAAAATCTTGCGAAAATTATTGTCAAGAAAAAGTGTTAGATTCTAATGAAGAAATGAAATAACACGATGTCAAAGTTGATAGACTTGAATAATGCATAAACCGTATCGCCGAAATTGCTAGAGTCGCTATGAATGAATGAAATAACACTATAAAACCCGGGAGAAATTTAGTTTTTCTGAAAAATGGCAAAAATAGTAAAAATTGCCGAAATGGTTCAGGGAAACCTGTAAATTTGTTTAGATCTCGGATGATAAAACGGACTTTATTGTTGGATTCGTCTCGCAGAATCTAGTTACCCAAAAAATTTTAGTCGACTCGAGTGACGTCAAATTTTCACGCATTTTGCAACGGGTGTCTAAGGATTCCTGTGACGAGATTTTTTACGAGAATCTCGGGAGTTAGGAAATAACTCAAGTTAAGTTCATTTAAAATAAATTGTACATGAACCAGAACCGAAAATAAATTATTTCTTGGCGGAAACGAACTCGACAGTCGTGGACATGTATACAGAGCGCCTATTGAACTTAAGTAAGGGGTTAAAAGGGAAAAAGAGGACTAGGGCTGAAGGAGCCGGATTGCTTCCAATTTTCAGGAGGAGAGTGGGAGAAGAGAGAGAGAGGGAAAAAATCTCCACCTTCTCTCTATGATCTACAGAATCAGGTAGTCGGTTTCCGGTGGACCAAGAACTAAAGTCCATCTACGCAATGAGAGCTAAGCATGGGTAACAGAAACAAAGGATTTCATCGAGGATTCAAGCGAAGAGTTTGGGAGATCGTTGGTTTCGGTCTCCGACCCTCTTCGGAAGCTGCTTTGCTCCTCTTCTGCATTTAGGGTTTTCTCCTACTCAAGTTATTTCATGCTTAAGTGGCCATTCAATGGCTATCAGGGTTCAGCCCTAACTATAGGGTCGGGTTCAGTTGACTGTGGTTGACAATTGAAAGACCGGCTTCTTGGTCTGTTTTGGTTTCCGGGACTGTTGTTTCGGGATTGGTTATAGGTTTAGGTGTTTGAGGCTTTTACAGCTTGAACATGGACTGTATGGTGGCTGGAACTAGGATTGGTTCACATCAGATTAGGGACGGAAAGGCACCTTACGAAAATTCATTGTCGTGAGAGATCCCAATTTCACGTGACTTGCGAATAGATGGTGTACGGTACCCTTGCATGGTTGCGAATTTTCACACCTCGAAATTTCGCAACACTTATGCGAACCGGCAAGTTCAACTCGAACCACCATAACCATCTCGGTCCGAACCCGACGGTGTGTTCTGACTCTATGGAAATCCATTTGAGTCTAAAATCTAACCATATGCAAGTGAATGGCATTTGGTGTTCACAACTTTAGGGTTTTGCTATGCTCTTTCCAAGAGTTGTGTCGATGCTTCCTTACCGATTTTCAGGTGGACTGCTTTATGGCCTACCCGTGTGTGGGCATCTCTATGCCACAATTGGTTTTATGATTATAGCATATCATATCTTAAATTGAGTGATATACTTGGTGGTAATTGTTTGAAATTCAATTTTTGTGTTCTAATGAATTTACTTGTGTTGTGATGTGTATGAGCAAGGCCATTGCACGGCTTGGTAGTAAGCTATTTGTGGGCATGATATGCTACAACTTGTCCTAGAGGTTAATGTAAGTCATTACTTGATTGGTGATGACTTGTAGATGTTAATATATGTGTGTATAATATCTTGACATGTATTGTGTGGGTTATTTGGAAATTGTATGTTAATTAATATGATTGTCCAAATGATGCATGGGTATTATGCAGTATGGTTTAAAATTCCATATGTATCATATATATGATACGGTATAGGCATGGAATGGTATAATTGCTTCGCATGCACAGGGACATCACATTAAATGGGTGCGTGTACATGGTCATATTCATTCATCATTCTTGGTGAATGGGTGGTGAGTTCGTACTTTACTCACGCCCAACTGAGTCTCACGGCATTTCATGCCTTTGAATAAAGCCGCTTATCGAGACTATCCAATGCTTTTTGAATAAAGTCACATCTGAACTGGCCCAATGCTTTTGAATAAAGTTGTTTATCAGAGATTGTCCAATGGCCTTGTATAAAGCGGTTTATCGGAGGATGTCCAATGAGTTTTGAAAACAAAAAGCTTTTGTTTTGGATAAAGGGTCATTGGGTGAAATACCAATGACAAGTTTTTTACACTTACAAGCATGTGTGAGGGAGCCGGTGAGGACTCGTGTTAAAGGCATGGTGAGTGACACTTCATTCATGGCATGTAGGCATTCCAGAGTAGAAACTGCATTTTACTTAGAATGTTTAATTGTGTGAACATGGCATTGCATGTGCACTTAGGTGGGGAGTAGCCCCTGTAGGAGTTTACCCTACTGGGCATTACTTACCCCGTCGTGGGACCCCCTTTTAGGTACAGGGAGTATGCAGGTGGACGACGCTCACTCGAGGCCGCAGTTATGAAGAAAGTCGGGTTGTAGCTTGTAATTAATTTGTTTGTAAAGAAGCTTGGAACAAACTAGTTCTAGCTTGTATTTTGTGTAAAAAGAATTGTAAAAATTCTTTGGAACAACCTAGTTCTAATTTGTTATATTTTTAAGAGTGTTGTAATTAAACTCTTGAGGACTATGGTAATTAGTCCTGTATATTTTGTAGTGTGGAAGAGTGGGAGCCTGGTCACCCACTTTCACTCAATTGGACACAAAGGAGGTCATTGTATTATATTGGGCCATGTTGCCATGTTTTTTTGTACAGGTTGTATTTTGGGTAGAGCTCCCTGTACAAAGGAGACTCTGTTTGATTTTCATTAAATCATGGGTCCCGGAAAAGGGGACACGGTGGTGTGGTGTTGGGTTACTCGACATCCACGAGTCTTCCGCGGGTTGACGGTTGTCAACGGACCCCCGGGTTTTGGGGTGTCACAAACACTATTGGAAAATTTCAGAAACTTGGCTTTCTGACTAGAATTTAAAGGTTAAAATTATTAGAAGCTTGTTGAAATTTCTTAAAGCTAGGATTTGTTGATTGACATTGAGTCAATTGATTGATTGGTTGGTTGGTTGATTGGAAGTCCTTCTCTACTCCTTTTATAAACGTAGAAGACTTTTCTTGCTAAATGCATTATTTCTCCCTCTCTCCACTTTCTGAAATGCTTGCTCATGTCTTCCATTAAGAAATTTGTTCCTCAAGAACTCTCACGTCTCCATTATGAGTCTTGATCCTCAAGTTATTCCATGTCCCGTCATTGAGACTTGTTCCCAAGAATATTCCACATCGGCTTTGTAACTTCCCATTTCTTTGCTACATATGATAATGCTTTGTTTGAATTCCAAAAATATTAAAAAATTCATAAATATTCCTAGACCTTTTCTATGGACTTGTACAAATGGATCTGGGCCCCTTTCTTTTGGACTTTTATTCATGGGCTTGGAAACACTCTCAACCCATTATCGGATTAAACTAAATTTTCATAGGAGTGAGCAATTGCCCGCCCACACACATTGTGATATGTGGGCCATATTGTATGTATTAAAGCGAATAATATTCTTATGGACTTATTTCTAACCATGAAACCCAAAATCTAGCTTTCAGCATTATGATGTGGAGTTCCAACGTGAAACGGCAAGTCAATTGAATAAGAAAGCCATTATTAATTCCCGCCCCATCATCAGTTTAAACCTCGACTTTTGTTCTTCACACACCCGAAGGATTTTGTTCTTCCAAGAAAACTATCAGGCTTCTCCTCGAAGTAACAAGTTTTCCCTTTTCCTTCTAAAATAATTTATTTAAACTTTCTAAAACAACCCCTTGTTTTGGAAAAACTAACTTTATTTTACTTTTTATTTTCATCTTCTTCTCCTAGTCCCTCTCCATCGTCATAGTCATTGTCACTAGCACTACCCTTGCCATCGTTGCGAAGCGTTGGTGGCGTTATAGTCATTGGCCGAAGTCGTGCTGTTGCTCTTAGGAACCAGCGTAGTCGTCGCCATCGCCCAGGCATTGCTCGTGGAATGCGTCGATCTTTAACGAATTTGTAATTGTTGCAGTTGATCTCCTCATTGTCGAAGTTGTCATTGGAGATATCGTGAACATCATTGCTTCGAAGATCCAAGCCCCCGCTACAACTCATCCACCCTTAATCGATGCTTGCGGCGACGACATTGCCGAAGCCGGAGTCATCATTGATTGTTGCGTTGGTGATTGTCGCGCCGACGAGGATTGCACCAAAGGGGATTTTCGCTTTGTTCGTGCTTCTTTGATCGACGGCATTACGATATGTCTTATTTGATGAAAAGCTTGAAACATTTATCATTCTCTTGACAATGTATGTCTTGATTTGGAATTTTCTTGAAGAAACATGTTTTAGATGCAATTTTCAAGCTTTCTTTGATGCCAAAAAATTGAAAATTTTCCTTGATGTTGGTAAAAACTTTTCTGAATCTGGGTTTTTAGAATCATCTTAAATGCCTTCTTGAAAATTCTTTGAAGCTTTAGAGTGCATTTCGAGCGTTTACGGGGTGTAGAATTTGAACATGATTATGAGTACACCCTTGAAAAAATTAATTGAAGCTTTTCTGCTTATTACGAAAGTTTTCATGAGTGCGAGACTCTTGAAAGAGTCAAGAATACCTGCTTGAAAAATTTTACGGAAGTAGTTTTGGTTGTTTCAAACCTTTTCCGAGGTGTATATTTTGAAAAATAGTCGAGAATACACCCTCAGAAAAATTCATTGAAGCTTTTCGACTTACTACGAAAGTTTTCTTATGTGCAGACTCTTGAAAAGTGTCGAGAGTACACCTTCGAAAAATTTTCTGAAGTCGTTTGACTGTTTTGAACTTTCCCCGAGGTGTACTTTTTGAAAAATAATCATGAATATACCCTCAAAAAAAATTCATTGTAGCTTTTCGGCTTATTAAGAAAGTTTTCTTAGGTACAAACTCTTGAAAAAAGTTGAGAATACACCTTCAAAATTTTTTTGAACCCTTTTGGCTATTTTGAAGCTTCCCCGAGGTGTATATTTTGAAAAATAATCATGAATACACACTCGAAAAAATTCATTGAAGCTTTTTGGCTAATTACGAAAGTTTTCTTAGGTGCACTATTTAAAAGAGTCGAGAATACACCTTCGAAAATTTTCTAAAAGCGGATTTGGCTATTAGTTCAGGAATTAATACATTTTAAAAATAATCATGAATACATCCTTTGAAAAAATTCATTGAAGCTTTTGGGTTATTCACGAAAATTTTCTTAAGTTCAAACTGCGAAAAGAATTAAATACACGCCCGAAAAAATTTTGAGAAGCTGTTTGGCCTGATACGAACATTTCTTGAGTGCTATTGAATGATTTTCAAAACACAGGTCAAATGACCTAAAAATTGGTATTTTTCTTTAGTGGGTGTGAGTGGGTAGCTAGAAAGAATTTTGTTTTTGTCTGCGACACAAATGAATTAAGGTAGCTTTAAGTTTACCAGTTGAATATTTCTCTGCCTTGCAACTTGATATTTCACTCTTGTCATGACTTTAACTTTCTTGTGTTTGTTTCTTTAGGAGCTTCTTGTGTTGGTTCTATGGCTTCCAACTCAGTTCCGTCTTTATTGAGCTAATCCAAATTTGTGCTCTTTCTTCCTTGATCCATGTTAGCTCTGACATCATTTTTTGCTTTATATTGCTATTCTTCCCCTTTACACAGTGAGTTTACATTCTCTTGGAGTATGTTACTACTCCACTTAGTTTTCCCTTTCCCTTTGAGATCGAGATCGAACTGAATTCTTGGAAAAGGATTACGTAGATGGTAAACCCAGCCAAATCATGGCCAAGGGCTTCAGAATGATGGGGTGCATGGATTACTAGGTTATTCCCGTATTTCAGAGGACTTTGGATGGCATTGGGGATTAAGCGGTTCGTACAAGGATTATGACTTAACTTTGATCTACCATCATGGTAAGGCAAATGTGGTGGCTGATGCACTCAATCAAAAGTCATGGGGAGTACTAGCTAGTGTAGCTTCCCAAGAGTGGCAGATGCTCGGAGTAGTAGGACGGAGTTCGGTCTGATACAGCGATAAGGCTCGGGGTGTTTGAGGAGCTTGAGTGGCTCGCCTTCCTGCTGGCCGAGTGATTGAGTCCTAGGGGTAGGACGCAGAGATGGTGTTCATCAGGGACAAGGTATAGTCAGGTACGGGTGACGAAGGTTGGGCCATCCACACAGATGGTAGTCTTTAGTATCGGGGACGGGTTGTGGTTCCCTAGTTGACAGATCTGAGAGAGGAGATCCTCAGAGAGTTCCACTGCTCTTGATTTAGTGTGCATCCGAGTGTACGAAGATGTCTTGTGATCTCAGAGTAGCGGTAATGCTGGAGCGGGATGAAGTGACACGTTAGAATTTTGACCGATGATGTATCACGTGTCGGCGGTAGAAGTTGAGCATCAGGCAAGCGGTCACACTCCGTCATTGGAAGTAGCTGAGTGGAAGTGGGAGCACGCCACGATGGACTTTGTGACCCACTTTCCACGGACACCGCGAAGGCGTGATGAGGTATGGGTGATTACGGACCAGCTCACTAAGTAGGCACATTTTCTAGTAGTGCGGATGACCTTCCCACTTGAGGAATTCTGCAGATTATATGTACAGAAGATTGTCCGGCTACATGGCGTACCTATATCCATAGTATCGGACAGAGATCCCAGGTTTATGACACACTTCTGGAAAAGTTTCAAGAAGGCTATGGGGACACAATTGATGATGAGCATCGCTTTTCATCCGCAGAACCAGATAATTGATCGGAGAGGACACGTCTGATTTTGGAGGCACGTACTGCGAGCATGTGCCACGGATACTCTGGGTAGTTGGGAGAAGCACTTACCCTTAGTAGATTAGCCCTCTGACAATAGTTATCGGGGCGAGTATACGAGATGGCACCTATGAGGCTTTATATGGGAGGCCATGTCGATCCGATTTGTTGGACAGAGGTGGGAGAGAGTTCCATCACTGGTCCGAATTTGATTAGAGGCACCTCGGAGAAGTTGGAGCTGATACGGAAGCGTCTTCTCATGACTCATAGCTGGTAAAAGAGTTACGCCGACAGACGGCGATGACCTCTAGAGTTTGAGGTGAGTGATCATGTCTTCTTGAAGGTAATGCCTAAGAGGGGAGTGGTCAGGTTCGGCAAGATGGGAAAGTTATCGCCGAGGTTTATTGGGCTCTTCAAGGTACTCAAGAGGGTGGGTGCGGTTGCATATCAGTTAGCATTGCCGCCGAGTTTATCAGGTGTTCACGAAGTATTCCATGTCTCCATGCTCTACAAATATACTCCAGATCCGAGTCATGTGGTGGATTGGGGAGAGCTTGTTGTTGATGCAGATGGGACCTTCGAGGAGGGAACTGTGCGTATCATGGATAACCGAGATCAGGTTTTGCGGCCTTGAATTTGTGAGGCTAGTGAAGGTGTTGTGGCGTAGCGAGTTGAGCAACATGGGGCAGTGAGGACACGATGCGTACTAAATATCCCGCTCCTCTTTGAGGACCAGTACGTGGTTTAGTCATTAAATTTTAAATAGGCGTGACATATGCATGCGATGAATTTATATATGCGTGGCCAATTTAAGGCTGAAATTCTTTTTAAGGGGGGGGGGGAGTGTAAAACTTGTGAAAAATTTAAATCTAAATTTTTTAGAAAAAATGGCAAAACGATAATTTGTCAGAATAGTCCCAAAGAAAAATATGAGATTTTTTTTAGATCTCGGATGATGAAACGATTTCATAGATTGGAATGAATCTCGTGTATCCTTTTGATCCAATTCGTTGGTCGAGATTGTCAGATTTCACGTTCTTCGAAAAAAATGTAAAATCGGTGTGCGAGTGTCCACATGGCACCAGGTGGTAGGAGCACTGGCACGCCACGTGCGGTGCATGGAGTGGCGTGGCGAAGTGCATGGGAAGCGGCTTCTTTGGCGGCGCATGCGGGGCTGACCTTGCTAGGCTCTTTGTAGGGGAGCGGAGTGAGGGGGGGGTGAGCTCATCCCACCAATTCAAACAAACAAATGATAAAGAGAAAATGGGAGATAAGAAAGGGGAGGAAAAAGCCAAAAACAGAAGAGAGGTGAGGGAGAAGGTGCGTGGAAGTCAAAAAGAGAGAATGCCAAGGAGAGAGGGAAAGCCCAGTGAGCAAGAAAAAGAAAAGAAAAGAAGAGAAAGAAGAAAATAAGGGAGGAGGAACCTGGTTGAGGATGGGAAAAACTGCAAAAGGCAGGGGTTTCTCCTACTCTAGTTATTCGTCTAGGGCGTTCAGTAGCGGGGGGGTTCGACCTTGTAATAGTAGAATTTAGTTCATGGCCGTTTGGAGTGCCCTGCTGGCGTAGATTGTGTATGTTGGTTTTTTTTTGGGGTATGCTATTTTTCTGGGTAGGAGACAAAAAAAAAAATCCATTTTGCATGTTAATTACTTGATTTACTAACATGCAGGATTGTGTGAAAAAAAAATTTGATATATGCATGCTTAATATATTAACATGGGTTTTGAATGGATCATATCAAAGAGTGGTCCTATAAATAAATTTTTGGAGGGTTGTCCAATATGTTTTGATATCGGAGGGTTGTCCAATATGTTTTAATATCGGAGGGTTGTCCCATGAACTTGATCGGAGGATTGTCCAGTGAACTTCACGGAGGGTTGTCCAATGGAATGATTTATAAAGCAAAAATCTTTTGTTTTGAAACAGTTTTCACACATGACATTGCATGTGCAATTAGGTGGGAAGTAGCCCTTGTAGGAGCATTTCTCTACTAGGCATTGCTCACCCCATCGTGGGAAAATATTTTCAGGTATTGGAGGTACACTCGGAGGTGGACATGTCTGAGGTTTAGTTGGGAAGAAGGCTAGATTTGGCTTTACTTGTGTTTTTGTAAAATTTTGGGTATAAACCCAGTTTCTATATATGTAATGAGTCAGAGTTTTAATTAAAACTCATTTTTGGTATGATTAATACAGTTTGGCAAGTTTTTCCAGGCTTCTTGATTTCCTTGGTAATAAAAAGGTTGTTGTATATTGGATTTAGGGTGTTAGAAAGAAAATAAAAAGAAAGAAATGGAGGTGTAGAATGGCTGGGAGGCTGCGCCAATTTTCGATTTTGGGTCGCAACAGAGAATTCTCTGTACGCGACGAGTTCTCGGGCCAGTCTTCGTAACGGTGGGTTTCGATTGTCGTAACGTTTGGTCTAGGCAGGACGACGGCGCGCCTGCGACTGGGCGCAGCCGCGTGCACGAAGCCTACGGCGGTGGCTCGTAGCGGCGGAGAGTGCATTGCGATAAACGTCTCTGTCGTGGCCAGTTACTCCGCAATACTGTTGCGGCAAATTTACGTCTTCAGCGATAGAGTGCGGGCCAAGGGCCGAAGCCCTCATGCAGCGACTGAATAGTTTATGTCCCGGCATAGTTAGCCATGGTAGAGAGAATCCCTGTTGCGACAGAGGATTTTTGGTCGTGACATAGGCCCGGGCGTGCATAGCCAGTGTGCATGAGGCGCGGGCGCGCATGCTACAGTCGCATGCCTTCTGATGGCGCCTGGCGCCCGGTCACCAAGGCTGCGTGCGACCGGTCGGGAGCTTTTTGTCGCGACATAGATTTCTTTGTCGTGACAACATTTTCCAACAGCCAAAAAAAGAAGACCCCCGGGATATGGGGCGTCACACTTTTACTTCCTAGTTTAGTACAAATTGTCAACAAAGAATGAATAAGGGAAATGAAGGTTTGGTTTAATGATTAATGTCCTTATATATATATTTTTTCATAATTTGAGTATAGACAATTTCATTTAGAAGTGATTAAGGGAGTATTGAATGTAAGAAAAATTAAGAAGAAATTTATTATTGAATCAGAGACTTTGATGTCGAAAATTTTATTAAATTCAGGGGCATAACTTAGTTCAGGGAGACATGATATCATGGTGGTAGTATGGTTTTGGTAGTGTGGTTTCTTGTAAACTCTTGGTCCAATGTTTTATTCCTAATACATTTTTTTTTTCTTCAGAATTTCCAGAGGGGCATATGCCCTTGGACACTTATTATTTGCCTGATTTCTCTTAATTTAGGGAAGTAAAAAAGGTTTTCAAAAATTTTACCAATGGTTTTCTATTTTAAGATGAAGCAAATATTAGGTACCACAAGATTGAATATTTATTTATTTTTTCAATGAATAAAACAGTGGGTATACAAGATTGAATGTTCACTCATTTTTCTATTTTTCAAGCAACAAAACATTGGGTATATATGATTGATTGAATGTTCACTCTTTTCTCCTTTTTACTTTTGTATTTATGGGCAACTAAATAGTAGGTATATAAGACTAAATATTCATTCATTTTTCTAGTTTTTTTCTTTGCGGACAACTAATTAATATGTAAATTAACAAGATCGAATGTTAATAAAAATAAAAATTAAAATTAATAAAATTCTTAACTAGGTAAATTTTTTTTTTTTTTAATCATACTTTTGGGTAACAAAATTTAAAACTTTTAAGAAAGAGGTTTAAAAAGTTTGGTTGAATAAAACATTATATTCATCACATATTAGTGAATCAAAGTTTTTTTTTTTAAAAGTTATTAAATAAAGAGAAATAAAATTGAAGTGAATTATTAAAATTAATAGATAATATTAATGATGATGAAGACATTTCGTAAATTTTTCTTATGATAAAATTAGTCTTATTATCATCTTAGAAGAAAACTATATCTTTTGAATATCAAATTCTCAATGTTTTTTAAGAAAATAATAAAATCAAATTTATTTATTTATTTATTTGGTACCAACATTTTTATTTAAATATTTTTATTATATAAATCAAATTAAACCATCACATTTTGCACTCATCACATTGAGTAATTGAAAACGTGAGCAATTTTTTCTTATTCTGTTAAAATTGTAAAAGGCTATTTATGCCTAATTTGTACAATAGGATGTGGGGTCATTTTCATAATTGTTGAGCACTCTCTACTCTCTGTTTCTATTCTTAACATTCTAGTATCAGAGCCCCCATTGGGCCTGATGAAAACAAAGTAACAGTCCTTGTAGTTTTTGTAGCAGTAGAAAGATGACTACCGAAGGGAGTTTTTTGCAACCATTCATTCCTCGCTTTAATGGTCACTATGATCATTGGAGCATGTTGATGGAGAATTTCCTACGATCCTAGGAACCATGGGGATTGGTGGAGACTGTGTATGAGGAGCCAAGAAATGGATCAACGCAATCAGTAGCACAACGAAAAAAGCTAGAAGATTTGAAGTGGAAAGATATGAAAGTAATAACTTTATATTCTAGGCTATAGATCGGACAATATTGGAGACCCTTCTTGTGAAGGATACTTCCAAGCGTATTTGGGAGTTTATGAAGAAGAAACTTAAAGGGAATGTTATAGTCAAGAGGTCACGTTTACAAGCTCTCCCTAGAGAGTTTGAAACTTTAGAGATGAAAACTAGAGAAGGGGTCTTTGAGTATTTTTCAAGAGTGTTGACAGTAGCTAACAGGATGAGAACATATGGGGAACAGACGCAAGATGTTATAGTAGTGGAGAAGATCCTTAGATCACTGAGTAAGAAGTTTAATTTTGTTGTTTGTTTGAGATTGAGGAGTCCACAGACATTGATCAACTCTCCATTGATGAGTTGCAAAATTCATTGATTGTTCAAGAGCAAAACTTTCAACAACATACAGGAGAAGAGTAAGCACTCAAGGTTAGTCATGAAGACAGAGTTGGTGCGAGGATAGGGTCGAGGTGCATATAGAGGCAAAGGAAGAGAGAGGTGTCCACCCTACAACAAAGCAACAGTGGAATGCTTTAAGTGTCACAAGCTTGGACACTTTCAATCTAAATGTCCTTGTTGGGATAAGGAACCCAACTTTGCTGAACTAGGAGCAGAAAAATAGATGTTGCTCATGTCATATGTGGAGATGAATGGTGCTCAAAGGGAAGATATCTGGTGTTTATATTATGGGTGCAACAACCACATGTGCGGTGACAAGAACTTGTTCACTGATCTAAATGAGAACATCAGGTAGGCAGTTTCGTTGGGAAATAACAAAAGGATGAATGTGTTAGGGAAAGGCAATGTGAGATTGCAAGTAAGTGGCGTTACACATGTTGTTAGTGAAGTATATTTTGTGCCCAAACTAAAGAGCAAGCTGTTGAGCATTAGTCAACAACATGAAAAAGGGTTGGCAATTCTCATTCAACATGGAACACTCAAGATTGATCATCCAAAGAAAGGGCTCATAATACAGACGGAGATGTCAACGAATCGAATGTTCATGTTGCTAGAAAAATGATTGCCACAAAATTCAGCTTGTTTCTACACTTCCACACAGGATATGGCACACTTATGGCATTGTCGTTATGGACATTTGAGCTACAAAGGGTTAAGACTCTTCAGTTTAAGAAGACGGTGCATGGGTTACCTCAGTTCAATACTGCAACAATAGGTATGTGCATATTGCATGACTGGAAAACAACATAGAGATCTAATTCAAAAGATGAGCAATTGGAAGGCCACAGAAAAACTTTAGCTTGTTCATGCAGATCTTTATGGTTCAATAACTCCAATTTCTAATAGTAAGAAGTGGTACATTATATGCTTTATTGATGATTTTAGTAGAAAAGCATGAACTTACTTTTTAGTATAAAAGTCTAAAGCATTAAGCATGTTCAAACAATTTAAGAGTTGTATTGAAAAAAAGTAGGAGGATATATTAAATGTTTGAGAACAAATAGAGGAGGAGAGTTCACTTCACTTGAATTTAATGAGTTTTGTACGGAATTTGGAATTAAGAGGCAACTGACTATAGCGTATACTCCACAGCAGAATGGAGTCGTGGAATTGAAGTATCAAACTATGATGGATATGGTTCGATGCATGCTCACTAAAAGGAAGATGCCAAAGACTTTTTGGCCAGAGGCGGTAAATTGGACAATACATATTCTGAATAGGAGTCCTGCATTGGTTGTAAAGAATCAAACACTCGAAGAAGCTTGGAGTGGAAGCAAACCCTCAATTGAGTATTTTAGAGTTTTCAAATGTGTGGCATATGTGCATGTTCCTGATGTGAGAAGGGAAAATCTATATGCAAGGAGTCTTACTTGTATTTTATTGGGAGTAAGTGAAGAGTCTTAAGGCATATAAGCTCTATGATCCAATTGCAAGAAAGGTTGTAGTTAGCAGAGTTGCATTGTTTGAGGAGCTGGGATAAGAGTTACAAAGACCACATACTGGTTGTATTGGAATAAGATGATAATGCAACATCGAACACAGAAAGTGAGGAAGCAATGAATGGGAACGAACAAGAAGTCGCTAAACCAGTTAGTAGTCCTCAAAATGATGAATATGAAAATAGAAATAGAAGGCCTCCAAGGTGGATAGGCGATTATGTAGCTTGGGAAGGACTTTAAGAGGAATCAGAAGAAGATGATGCAAATGTCAATTCAACTTTATTTGCTTCAACATATCTAATTCATTTTGGGGAGGCAGTGAAGCATGATGAATGGACAGCAACTATGGACATGGAGATACAAAATAAAGAGAGAAATCACACATGGGAACTTACTGATCTTACTAAGGGTGTAAAGAAGATTGGAGTAAAGTGGGTCTATAAAACTAAACTCAAAGAAAATGGAGAAGTGAACAAGTTGAAGGCTCGTTTGGTGGCAAAGGAATACGTGCAACAGCAAGGGATAGACTACACCAAAGTATTTGCACCAATTTCAAGAATGGACACGGTAAGAATGATTGTGACTCTAACAGCACAAAAAGGGAGGACTCTCTATCAACTTGACGTCAAATCTACCTTCTTGCATGGAGAACTTAACGAAAAAGTGTATGTGTAGTAGCTAAAGGGTTATGAACTGAAGAACAGTACTTAGAAAGTGTACAGGTTGAAGAAAGCCTTATATGGACTGAAACAAGCTCCATGAGCTTGGTTTTGTCGTATCGAATCACATTTTTTAAGTTAAGGGTTCGAGAAGTGTTATAGTAAGCATTCTTTGTTCATTAAAACGAGTAAGGGAGGTAAGATTCTCATTGTCAGTTTACATGTTGATGATTCAATATTTACTGGCAATGATAAAATAATGTTTAGTGGATTGAAAAATCTGTGATGAGGGAATTTGATACGACTGATTTGGGAAAATGAGAATTTTTTTTTCGAAGCATAGATGTTTTATAGTAGTTGGATAGGATTTATATCTATCAAAAGAAATATACCTTGGAGGTCTTGAAGAGGTTCAACATGGAGAACAACAACTCGATTCATAATCCTATTGTTCAAGGTTGTACGCTTTACAAAGATGAAAATGGAGTTCATATTGATGAGAGTTTGTTTGAGCAAATGGTGGGATGTGTCTTATGTACCTAACAGCTACAAGGCTAGATTTGATGTTTGTAGTGACTTTGATTAGGTACATGGCCAAACCAACTGAATTGCATTTGTTGGTAGCAAAGGATGTGCGGAGAGGTAGCAGACAGAACCATTGGACTTGGAGTTTTCTACAAGAAGGAGGGTGTGAAGGTTTGGTTAGTTGCCACGGATAGTGACTATGCAGGAGACATAAAGAACATAAAAAGTACATCCGGCTATGTTTTCATGTTAGGATCTGGAGTTGTTACCTGGTCTTCAAGAAAACAACTTATAGTCACACTTTCAACCACAGAAGCAGAGTTTGTTGTTGCAGCTGTTTGGATGAAGAGAATAATTGAGAATTGAGTCTAGAAGAAAGTAAGTGTAAAACAATATTTTGTGATAAAAGTTCCACAATTAATCTGTCAAAGAATCCTGTGTTACATGGCCGAAGCAAGCACATTGTTGAAGAGAAAATATTCAAGTTTCGAATTAAACTAGTTGAAATTGGTATCTAGTTTAAGGGAGGGAATGAAGAGAACACTTAGGGATTCAATAGAGAATTTTTTGTTTGAATAATTCCTAGTCCTTAGGATATTTGTTGGCATTTAACTGTTGTACTCATCATGTTGGTACTTGAAAACGAATAAACAAATTTTTTGTCATTATGTTAAGATTGTAAAAGGTTATTTATGCCTAAGTTGTTCAATAAGATGTGGGGTCATTTTCAGAGTTGTTGAGTACTCTCCACTCTCTGTTTCTATTGTTAATGCAATCAAAGTATCTAGCTTTTATTTTTTCTATTTTGGTGTCTCTTCACTTTTTTTCAATCAAGCATCTAAACCTTTTGATTTTCCATTTTGATGGCTCAACTTTATTTTGTTTAATCAAGTGTTTAAACTTTTAGCAATTAAAATGACAATATTATCATTTACATGTTAAGGGCTTTACTATCTATTTATTACAATAAAAAATAAATTGATATAATTAACTACTATAAATTTAGATAAAATTTCATAAAAATAAAATATAATAATTTTTAAAAAACTTTTAATTATCTTATATTATTTTACTAGTTTTGAAGTATTATTTGAAGAGTAATTATATATGAATAATTAAACATAAAACGATAGAAAGTTAGTAAAAAACCCAAAGAAAAAAATCGAATTTTTTAGAGAAAGTGCAAAATAGTAAATTATCATAATAGTACAGGTTGAAAAACCTGGAAATTTTATAGATATCGGATGACGAAACGGACCTCACCGTTGGATTCGTCTCATGAAATCTGGTTACCTAGATGAATTTCGTCGAATTCCGAGACAGTCAGGTTTTCATATTTTTCGGGGTGATGGGGTGTCGGTGACTCAGTGCGAGTTTGTTCTGAAAATCTCGAAGTTGGGAAATGACTTGAGTTGAGTTTGTGGGATGTAATTGAAGGCGGAATGGAGGCAGAATAAATCACTTTAGGTCGAGAATCGGACCCGAATGAGGGTGAATACGTGTACCGGCGTGGCCCCACATCCAACGAACCCAAGTTGGGACAAGAGGAATTAGGGCAAAAGATCCCATTTTCCTGGTTTGATAGAGAGAAAGGAGAAGAGAGAGAAAGGAGGCCAAGGCTTCCTCCAGATCTATGGAGTTACGGTAGTCGGTTTTCGTCGGGCTAGAACAAAAGTTCCTCCTTGCTCCAGCCAGGTACGTGGTACAGGAAGAGTTTCGTCGAAGATCCAAGGAGGGGAGATTCGGGGAGAAATCGAAGTTGTCGGGTTAGGAGGTGTAAGCCCCACATGTCTAAACTAATACTTGATCCCCAATGAGCTTTATTTGTAACTAAAGTATCCATTTACATCATAAATAAAATTATGAGAATAAATAAGTATACAAGGCGGAATAATAAAGAAAAATAAATGTTTTTGAGTCAAAATAACATTAAAGGCTAGGCCGAACGCCCGAAAAACCTTAGGGTAGTCATATAGATCAAATTCGGGAGGTTAGTGGCAAAGCGTAATTTTTAAGAAAGCAAAACAGCCCATGAGCAGTAAATTTCGAGGGCATTGTATGTAAAACCCATTTTCACACCTTTTCCCTCATTTTTTCTTTCATGTTCTCACACACCCCTTGGAACCCTGGATCATTGGAGAGGAAGAAAGGAAGGACGAACTAGAATATTAAAGGCAGAGTCGAGATCAAAGCTCAAGATCCCCGTACAAACCAAGGATTTAAGGTAGGGGTTTTCTCCCATTCACTTACATTGAGGCTAGGGTATTTATATAGGTACATTTTGGGTTATAAATGCTAAACATTTATGCTAGGAAATCATTTTCTCTTAGTCTTTTGCAAATATTACATGTTTAAACAAAGTTAGGGTTGAATACCCATGAAATCCCTTTTCTTGGCTTAAAAAAATCCTAGTATTTGAAAATGATGGATTTCCTTCTTGAATGTGCTTCTTTTGTGATTGATTTCTAAATCATAGTGATTTATGTTGAGTAGCAAAATAAAGTAGTTCCGATCTCTTGTATTTTCCTATTTGTTGATTGGAATTGTGGATTTTGGGAATAATTGTTTGTAAATTGGGGATTTATGAAATCATGGATTAGGGGTGGTAATTGTGGAGTAGGATATGTAGTAGGTTTTGTTGGAATGAACATGAATGAGAGGTTCCTTGGAAGGATGCTCAATTCATTCTCAAGAGGTTCCTTATAAGGATGCTTGAGAAATACTACTATGCTGAGTGAGAGGTTCCTTGGAATGATGCTCCAATTATTCTCAAGAGGTTCCTTGTAAGGATGCTTGAGAAATACTACTAGGATGAGTGAGAGGTTCCCGGTAAGGATGCTTGCGTAACAAAGAGAACCTTCAGGATGCTTGGGTAAGGATGCTTAGGTAACAAGGTTTCACAACCTCCGAATCTGAATTTTCCATAATTAAGATTGGATTCCTAATGAATCTTCTTGAAGCTCCTACATCACGGATCCTTTGTGCTTTGATTCTCATCAGTTAGGGCAGAAAAGTTATCTTCGGATCAAGAGCCTTTCAGTAGTTTTCAAGATAGCCTTGAGTTTTTGGAAGAGTTGAGGTCTCTTTATATATATATGTATATATATATATATATATATATATATATATATATATATATATATATATATATATATATATATATATATATATATATATATATATATATATATATATAATTTATTTTTTTTTCATTCTTTCTTTAGGAGTAGAGGTAGATCACATTGAAATTCAATTGGATCAAATGTAAATCAACCTTCATTTATGTCTGAACTTAAGAGAAATCTAGAAATTTTTTTGGATTCATTTTTATTCAGTTTTAATTACAGTTTTAATGAATTTGTCTGATCAACTAGTGATTGTTACTTATGATTAAGATATGGACGGATTAGCTCTCTAGGAAGGGATTGATGTTTGGTTATCAAATTCTTGTAGTATTTAAATGAATGTTGTGGTTCTAATTTTGGATTGATTTAATTGGTGTTGTTCCTATGGTGACCTGTTCTTGATATCGGTAGAATATACCCAGGAAAAAGCTCCCTCACATGTTACGATTTCCGGGAGGCCCTTTGAGTGACACGAGGAGATGGAAGTCCCCAAAACATAGTAGTAACTTAGGGTATCTTTGGATTGATATTTTTCGAGAACTAATAGACTTTAAATATGATCAAATCATCCACCGGTGTTGTGCTGGCCTTTGACATCAAAGTTTACTGCCGGGCAGTGACGAGAAGTGTGTTTATGAGGTATAAGGACATTCTATTGAATTATCAGTTTAATGTTTAAAGGTTTCATCTCAATTTGGCATAATAAGCTTGATCTCGTGTTAGCAAAGATCTAATCAAGAAGATAGAGTATTCTAAAGAATTGCATATTGAGGTGCCAATGAAATTTAAGGAAGCTTGTGTTACCCTGTCTATGGGGGCAAGCAGTCTAAGAGAAGGATGTGAAGTATTGGTTTAGGAAAAACAACTAGATCTTAAAGAAGATCAAATCCTAAAAGTAGCTATTTAAACCCATTGGCTTAGTTTAGGAATTTGGTAAGCTAAATAGTGAAATGTGTAGTGTCATGAGGTATTCCAAGGCTACACTATTCTGCTCTTGGACAAATCCAGGATTCAAACTCATAGTACTGATATATTAGGAACTATGCAATTTGATAGTTTTAAATACTAGTCCATTCCCAGTGTTATTCCTACTCAGTGAAACCTCTGATTTTATTAGATTAGATTTATGTTTAACAAGAATTCTTTCATTCAATTTATTTTTGATAATTCAAACTTCCAATTAGAGGTTCAAATAGTGATTTCCTTAAGTAGTTGGGGTAGTTTATCTTTAGATTTTCTCATGTCCACGTGGGAATGATATCTGGACTTATAATTCACTTTGTACTTGTATGACATATTGCACTTACCACAGAGATTTAGACCAAAACAAGTTTTAATAACATAATATTTTGGGCAACGCACAAAGCAGGTTTTACATCATATTTAGTAGTCTAACAATTTTTTGGCATGACGTCGGGGATTGAGTATAATTCTTGGCGCGGTCAAATTAGGTTAGTCACAGGATATGAAATGGTCCACCTGTAACAAAAACCAGTCAACAAGTTTTTGGCGCCGTTACCGAGGATTGAAGTAGAGTTTAAGGGATCAATATTTCAACTAAAGGAATTTTCTAGTTTGGACATTTTCTTTTAACTTTTATCAAAATTTTCAAAAGCAGTTTAATTAGCGTGGCGAGTTATTACTTATCTTTTAGAAGATAATCATAATATATTTAAGTTATCATCGATCTTACTTTGATTTGATACTCTTATAAATTTCAGGTGAATCTTACATGCATAGACGAACAGGAGCTGATTTATTGCCACTAGACATTGAGCTAGAAGGACATTGAGAAATCGAAGAAGAAATATGATAAAAGCGATCATAGCAAAGTAGAAGAAGAATCGAGAACACAGTTGCGGTGATAGACCTCAGCAGAGACAGAGGATAATGGAGGACTTCTTGAGGCCAGTGATCAGGGATGAGTACTCTACAATCAGGCAACCAACCATAGAGGCAAACAACTTTGAACTGAAGCTTGGCCACTCATCCATGGTGCGATGGAATCGGTTCTTGGACACCCAAGTGAGGATCCAAATGAACACTTGGGGAGGTTCTTGAGGATGGTAAACACTATCAAGTTGAATGGAGTCCACCCAGATGTGATCAAATTGTAGTTGTTCTCATTTTCACTAAGGGACATTGCAACTAGTTGGTTTGAGTCCCTGCCATATGGATCATTAAGCAAATGGAGCTGGTGGAGGCTTATTTGACCAAATTCTTCCCTCCTGCTCTTACTTTGGAGAGGAGAGGAGAAATTATTGCATTTTAGAAAAACGAGGATGAGTCTCTATACAATGCTTGGGAGAGATTCAAAAAGTTGCTAGGAAGATGTCCAATGTAAGGGATAGAGAAAATGACTCAGATGGATATCTTCTACCATGCCATGAACTTCACATCAAAAGGGACAGTTGATGCAGCTTCTGGAGGTGCATTTAAAAGAAAAAGTGCTGAGGAGGCTACTCATTTGATAGAGGAGTTAGCAAAGAGCAATTATAGGGCTCCATATGAAGCTTAAAGGAGCAACAATAGATTGAGAGGAGGGGGAGTGATTTAGTTGAACAAGATGTCAGCCATAGAAGCAAATTTGGATACATTGATGAGCAGGTTGAGTCATTAAGAAAGAAGAAGCCATTGAGCAAATGAAGTGGGAACTATGGAAGGTGCTGAGCATAAATGTGCTTATGAGGGACTAGCTCATGAGAGGTCATATCGAATTGGAAGAAGTTCGTATTTGAATGGAAATAGAACTATAACTTGAAGCCCAGACAACAGCCTTCAGCTTGACCCCTATACCGGCCTTGAAACCATGAGAACTTTCCTATGGAGGTGGAATGCGGCGGGGGTCAGACACAATGCGAATTTTAAATAAAATTATGCTTCCACCTTGTTTCAGGGCAGCAACAAGGTAGTCGAAGGGCATAAAATCAAGAACTGAGTCTCCTTCACATTAAGATCAAATGTTGACTTACATGTCTAAATACAAGAGAATTTTGAACTTGCATGAGCAAAAGTTTGCTGAGCTTGCAGTGTTCCAGGCAAACACAATTGTGTTTCAAGCCAACACAAATGCTTCTTTGAAAATTCTGGAGACTTAAGTAGGGCAACTGGCCTTAGCTATGATGAATCAGTCTAGGGACTCTTTGCATAGTGACACCAAGAAGAATCCTAAGGGCTGGCTATAACACTTAGGAGTAGCAGAGAATTACAGAAAAGAGAAGAAGATGAGATAAAGATGACTGGGAAGGAAGAGCAAGCAGAAAATGGCAAAGAAAACAAGTTGAACATAACAGAATTGACAGATGAGAGAGAGGAATCAAAGGTGCAGAAAGAGCAGCAAATTGATAAAGAGGGAGACTTAAAAAAAAAAGGAAGTGAAAGCCTATCAACCTCTTATTCCATTCCCTCAAAGACTGCAAAAGTCGAAATTGGATTATCAGTTTGCTAAATTCTTGAACATGTTTAAGAAATTAGAGATCAACATTCCTTTTACTGAGACATAGGATTAGATGCCTTATTATGCCAAATTCATAAAGGACATCCTCAACAAGAAAAGGAAGTTGGATAAAGATGGAGTGGTGAGCTTGTCAGCAAATTGCGGTCACGATAATCGGAAAACTTGCCTTGGCTTATGAAAATTGACGGCTTCACCATTCCTTGCATTATCGGGAACTAAGAGTTTGGTAGAGCTTTATGTGATTAAAGCATGGCTTATCAATACGATACTTATTATGCAGTAATTGAAAAGGCTAAGTTTAAGGGAACTTACTCCTATAACAATGACTTTACAAATCGCAAACAGATCTATGGCTCAACCAGAAGGAATCTTGGAAGATGTACTTATCAAGGTGGGAAAATTTATTTTCCCAATGGACTTTGTTGTGATAGATATTAAAGAAGACAAGCAAGTTTCACTGCTGCTAGGCAAGCCATTTCTTGCCACTAGAGCAGCCTTGATTGATGTGAAGAAAGGAGAGCTCACTCTTAGAGTGGGGAAATGAAGAAGTACACTTCAATCTTAATCAGAGCTTGAAGAAGCGTGATTTTGAAAAAGCTGAATGTAAGAATGTAGAAAAAGTAGTTCCTATCAATTTTGAACTGATTGATGATTGTAAGAATCAAGATTCAATGAATGTGTGACACCCCAAATCCCGGGGGTCATTTATTTATTTATTTATTCTTTCCTATACGCCTCAGATTCGGTATAAAACAACCTTTTTATTACAAGGACGTATGAATCCTTGTATATTTTCTTACAAATACCGCAAATTCTTATAATATTTCTGAAGTTTCATATACAGCTCTTTTACGCTTTACATGCTAAAATATATTATTAAATAGATTGTTCTAATAAATTTTGCAAAAATACTTCTCAAGGCCACAACCCAACCTTCTTCGTACTCACCACCTCGAAGGAGCGTCGTCTTCTTGTGTACCTAAAAGGGTGGTCCCATGTGGGAGCTGAGTAATGCCCGATGAAAATCTCTTATAAAATTTCACTCGTATAAGTCTTGCTTGTCACGATGCCATGTTCACACATCCCACACACATTCAAGTAAAAATATGCACATTTCTACATGAATGTCCACATGCCATGCCCCATGTCTCGAGTCCTCACCGACTCCCTCAAATATGCATTTGCCATGTATGAAAACTATTTCCAAAACAAAAGAATTTTTTATTTTTTTTGAAAACTCATTAAACATTCTCCGCTATCAAAATTTATTGGACAACTCTCCGATATAGTTTATTGGACATACTCCGATAATATTGTTAGACAACCCTCCGATATAGTTTATTGGACATACTTCGATAATATTTAGTGGTGGCTGGCTTGATAAAACCATTTTGTTCGAAGGCCCGTATCGCTCCATTCACACCCGATTCACCTTGTTCATCCGCGTGCACATCTGTGCTAATGCAGTGCATGGTATTTACATATTACATGCATACAAAATTGCATCGGTATTTCAAGTACGCTTCAAACCAAGCCTCATGGGTAAGTACATCTACAACATGTAATTCTACCCGCATAATCCATGTTAATATATTCAGCATGCATATACCAACATCATTTTCACAAAAAAATCTACATGTTATTTGAGCTAAGAATAAACATGCAAACTGGAAAAAAATTTCAGAAAACTGTATGCACAACCTAAAGCAATTCAAAACTCTTCCAGCCCATATTTTTCCTTTTATACAAGCTAAATTAAGTCCATATTTTCCAGCAACCATAACCTTTTCCAGAACTCAATTCTGGGAGCAGAAAAGATCCAGAAAACCGGTCCTCAAAAACTACAGTTTGATCAAAACTGTTTTCAAACCAGCCCCTCGGTTTGGGTTGGTGTTAATATATTCAGCATGCATATACCAACATCATTTTCACAAAAATAAAATAAAAAAAAATTGCATGTTATTCAAACCAAGAAATCAACATACAGAGCTAGATTTTTCAGTTTTCCAGCTCAGAAAAACAGCATGCACAACCTATTATCCAGTCCATGTTTTCCAGAAATTTCAAGCTACTTCTAGCCCATATTTTCCAGCACATACAAGCTAAATTCAGTCCATATTTTCCAGCAACCATAACCTGCTCCAGAACTCAATTTTGGGAGCAGACAAGATCCAGAAAACCGGTCCTCAACCATTACAGTTTGATCAAAACTGTTTTAAAACCAGCCCCTCTGTTTGGGCTATACCTCATGGCCATTGAATGGCTCTTAAACAAGGACCAACCTAATTAGAAAGACCCTTACCTGGTGGGTGTAGACTAGCCACTGCTGAATCCTCACCCTTCAGAAACTGAAGTCCCACCGGCTCCTCCTTCCTTTCTTTCATTCTTTTCTTTCCATCTTTTCTTTTCCTTCTCCTCTTTCTCTTTCTCTCTTTTCTTTTCCTTCTTCTCTTTTCTTTCACTTATTTTATTCCTCTCTCTTTTCCCCTTTCCTCCTCCCCTCCGAACTGATCTAGTCTGGGTGTATAACACCCTTGCCAACCCACTTTGACACCTAGCACTTCTACACCATGTGTCACCATTGCCTTTAGCAACCACTACATTCATGCATAGTACAAGAGCATGACTTGGTCCCACTCATGTGCCAAGTGTCGTTCACAATTACCACATGGCAGCCATCTTCATGCCATGTGTCCCCTATCGTGCGTCCATCCGTAGAAATACATGAAATTCCAGGCGTTTCGAATTCAACGAGTCGGCGTATTACTAAATTTCATGAGACGAACTCAACGACGTGATCCGCATCATCATTTTAGATCTAGAGAATTTTTCGGACTTACAGTCTGTACTGTAATGGTAACCCATCTTTTCGCATTACCCGGGTTTTCACATTCTTCCCCCCTTAAAAGAATTTCGTCCAGAAATTCATACACATATACATACTATCACATGCATATGCAATAGTCATTTGACATTGAACGACTAAACCACGTACCTCCGTCCTTAAAAAGGGAAGGATATCTGGTACGCATCGTGTCCTCATGTTCCCATGTTGCGTCCTCGACTCCTTGGTGCTACCACAACACCTTCACTAACCTCACGGTCTTGCGTCGCAAAACTTGATCTCGGCTATCCAAAATACGCATAGGTCCCTCCTCGAAGGTCCCGTCTACACTCCCGACAACCAGCTCTCCCCCAGTCCACTCGTGGAGTCGGATCGGGGTATACTTTGAGAAGCATGGAGACATGGAACACCTCTTGGACACCTGACAAACTCGGCGTAATCTTTCGATGTCATAAGCGCACCCGCCTCTGAAGTACCTCCAGAGGGCTGGTAAGCCTCGGCGATAGCTTTCCACCCTTCTTAGAACGTCACACCCTCTTAGGCATCACCTTCAGAAGGCCTTGATCACCCACCTCAAACTCTAGAGGTCATCGCCGTCTGTCGACGTAACTCTTTTTCCGACATTAGGCCATGAGAAGACGCTTCCGTATCAGTTCCACCTTCTCCGAGGTGTCTCTAATCAAATCCGGACCCGTGGTGGATCTCTCTCCTACCTCTGTCCAACAAATCAGAGATCGACATGGCCTCCCATACAAAGCCTCATAGGGTTCCATCTATATACTCGCCTGATAACTATTGACAGGCGGGTCCATAAAGTAAGTGCTCCTCCCACCTACCCTTAAGATCTAGGACACATGCTCGTAGCATGTTCTATAAAACTTGTATGGTCCTCTCTGACTGACCATCTATCTGAGGATGAAAACTAGTGCTCATCATCAATTGTGTCCCCATGGCCCTCTGGAAACTCTTCCAAAGTGGTAGTAAACTTTTTTGTGATCTACATCCAGGCATAGTAGAGGCGGGCCGTGTAGCGGACATATCTCGTATATCTGACCTGCGAAATTCCTGTGTGAAGATCATCAGGCAGCTAGAAAATGTCAGCGACAGTGAGTCGGTCCACTATCACCCATCTTGCATCGATGTACATCTTGTCCATGGCAAGTGAGTCACAAGTCCATCATGACATATTTCACTTCCATTCTACTACCTCTAATGGATGGAGTAGCCGTGTCCTCGGTGTAGCCTTTACCTCTTGTCATGTGAACACTATCGAGCAAAAGTCCTTAACGTCTCTTATCCGACTCTATCATCTTGGCGACTAAGATCATGGTATCTTGGTACAACGGATGCGCACTACAAACCAAGAGCAATGGAACTCCCGAGGATCTTCTTTCTCAAATCTATCAGCGGGGAACATGACAGTCCCTTTATATCAAAAATGCCATCTGTATGAAAGGCCCAACCCTCATCACCTATACTGAACTGTACCCTGTCCTTGATGGACACCAACTCAACGTCCTATCCTTGGGACTTAATCACTCTTCTCAGTAGGGAAGGCATAGCCACAATTCATATATCTCCACGAGCACGATCGCTATCTTGTAGCCCCAGGCACTATCACATAGTCTTGAGTATCACGCCCTTTCGGGAAAATTTATGCGGTGGTCTCCCCATGACTTCCGACTGAGTTCATCAACCACCACATTTGCCTTACCCGGATGGTAATGCAAAGTGATGTCATAATTATCTGGATACTCCATCCATCTCACCGCCTACCTCATATTGGAGGTCCCGTTGACGCGAAAGATGTATTTGGACTTTGTAGTGCGAAAACACCTCCAGCGCTCATCGTATAGATAGTAGCACCAAATCTTTAAGGAAAAGAATATGGCCGCCAACTCCATATCATGCGTGGGGTAATTTTGCTCATGGTTCTTCAGCTGTCGAGAACCATAAGCCATAACCCTCGATTTGTATCAAAACACATCTGGTCAGGTCATTCGAGCGTCACGATGCTGCTGTGTACGCTCGGTCCCCTTTAGGGACTATCGAGAATATGGTAGTCGACATCCTTTTCAATTCACGGAATTCTGCGCTCACACAAAGTCATCACTCAAACTTGACCCTTCCGAGTCAACCTCATCATAGAGTGCGGCTAGTCGGGAGAAGTCTCCAGTAGACCTCTGCCAATACCTGAATCGAAAGCTGCGTATCTTGAAGGCCGACCGGTCTCCCAACTCATAAGCGCCTCGACCTTCTCGGGTCCCTTTGAGACACCGAAGCGATACTACATGTCCCGAAAAATCTCACACCGATGAGCCCAGGCTTCGCATTCTTGAACATCATATAACTGATGTTCTTTGAGGGCTTGGAGAACAATCCTCAAGTGATCCTCATGCTCTTCCTCCGACTGGGAGTAGATCAAGATGTCGTCGACAAAGACCACCACAAATTGATCTAGATAAGGCTGGAACACCCTATGCATGAGGACACTATGAACTCGAAGTGCCCATACCACGTTCTAAACACTGTTTTAGAGATATGCCGCCTCCACAACTCTCAGGCCCGATGATATAGCAGGTGCGAGCTATCTTAGAGTAGACTGGCGCGCCCTCTCCCAGTTGATCAAATAGATCATCAATCCTTGGTAATGGATGCGATTCTTGATCGTAACCTGTTCAGTGTCATTAGTCAATACACGGTCGAAGGGTCTTATCCTTCTTTTGTAAGCAGGCAGGAGCGCGAGGTGAAGTGCTCGGTCTAATGAAACCCCTGTCCAATAATTCCTGTATTTGGACCTTGAGTTCCTGCAACTCAACCGGCGCCATCCTATGTGGAGTTGACAGGCCGAAAACGTGGTGTGTAAAATGTACGCCTTTGTGCGCAAGTGCACGCGTTGCCCCAAGTAATATAGTGTACCAATGGTACGGATATCGATCCACGGGGATAGGTGTGTTGACTCTGAGAGATTTGCTTTTCAAATATTATGGTTATCGTAATGTGTGAAAGGTGCTAGTATCCCCAAAAATAAGAAATAAACAAATTGATCTGAATGAATTAATATGTAATGGAGACTAGGGTTGTGTCTCCCCCTACCACCTTGAATGGATTATTTCTTAAGGGTAATATTATTTAGTCTAATTATGATCTATTAATGGCAAGGTGATCTTACTTACAAGA
Organism: Tetrastigma voinierianum; assembly: GCA_016808115.1. NCBI lineage: Eukaryota > Viridiplantae > Streptophyta > Magnoliopsida > Vitales > Vitaceae > Tetrastigma > Tetrastigma voinierianum. The sequence continues at coordinate 65,469 of JAEQBH010005371.1, forward strand.
TACCCTCTCTCGAGGTGTATTCGCCTATCTCGCTAGTAGAATTGAGTGTATCTCTACTGACTCGGTACTTTCTAAGAAATGCTTAAATGTTCTAACCTTAATTGCCACCTTCCGAATCGGGAATATCTCATTCTGCGAAGATGTCAGCCAAAATTTGCTCTACTTTCATATCCTGGAGTATCGTCTCTCGAATCTGGATCTCTAGTGATCATGCTAATGTTGTGAACATCACCATGTAATTGATCCACGAGATGTAAAGCAGATGATAATGAATCATAAATCAATGAATAATATAAATTAATAAACTTTAATCCATTCAAGCGTGACGGGGTTGTGAATACAGATATAGATTTAGAACATCATGAATGAAAAAGACGAGATGTGATATATAAAACATCGTTCTATTCTCCAAAACAAAGAAAAATACAAATCACGGGCTCTTATCCCAGATCGATGTCACTCTGCTCTGATTTATGCTGGTTACGTCTTGTTCACAGATCTCGGAGTCCTCCTCAATCAATTTCCGTTCCCATTTGCCTTTTGTAGTTGAGAGGAGAACTTCAGCGGCGTCGCGTTGGAGCGTCAGCGACGTTGCGCTTGTTGACTTCTTTATATGTTGACTCAGCGTACCGGCGTTCGGCCACATCCTTATGCTTTGCTTCTGTTGCTCTAAAATTGCTAGTGCCTTTACCAATGCACCTGCATACACCAATCACCGTCGGGTATCGACCACAAGCATGAAATTAGATATAAAATCAGCGAAAAATGAAAGACCGGCGGGTATAATCGAGTGTTTTGGGCACTCATCACACCCCGAACTTAGTTTTCTTGCTTGTCTGACAGAAGCCCGACTAGACCTAACACACTCTATGTACTATAGTTTAACACTAAAGTATTGCTGCTGTGTTGTGATGGGATCCAATTTAGGCTTTATTCATCTCACGTAGTTCTATTTGGAGTTCACAGTGCCAGGTGTTCGAATGTTGAAGAACTAGGTTGAACTTCGGTGAAGTATTAATTACCTCAGTCACGATATATTCCAATGGCCTTTCCCAATGGCCCCTATGTGAGTATAAATAAATGACCTCACAGTGTGTATACTTAAGTTGAGCCCGACTTGAGTTCGACTCTCTAATTGGGTAAATCTAACTTCTGAGGATCGGAAACGCACCGTTTGCGGTATCTAATATATATCTACTCACTACATAGAAACTAGTGTATAAGTTTATGTTAAGTGTCCATGCGGGGATTAGTTGGTGACTCCTACGGTTAGTTAAGGGCGCAGGGCATTAAGTTCCCCTCGACGTCACCGACGATCGACTAAACCTAAGGGCCTAGGTTGTGGTAACTTCCATCTTGTCCCACAGCAACGGGTGAGTGGAAGTCAATGACTCCCGGCCGAGTTGGCTCGGGGCATTGGAAACTTTGAAAGGCCCTCGGATTTGTGCCGGAGATTCCAATTGTAAAGATCCCACTTATTCAATCTCATATATATTCCTGTACTTTTTTTTTTTTTTTTGTTGGTTTTTAGGGCTCGAAGGCAATCCTCTTTTTATTGACCGGTGTCCCATCTCTTTAGTGTTTGAGATTCCCATTTGTTGAACCTTAGTGAGTCGGGCGACTCAGTACCTAGGCATACCACCCCAGAGATCATGCGTGTGTGGGTGTGATAGGCTCCTTAAGAAATGGTTTCTTGAATCAGGAATGACTCGCCTATGCCTCCTTCTCTATTCAACCTAATTCACGACGTTAATGACCAATGCAACCTTTCTTTGTTGACACGAGGTGGATTATTTCTGATTTGATCCTATTACAAAGCATGGCATCACATACGCGACTCCCTAGACGACACACCTACACATATATGATCTACAAAACACACAAAGACTAAACCTGAAGCTTCGATATCCTAAGATGAGCAATTGTAAATGAAACTAAGAGCAGAAATGTAAACTAACTACGCAAAAATGTAAACTAGCATGCATAAATAAAAATATACTACCGCACTAATCTGTCAAGCAAAAAACGACCTTATTCTATGAAAAGCTCGATCACCCCTCACCCCGGCAGAAATATCCGGTGTCCCAGATGAAACAGAAGAGGGTGAAAGTGCGCCCTAGTGATCATTTGGGTCAACTGCGGTGAGTGGCGGTGGCGGCGGATGATGGAAGGCGAGGTGACGGCGAATTGGAGGGATACTTTCTTTGAAGAATGAGTGGCTGGTTGGCCAACAAGCATATGCATCATTGTGACGCCTCCTTGATCTGTGTGATGAGGACTCGGTGCTCCTAGGTCGATCCCGGGAATGCATCAGCGCTTGTAGTAAGTGAGGCAGGGTCCTCGAGATTGGGGGAGGGGGATTGGAAGGCGCCTCAGGTGAGAGTTCTTTGTGGTGGTGGTGGAGACAGGTGGGTCGAGGAACCCAATGCAGGATCCTTGGGAGTCAAGCGAGCCTGATGTCGTGGAGCTTCGTCCTCGTCAGAGGCTAAGTACGAGAGTGTGAGCCCCTCAGTCGTGGTACACCGGTTGTCCTGCTTAAGCGATATGTCCTTGATGGGGTGTAACCACGCCTCATTGTCATCTAGGGGCACCCCGGATCATTTGCATAAGCCATAGATGAGGAAAGGGTGCCCCAAATTCATCTTAGCGTCCCGGTTATGGAGGATCGCGTCCTCTATAACCTGCCCAACATCAAAAGGAATATCCTGAATGATGGCATAGTTGAGCAAGGCACGCTTGGCGGTCACTTCACACACGTTCGTCGTCGGGATGAGACGCGACGTGATGAAGTGATGCCAGACATTGGGTATTTTGGCCAAATGCTTGGCCTTAAAGTGAACTGCATGGCCCTCACTGTTGAGTTTCCACTCACCCCGGCCATTAGTCAAAATCCCGGGCCGACTTGAGGTGAGTCGAGTGCTCGTAAAGTGATGAAAAACCGAGGGACATGATCAGGACTATAACTATTGATCGACTCCGCACTGAAGTCGACAAATACTCCCCTAACTCTAACCTTTTTGATGACGTGGGAGGCGAGATTGGCGTGAGTTCGCACCATACTCATCGCCCATTTGGATGAGGTAGTTGAGCGAAGTGCGCCAAATCCGCGCGCGATCGTCTTACGGAAATCATCGGAGTGGTGAAAACCCTTCTCATGATAAGCGATCGGTTCTTGCAGATGGTACCGAACCGATCGGCGGCACCCTGTTCCTGGCCGCGTGACATCATAATTTAGGTCGGGTCCTCGCCGGTGTGCGACCAGCTGGTAAGCGATTTATGCACTGGTGGGCGGGACGGTTGCTAGTGGGGTAATGCGTGGGATGGCACCAAGTTGGCGCAGTGACCTGAACAATACGACAAACACCTGAGTGCACTAGGAAAAGCAGAAATCGAACTAAATTGTAGTTGACTCTAAATGTGACCTAACACGAAATAAACCCAATTGTGACAAATGTGAACCGAAATGGGGACTCCTAGACCTAAGGTGGATGACGAGTCCCGTGCGAGAACACCTAAGTGGAGTGTGGAAATGGTGAACAGGGATGAGGGACTTTGCGTGTGTGGTGGTGACGGTTATGTCAGAGATAGTGTTGGAAAGCAAAACACTGATCTCCGATCGGTATGGAAGGTACCTCCAGCAAGGGTCGGTGTGGCCTGGTGTGCAGGGGGACTAGGGTTCAGAGATGGATGAAGCGAGGTAAAGGCAGAGAAAAATGAAGGGATTTGGCGCCCAAATAGAACAGCGTCGGCGTTCTGAAGGACATATTCCAGCGTGCGGCGTTGATGTCGCGTCGCGCGTTCAGAGAAAATTAACTAAACAGCGTCGCGGTCGGATTCTCCGCGTCGCGACGTTGAGATGTTCAAAGATCGTGTGGCGATTGGGAACCTCGCGTCAGCGGCGTTCTAGAAGTGTAAATCCAGCGTCGCTGGCGTTGGATTCTCACGTCAGCGTTCTGAGAGAAGGCTTAAAATACACATTAATGACCCGTATCTAAGATAAGAGAAACTCCCCTCTTGTAAGTAACCTTGACTCTGGCGTTTGTAATGCTGCGCATAAGCGGATCCCTCTCATTTTGTTGCAAAGTGCGAAGTAGCGATCAAAAGAATGGGTGCGGACTAATCGGCAAACCAACATAGCGGCGACGATAAAGAATTTAACTTTCGGAGAAGGGAAAATTAGAAAAACTTGGGTTGCCTCGAAGCGCTATGTTTAATGTCGTTGGCTTCGGCGGCCTGAATCTCGATGTGCTTTCCCGGGGCGAGCTATTGAAATAACGCGTACTTCATCGATGGAGTCGAAAAGATGAGCTGCTCCGTATGGAACTGCCTTGCCAAATACGGCTTCAGTAGTTGGGTGGTATTTGTGAATGTGCCTTTCTCAAGATGTGTAATACGCGCCATGTGAAAAGACCTTGTTATGTGAAATTAGGACCATCTAGACTTCAATTTCCCCGGAAAGAGTTTTAGACGGGAATTAAATAAGAGGACTTGTTGTCCTTCTGTGAATTCCTTCCTGGTAATGTGTCTATCGTGCAGACTTTTTGTCTTCCTGCTGTAAATGGGGCATTTTCATAAAAGCAGATCTGAATTCGTTACGGATTAAATGGTGCAGCGGTCGCTTCTCATAGGCTAGTGTCTTGTCCATGTTCTTGTCGGGAGGATTGCCCGATGGGCACCGATGCTCCATTTCCTCTTGGAGAAGATGGCATGCTTTACCATACAGATCTAAAGAGCATACTAAAGGAGTCTTAAATGTTGTCTTTTGGTATGCAGAAGTGCATCTGATCTTTTAGACAATCTTTCCTAGAGGCGTGCTTGTTTTCTCCATGTGGACTTAATTTCTCTATTTGATACCTCTGCTTATTTAGTGCGAATATGTAAGAATGTGATGGCCTTTATACTTTACAAAACCTTATCAATCACCATATTAAAATAGGTACCATTATCTGTGATCGATTAACGGTTCCAGTTGTGAAATATGTGGCTACGAAAAGATGAGTCACAACCTTGGCATCGTAGTGTTTGGTCGAATCGCTTGACCCACTTGAAACATAGTCCCACTGCCGTGGTCTTACGAGGTTGTTATAAGATGGAAATGGTCCATGAAATCTATCCCCGTAGGTCGAATAGCTCTGCCAGGAATGGGGTGCATGGGGTTAGTCCTTTCTAGAAATACCCCCATTCGTTGACATTTGTCACATGTGGATACGAAATGGTGAGCATCTTTGAATTAGGTAAGCCAATAGACTGTTGTAGAGAACGCTTGGTACAACATTCTCTGGCCGCAATGTCCACCACATGGTAGAGTGTGGCGTGGTTTAAACAACGTACATTTCATGCTCGAGCACACATCTCGGATCATGATTACATTGTGATATCTTATATAGGATTATTTCCTCCGATAGTAGTGTTTAGAGTGGGCGAAAACCTCTTTTTTGATAGTTGATTGAATTACGGAGGGACGACCTTGGTACGAATAATTCATGTCTGCGAGCAATGGGGCACCTGTGTGGCATTAATGGTGCTCATCGGAAAATCGTCGATCGCCCAGATCTGTCGCTTGTCGCTGTCGTGAAGATGATCTTGCCACTAAGTTCTGGTGCCTTTCTTGTCTTTAATCTCAGCATTCGAATTCTTGCGACATACCTTACCGAGTGTAGGGTTTGAAGTCTTTTAGTCATCAAGTATTTGGCAATGAGAATGATCGGTGTGAACCACTACCTTGTTTCTGCAATCAAATAAGTGCGAATTTGTCAAAAGCAAAGGCGATATTAGCCAATAGTTCTTTCTCTGTGGTAGCATAATTCAGTGAGCATCATTTCAAGGTTCTACTTGCATGGTAGATTACGGAAAATTTTCTCTCGTTTACCTTACAGACAACGCTTGCGTCAACGAAAATCACGTCGCGTAAGTTAAACGGAAAGGACCAATCAGGAGCTACTACATTCAGACTAATATAACTTATCTTTTAAGGCGAGAATGCATGCGAAACAACGTAGTCGAGCTCAAATGGGATGCCTTGGACGAGGAGATTAGATAACGGTTTCTGCGATCCCGAAGAAGTCTTTGATGAATACTTTATAAAATCGTGGCTAAAAAACTTCTTATCCTTGACTGATGAGGGTGGGGTAATTTTCAGATTGCTTCAAATGTAAAAACTCTATCACCTCTTCCTCTTGCTGAAATCAGATAATAGAGGACCAATACCCTCTTATTACCATAAATGTTCCCGATTGAGTACTAAGTTGGTCTCCTGCATCTTAGACAACGATCGAATTTTCGAAGCGATTAATCATTGAATTACCCGATGAAAAAATCATCCATGAGATTTGATTGTCTTCTAATATGTGGGAGAAAGTAGCCATCTTATCGTTGAAGGTGCGGCGCATTGCAGTCGAAGAACGCGTCAGCACGAATCGCGAAATGTCGCAGGAACATGTGAATGTCGTCTTCTCGATCCTCGAGGGCTATAGCGATTTGATTGAATATCCATCAAAAGTAGCCATATTTCGCAGCGTGTCGATCCGGCGCTCCCGATCTAGAAAGCGGCAATGAAATGATCTTTTAAGTGGCTTTGTTCGATTTCGGTAATCAATACCAAATCCTCCGCCCGATACTTTGTTCGAGAAAGGCAATATGTTATTCTCGATTCTTATGCGATTTGTTCCTCCTTCTTAGTACCAACGAAGCCCCGGATAACCATACCCAGCATGCAGTGGGATAAATGCGATATCATATTTTAATACTTCGCTTTGGGACTACCTCTTTCATTGTTGGATTCAACCTCGTTGCGCTTCCCTTTGAAGGTTTGTACCCTCTTCAATGAGAATCTGATTGCATGCACATGGAAGGCGAATCCGCACTAAATGCGGCTGAGACCATCAGAGCATTTCTGTGATCTGGGACCCTCAATAATTTCTCCTCTTCTATTTCAATCAAGATCTTTGAGATAATCTTGGTAGAGTGGATACTTTTCTCAAAGTGTGCATACTTTAAATGGGGTTTTGTTCCGTCTTGGGTGGATTGTTCCTGATGTTGTGAGTTTTAGCTCCTTCATAGAATTCGAAGTATTTCCTCCTATTGGGTCCGAAAGAGTCCATCATTAACATGTTATCTGCCTCTTTGCTCTGTTCTCAGATCATTCTCTAAGGCTGTATCTGAAGGATCGGTGAATACTTTGGTGAACAACATAATAGCCTATGCTTATTTACATATGAAGCACGTATCACTTTACAACGGGGATGTCTCATAAACTAACAAGTTGAACTTGACTTCATCTTCTTGCACTCAGTTTTAGTTCTCCCCTCTAAACATCAGTGTTGTACTGGTTGCAAGGAAATGGTCTGCCCCAGGTGCTGGGTATTTCTTTATCTTCTTCCATATCTGTCCTGATGAAATCTGGGAAGATAAGCTTGTCTGACTTTCACGAGGACATCTTCTACTACCCCTCTCGGATGCTTCAAAGATCTGTCGGCGAGCTGAAGTGTGACTGTAGTTGGACGGGCCTCACCTAATCCCAAAAATTTAAAAATGGATAAGGGCACAGTTAATCTTGGAACGAAAATCGCAAACTCTCTCAGATAGAATTTCGATAGTGCATGGAATAGTGAAAGCGCACGGGTCTTTGAGCTTTAAGCGACCACCACTGTGACGCATTCCTCGATTAAGTTGTTTCAAAATCAGCAGTCTTCTCTTATGGACGATCTTTCATAAATTTCACATATTTGGGCATTTGCTCGGGGCATCCGGCCGATGGGATATTGATGTGTAACTTTTTGAACACCTCCATGATTGTGGGCGCCTTATCGAAGCTTATGCTTCTTTAGGCGTTGTGGATATGGAATTTGTGGGTTGTCCTTTGCTTCAGTTGTGTTTCTGCCAGGCTGACTCTCATTAGAGCCGTTCTTTATGCGCATCATCATTACATTGGCGTTTGGAGATGACTTTCTCAGTCTCTACCTCCTCTATGACTGGGGGTTGTGCCTGTGTTTCTAATTCCTTACCACTTCTCAGCATAACTGCTTTGACATGTTCATTCCCATCTCTTCTTGGGTTTACTTCTGAGTTGCTTGGTAAGAACCTGGTTGCCTTCTGTCGATGGGTGGCATTTTATCACGTACCTCCATGTTTATGGCTGTGCGTGATTGTTCAATTGGTGACTGTTCTTTGCATCATTAACCTTGGTCTCATTCATGAAAGCGAGTGTGAGGTCGACATTTGGGCAAGGAGCTTGTTCATCCACCAGGTGGTTCACTAACTCGGTTTGATGGCATATTGTTCTAATTGTTCCTCCATCCATACCCTTGATTGTTTAGTATTACGGATTACGATTATTACGCCACCCTTGGCGGCAGTTTTGGTCGATAATTGTTTCCTATCTTGTCGCTAACTGCTTTGTGGTTGGTTCCGATTGAACCTCGACATCTTGGGCTGCTCTTGTTGGTTTCACGTGGCATTACGTGCTATTGTCTTTGTCCTCCCACGGAATTCACCACGAAACTCAATGGGTTGATGCATTGTAGGTCGCGGTTCCTTCAACGTGTCTGTTTAAGCTGTTTTGGTCGGTATGCGACATGATTGACAGTTGTTGAGAACCTCATTATCGGGTGCCACCTACGCACTCTTGGTGTAGCCTTCTCTCTAGGCCATTGATTTGTGTTGGTCACATCATCTTCCAGAATTTCATAAGCTTGGTCTGTGGTTTTCTTCATTAGTGCTCCTCGTGAGGCGTCAACATTCTCGTTGCATTCCTCGGACCATTATAAGTATGGACACATCCATCTAGTCGATCTTGTCATCTTGACACTTCCTTAATAGTTCGTGAAATCTATCCCATGCCTCTGCCAAATTCTCCCCCTCTAGTTGCCCAAAAGTATTGATCTCTTGCACAAGTTGTGTAATTTTCGAGGGCGGGAAGAATTTGGTCAGGAATTCTGTAATCGTTCCATGAGGTAATGGAATGCGGTGGTGACTTGTTGGCTCGCATGGCTCTCTGGTAGTGGAAAGCAGTCTCAGCAGTGCCTCCTCATTAACCCCATTGTGCTGAATTGGTATCTGCACTTGAAAATTGGTGGGGATGCATATTTAGGATTCTCATGAAGCGACCAGTGAAGCGAGATGTTACGGAGAGCATCGTAAGGTGACGGACTTGACTCGAAGTTGTTTGCCTGAATCGGTGGCCTTCTTATAGCTGTCTGAACAACAGTAGGCGGAAGTTAATGCAAACTCTTCTAGCAGCATGGATTGGATCATCACACGGTTGTATCTTGGCTACGGGTGCTTGATTCCTTCGTGATTACCATTTAGTGTCTGGGCGCCGTTTTGCTCGATAACCAGATCTGCTCTTCATTGTTCTCCATGTTTTTAAATTTACAGGTTGTTAAGTTCTCTACGTTCTCGGCGTGTACGTAGTAAGAAGTTCTTTCTACGGCTCGGGATCAAGCGGTACATTTAATTGGCTGATCGTCGGTGCATGTACTGTTTGAAATCCTAAGCTGCGATCACCACGAAACAACGAGACCCGATTACGGCACTTGTATCTTAAATAAAACAAAAATTCGAGTAATATCTAATTGCTTTATTCTCTATCACTCTAAACCTCTCCCCGGCAAGCGGCGCCAAAAGCAGCGAATTTGGCGTGGTGTGTAAAATGTATGCCTTTGTCTTGTGAAGTGCGCGTCGCCCAATATAGTGTACCCGATGGTACGGATATCGATCCGCACAGGGATGGGTGTGTTGACTACGAGAGATTTGCTTTTGAATATTATCGATTATACGTAATGTGTGAAAGTTACTAGTATCTAAAAATAAAATAAACAAATTGATGCGAATGAATTAATATGTAATGGAGACTAGAAGGTTGTGTGTCTCCCATGCCACTTGATGGATTATTTCTTAAGGGTAATATTATTCGGTGTTGCATGATCTGTGTAAGTGATGCCACAGTCTCCCTCTCTCGAGGTGTATTCGCCTATCTATTAGTAGAGTGAGTGTATCTCTGCTGACTTCGGTACTCGAAATGTAAATGTTCTAACCTTAATTGCCACCTTGGAATGGGAATATCTCACATTGCGAATCGGCAATCTTTGCTCTGCTCATATCGGTATCCTCATCTCTAGAATCTCGGATCTCTAGTGTGATCATGCTGTGTGGCCCGAACATCACCGTGCCAATTGATACGCCATGTTAAGCGGATGATAATGAATCATAAATCAATGAATAATATAAATTAATAAACTTTAAGCATTCGACGTGTGAGGTTGACAAGACCTAGATATGATTTGAACATCATGATGGAAAAAGACGAGATGTGATATATAAAACATCAGTTCTATTCTCTGAAACAAAGAAAAAATACAAATCCCGCGGGCTTTCTTTACCAAGATTGATGTCACTCCTGCTCTAATTTCCGCCTGGTTCGTGATTCCCGATCTAGATCCTCCTCAATTTTAGTTCCCCATTTTGGCTGATTGAGGAGAACTGCGTCAGGCGTTGAAGCGTCGGGCGTTGGGGCCGCGTCCGCGGCGTTGGAGCATCAGCGGTTGCCCTTGTTGACTTCTTTATATGTTGACTCAGCGTCGCGGCCCAGGGCGTCGCGGCGTTCGACCATCCTTATCTGCTTGCTTCCTGTTTGCTCCAGAAATTGCTTCCAAAGGCGCCGCTTTTGCGAATGCACTGCGCCACCGTCACCGTCGGGTATCGACCACGAAAACTGAAATTAGATATAAAACCAGCGAAAATGAAAGGCGAAGCGGGTATAATGCGAGTGTTTTAGGCACTCATCGAAGTCATAGAAATGGGCGGCGTCTTGCAGGGTGTAACTCAATGCGAAAGTTTACATCCTCGATTGAGGTAATCGGTAGCTCATCAGAAGAAAAACATCCCACCATTGCCGTAGGCTTGAGGTAGATTCGTATTTTGTCACCTCATCCTCCCGGGAGTGAAACGCTAGCCAACCTATTTGTTCGTGCCATGCAGGTCATACACATTCTAGGGTAAGGAACCATGCTTATCCCCACGAAACACGAAACCTGAGCTCCATTAAAGTGTGTAGGCGGTAACTTCTTCTGATCGTAATCGATGATGACTCGGTGTGCCGTTAACCAGTCTATGCCGAGAATAACATCAAACTCGGACATATCCATGACCCTTAGGTCCACCGTGAGTAGAATCTCGGAGATCTCTAACCACGATTAGACATGTCGGTACCACACTCACCCTTGTCCAGGAGGAGAACTCACATCTGATGGCTTTTCCCGAGGTCTCAACCTCTAAGCTGACTCTTCCACACATGATCTGACAATGAATGAGCAGCGATGCACAGTCGAATAATATCCTTGCCCATGGACCAACAAAACATACCACTGGATAACCTTCTTTGATGTAGGCTTAGTCGGTGGTGCTATGGCGTAGACACGCCCTTGGGTCCCTAAAGTGTCGACCTCTGGCCCCTGACCACTGTCTCGACCCATGCTCTAGCCTCTCTACCCTGCTTGCGAAGTTGTAAATTGCCTCTGTTGGTACTGCGTGTTGTTTGGCTGTCTTGGGAGTGAAGGAGGAACATCTGCGTGTACGTCGCGGTAATTTGCTAGGGTGTCCCATGGTCTTGAGATCCCACGCCTCATGGCGGTAAGAAACATGTCATCAACCTGATTGGCTGGAGTACGATGGCCTTGTACGGCAGGCTGCGACCACGTCACGAAACCCTTATTGAGCTGGAAGCCTTGCTCTTTCTGTGAAGCTAGAAGAAGGTGACCCTCGCTTATACTTGCCCTTAGTACCACGTCTCGGATACTCCTACATCGCTTTGCTCTCTCTCTCTACATGGCCATAGTTGTCATCTTGAACATAGGTCCATATCCTGGAGGAATCTTACGATCTTGCCAGGATGGACAACTTTAGGCCATCCTCGAATTTCCTCACCTTGGCCGTATCTGTGGCCATGTAGTCATCCCGAACGTGCTAATTGGGTGAACTTAACTGTATTTGGTGATCATATTTCCTTATTTCAACTCAAGGAATTCTTGGGATTTTGTATGCCTCGTAGATGCCGGAAAAACTTGCTCATGAAGAGCTCTTGGAACTCTCCCTAAGTCATGGCTTCTCCCAATCTCTAGAGGTTTTCTGATCCTACCATGCAGGACTGGTGAAATGTCGCCAGACGGATCCGTGTCACATCAGAGGTAATCTCCATAACCTCCAAAACTCTCTCTACCTGTCGGAGCCAATGGTCAGCCACCATCGGGTCCCTTCCCTCTCTGAATGTAGGAGGATGATGCACTCTAAATCTCTGGAAGCCGCTGACATCTCTTGTATCGGATGCACTAGCACATCTGATGGTGGTAAATGCAGCGCCCATCGCCTCCACAAATGCCTATTGATCAAAGCCAGGCGGTGGTCGACTACTCCGTGGACTACCTCTGCGTCCGCGCCCTCGACTTGCCATCTACACAAGTTAAGATAGCAATTTGAGATTCTCTCTTTTCACTTATCACATTAGTGGTGCATAATGTCAAACACTAATAAATAACCATTCCTGCATTATAATGCTCATTTGTTTTCCGAACCCCTAAGGTTATGTTCGCTAACCCTAGTGTTCTCTATATATGTTATATCATGCATAATTCACAGCAGTACTCAGGTGGAACATATCGAGAACACCTGAAACAATCCCGATGCACATGGTGCGTGTATTTGTGATGCTTGTACCCAGCAAAACTGCAATTGTCGCATGCAAACTCTATACCATAACTGCGTGTCCTAGACCTACGCCCAACAAGCCTTAGGTAATCGCATACTTAGGCTCTGATACCAAGCTGTGACGCCCCAAATATCGGGGTCATTTTATTTTATTTTCTATCATGGTGATATAAAACAACCTTTTATTACAAGGGCATATGAATCTTGTATATTTTCTTAAAAAATACACAAATTCTTATAATATTTTACAAGGTTTGATGTACAACTCTTTACACTTTACACGCGAAATATATTAAAACTAGATTGTTCTAATATATTTTACAAAAAATACCTACTCGAAAATAACCAGCCTTCTTCATACTCACGGCCTCGAAGAACATGGGTCTTCTCGTGTACACTGAGAAAATTGGTTCCACAACGGGGTGAGCAATACTTGATGAGAAAATCTCTTACAAGGCTACTCTCTCCCACCTAAGTGCACATGCACAATACCATGTTCACATCCACACATTCAAGTAAATGTATGCACATTTCTACATAGTGTCACATGCATATACCCATATCTGAGTCACTCCTGTGACTCACATGCATTTGCCATGTATGGCATTTCCAAAACAAAAGTTTTTGTTTAGAAAACTCATTGGACATTCTCCGATATCAAAATTTATTAGATAACTCTCCGATATAGTTTATTGGACATACTCCGATAATATTGTTGGACAACCCCGATATAGTTTATTGGACATACTCCGATAATATTTAGTGGACAACCCTCCAATAAAACCGCTTTGTTCAAAGGCCATGTCATTACTCACGATTAGATGTCCCAGTGCACTTGCAGTATAATGCCCTTTGCATGGTATTTACATATTACATGCATACAAAGGCTATTATATTGTAATCCCATGCTTCATACCAAGCCTCATGGGTAAGTACATCTACAACATGTAATTCCTACCCTCACATAATCCATGTTAATATATTCAGCATACCTATACCAACATCATTTTCACAAAAATAAAAATAAAAAAATCTGCATGTCATTCAAATATAAAATCAACATACCGACAGGATATTTTTTTTTCAACAACTATGAAAAACAGCATGCACAATATAACAGTGATCGATGTTTTCCATTAATTGCAAGCTACTTCCAGCTCATATTTTCCAGCACATACAAGATAAATTCAGTCCATATTTTCTAGTAACCGTAACCTGTTCCATAACTCAATTATGGGAGCATAAAAGATTCAGAAAACCGGTCCTCAACCACTATAGTTTGATCAAAACAATTTTCAAACCAACCCATCCGTTTGGGTTGGTGTTAATATATTGCATGCATATATAACATCATTTCACAAAAAAAAAAAACTGCATGTTATTCAAGCAAGAAATCAACATACAAGCATAGTTTTTTTTTTTTCAGTTTCCAACTCAAACATACAACCTATTTCCAGTCCATGTTTTTCCAGCAATTGCAAACTACTTTCAGCCTATTTTCCAGCATACAAGCTAAATTCAGTCCATATTTTCCAACAACCATAACCTGTTCCAGAACTGCAGTTTTGGGAACATAAAAGACCCAGAAAACCGGTTCTTCAATCATCTACAGTTTGATCAAAACTGTTTCAAACCAGCCTCTGTTTTAGGGGCCTCTGCCTCATGGCCATTGAATGACTCTTAAACAAGGACTAACCTAGTAGGAGGGCCCTTACCTGGTGGAGTGCAGACCAGCCCTGCTGAATCCTCACCCTTCAGAAACTGAAGTCCCACCGCTCCCTCCTTCCTTTCTTCCTTGTTCTTTCTATCTTTTCTTTTCCTTCTCTCTTGCTCTCTCTTTCTTTTCCTTCTCCTTTTCTTCCTCTATCCTTTTCCCTTTCCTCCTCCCCTCCGAACTGAACTGGTCTGGGTGTATAACACCCTTGCCAACCCACTTTGACACCTAGCACTACTACACTATGTGTCATCCATGCCCCTTTAGCAACCACTACATTCATGCATAGTACAAGAGCATGACACTTGGTCCCACTCTTGTGCCAAGTGTCCTTTCCCCTGGTTCCACATGCCATGTGTCCCCCTATCATTTGTCCATCCGCCTTAAAATACGTGAAATTCAATGGATTTGAATTGTGGTCATTGTGTGCCTAGATTTTGTGAGACGAACTCAACGGCGTGATCCGCCTCGTCATCCGAGATCTAGAGAATTTTCCGGACTTACACTCTGTACTGTAACGGTAACCTATCTTTTCACATTACCCGGGTTTTAACATAATGAAAATATGATGAATTTCTAGTATATTAAGGATCTTGATAATGAACATCTGAAGGCCAGTTTTGAATTAAAGAAATAATCTTTGAAGTCTGAATGAAGACAATGTGAATGCATCAGCGATAGTGAAGAAGAAAGCCTGACGAGGTTGAAAAAAGTTATGAGGTTCATTCCGGAAAGGTACGAAACACTTGAAATATACCTTTTAGGAGTTCAAAGATCAAAACCTGTAATTATAGCGGTTATTTGATGAGAAGATAAAGTCGAGAAGCGATTTAAATTAGAGAAAGCATAAAGAAGCATGTGATCGAGTGGAAGAATTAGGGATCGGTCAGAATTTGCGTAAAATCACCTCGCAGGAAAATGCAAAAATAATAGTTGAACATGAGAGAAGGTTGAATCGATTATGAAAAGAAGTTGTCAAAAAAAAAAGTACTTAAATATTGAATGCGAGTTTATTTATGCAATCTCGGATAGCCTTGGGTGAGCCAGTTCATGTGGTTCGGGAGGATTCACGATGTAAGAAATGAGAAAGAATGAGCTAATTCAGCAAAATTATGAGAGGATGGAGGTATGCATTGCAAGAAGTGAACAACGCCACCGGAAAAGGATCAACATCCTTTGCCTTTTATTGATCAAATGATGGATAGGTTGGCGAGAGCACCCCATTTATGTTTTCTTGATGGATGTGCGGATATAATGGATTGCCGTAGCCCTTGAGAACCGGGAGGAGACTAACCTTGTCCTTATGACACCTTTGCTTTTAAAAAGGATCACGATTTGGATTATGTAATCGCTTTCTGCCACCTTTCTGGGTGTATGATGTCCATTTCTCATATTTGGTGGAGGAGGCTAGCGAAATCTTCGAATGACTTCTCAGTTATGGATCAAGTTTTGGAATTGCACAAGTATCAGAAAATGTACTTCAAGGTGCGAGAAAAACATAGCTTTTGAGCGGAAAAGTCACTTTATGGCAAATGATGGCATTGTCTTGGGGCATAAAATTTCTGCAGTTGGACTTGAGGTTGACCAAGCAAAGGTTTCTGTTATTGAAACTCTTATGCCGCCTACTATAGTGAAAGGCATTTTTATAGAAGATTTATAAAAGACTTCTCCAAAATATCAAGGTCATTATGCGGTGCTTGAAAATGAAACCAATTTTGGATTTATTTGAACAATGCAAAAATGTGCATTGAAGAGATCGAGGCTAGGTTTATCGAGCTCCTATCATGGAAACAATCTTATAGAAAGGAATTTTTTAAATCATGTGTGATGTCGGTGATTATCTGATAGGACGGTGTTGGGACAAAGGGTAGCAAGACATTTAGAGCATATATTATCTTTGTAAGACTTTCCCAATGAAGCATAAAAATTACTAAGCGTCTTGAGAAAGAAATGCATTGTAGTCTTTTCTTGTGAAAGTCAGGCCATATATATTAGGGTCTCATGTCATAGTACCTGCTTGATCATTTAATAATCAAATACACGATTGTAAAGGAAGATCTGAAAACAAGAAGACCTAATTAGATGGGTGTTACTGTTGTAGGAATTTGATTTGGGAGATCAAGAACTGAAGAATAGCGCGGTGATAATGTGATAGGCGATAACTTATCAAGATTAGAAAAACTCTTGAAGATGAAAGAGGGACGAATAGAAAAAAAATTTCACGACCTGATGGCTATTCCAGGTATCGATTCAAAATAGGTAAAGTATCGCGACGGTATGAACTATTTAGCTTATGGAATTATGTTTGCTGAATTTATTGCAATGAAAAGAAAGTTGAGGGGCGATCTTGGGAATCTATATATGGGATATTGCCCACTGTTAGAAGAGGACGGATCGAGATCATCAGATGTATACCCGAGAGAGCGAGAAGCAGGTGAAATTTTAGATAAATGTGTATCACCATATGGAGGACACTGCGGGAAAGAGAATAACTGAAAATTCTGGTGAGGTTCTGAAAAAAAAGATCGGCTGACCAAATATTAGGTACACGAGATTGAATATTTATTCATTTTTCTATTTTTTTTAATGAATCACACGGTGGGTATACCGAGATTGAATGTTCACTCATTTTCTATTTTTAAGTAACAAAGCAGGTGGGTATATAAGATTGATTGAATCTCACTATTTTCTTCTTCTTTTTATAATTTTTTTAGGCAACTAATTAATAGGAATATAAGACTAAAAATGCATTAATTTTTCTAGTTTTTTTCAATATGGACAACAAAATAATAGGTAAATTAAAAAGATCGAATATTAATAAATATGAAAAAAATTGATGGAATTCTTAACTAGGTGATATTTTTTCTTACTTAATCATACTTTGTGGTAACAAAAATGTAAAACTTTTAAGAAGAGAGGTTTAAAGGGTTTTGAGTTGAATGAGTATATTAATCACATATTAGTGAATCTAAGTTTGGTTTTTTAAAAATAAGTTATTAAATAAAGAGAAATAAAATTGAAGTGAATCATTAGACTTAATAGATATTATTAATGATGATGAAGACATTTCGTAAAATTTTCTTAAAATGAGTGATCTTATTATCATCTAAGTAGAAAACTTTATTTATTGAATATCTAATTCGATGTTTTTAAGAAAATAAAATCAAATTTGTTTTATTTATTTGGTACCAACATTTGTATTTAAATATTTTTATTATATAAATCAAATTAAATCATCACATTTTGGAAATTAATTTATGAAACTTTATTTTACATCTTATTAAAGCATTATGGTAACAAGCATTATGGTTGTTGTTGTGTGATGATTAAAGACCGATTTCCTTTGGGTTCGAGGCTGATCAGGAGGCCAGAACAACTGGCATGTTTCGGGATGGCAAAATCATAGACAAAATGGCAAACGGGGATGTGCCAATTTGCGCGCATGAATGGCAGCATCAACGGGTGTGCCTTTCTCGTCGAACTGCGATTCACGCGTTCGCGGAAAGATCTTTTGAGAAAGCTCGTTGAGTCTAGAATTTAATAAGATAAAGTGCTCAGCCAAATAGTGGTCTGAACAATGGGCTGGGTCACGGACAGTTGAGGAATGGTCCATTATGGTTTCCAGAACTTATGTTTTCGGAACCGGTTTGTATCTGAAATGCTTGGGTGTGTCTAACTGTGGGAGTGCGTGTTAGATTTTTGTGGTATTGACACAAGATGGACTTTCTGGACTAAGTCCATATTATTTTCAAGACGAGTCTGGCGGTTATGCGGGGAATGGCTAATGTGTGTTATTGCTATAAATTGAATAACATTATGAATATGTGAAATTATGTTATAAAATGGAAATAATTATATGTATTAAATATAATTTATCCATGACACTTGACATTTAATTAATAATAGATATGTTGCATGTGACACGTAAGCGTACATGTAGGCATGAAATGACATGGACCAACATATACATTGCATTATGCACGGGACATCACGTCGGAGTCGGGTGTGAGTGCATGGTTGGAGTCGACACTGTGTTTGGTGTTTGACCTTGGTAAATTATTCAAATGTTGGTGTTGATGGTGGGCTCGATATTTTGGACTACGTCATTAAGTCTCGGGTGCATTTCAAATGTTTTGAATAAAGCGACTTTTCGGAGATTGTCGATGTTTTTGAATAGCGTTTATGGAAGCGTCCATTGTTTTTAGACCGGCGGTTTATCGGAGATTGTCAGTGCTTTTGAAATAAAGCGGGTGCCAGGGCTTCATCCTTTATTTTTAGATAAAACGGTTGTGGAAATTGTCGATGTTTTTTGAATAACGTTCTCCGGAGACTATCACTTGTTTTTGAATAAAACAGTTTATCGGAGATTGTCCAATGCTGTTGAAATAAAAGCGGGTTATCGGAGAATGTCCACTGTTTTTGAATAAAACAGAATGTCTTTGTATAGGCATGCGATTGTCCTACGGTGAGAACCCGAATCAGAGTGACCCTTGAATGCATAACACACCTGGTATTGGAGTAAGGAAATAAAGTGACATTTAGGTATCGATGTGTCTAGAATCTGAAAACATAAAGCTTTTTGTTTTGGAAAGGGTCGAGGCGGGACGCTACTCAGGCGGTTTTCCGCATGCCAGCATGCGCGGGTGTGAAGTCGATGAGGACTCCGGATTTGAGTCATGAGGGGCATACTGCATTCATGACATGTAGACATTCAGGTACAGTCAGAGTATAGGTACTTGAATGTGTGTGATTGTATGTATTGGCATTGCATGTTGCTCTTAGGTGGGGAGTAGCCTTAGTAGGAGATATATCTACTGGGCTTTGCTCACCCAGTCATGGGACCACCCTTCCCGGTGCACGAGGAAGGCGGGCGCTCGGGTTGGCGTGAGTCTGAAAGTAGGGTTGTGGCCTTGAGGGTATTTTTATCAAAATATATTGGAACAAATCTAGTTTTAATATGTTTTGGCGTAAAAGTGTAAAAGAATTGTAAATCAAACTCTTGTAAATATTATAAGAATTTATGTATTTGCTTAAGAAAAATATCTGAAGCGACCACGAATATTCAGGTGGGTTGAGTTGTCAATAGGACCCTCGAATTTTAGGTGTCCTGACATGGTATACGAGTATATGGATCCCCGGGTTTTGGGGCGTCACAACAATAGATTTAAAATAGGGAAAAGTAGGTTTTCCTACATCTATACAAAAATATTTGTACATGAGTGATCAAGAAAGTAAACTAGGGACGCCACATGCTCTCAAAAATAGTGTGGTTTTGTTTAAGAAGTGAAGATGCGAAAAATTCAAAACTACCCATGTCTATTATGGTAGCGGATACGAGCAGTTATGGTAGTAGATAAACTACTACCATAATATATGTAATTACTACCATAATATATTCACATTTAAATACCATGTATATTACAAACTATTATCATAATTGCTTCAATTACTACCATAACAAAGGACAGTTTGGGGATATTTTTTTTAGACATATTTGACTTTAAAAGCCAGTATGATGTGCCCACAGAGAGTACCTCTTGATCACTTATGTACAAATATTTTAATGTAACAGGGAAACCTACATTTCAAATAAAACTATTTAAAATAAATTATAACATTTGGGGTGAATTTCATAAATGGTGTCTCAACTTTTCATTTTTCCTGTTTTGGTTTCTCAAATTTATTTTTGTCTGAACTTTTTATTTTCTATTTTGGTATATCAACTTTATTTTTATTCAGTCTAAAAAGAAAACTTAGGGATTCAATTAAGATTTTTTTTTTTTGAATAATTCATAGTCCTTAGGATATGTATTTAGCATTTTCTTTGTTGCACTCATCACGTTGAATAGTTGAAAACGTGAGCAAATTTTCTCGATACTGTTAAGATGTAATGGAAGTATTATGCCTAAGTTGTTCAATAAGGCATTGAGGTCATTTCGAGTGAGTACTCTACTCACATGTTTCTCTGGCTGACATTTTCTAAATGGATTTTTCAAAAATATAAAGGAGTCTCACTTTAAGTAAGTGTTGTAGTGGTTTGGAATCTCACAAAAGCAGATAAACAAAGCTTGCGGGTGTGTCATGAAATTAAAGTATTTCCAAACTGAATCACTCATAGATCAAACTTCTAATCGGTATGTGAGCCACTGGATTCCCTTGATAGTTCCCCATAATCAAAGTGGAAGCATTACAAATGAAAATCTTTTGGAAATTAATTCTTTGAGAAGAAAAGCGATTAAAATTTCCTAATGAAGGAGATAAGAAATAACACGTCTTTGAGAGATTGATAGAATTGAATAATACTTGCAACGAATGTAGAAATTCTTGAAAAATATTGGACTTCCACTCATAGATGGACCAAATAACAACGCTATAAAACACGGAAAAATTTAATTTTCTTAAAAATGCGAAAACAATAAAATTGTGAAATGATTGGGGAGGCTAAAATTTTCTACATCTGAATGAGTCAAAAGCAGTTTCAACATTGGATTTAATCTGCAGTCAAGTTACAGAGAAAATTTTCATGATTAAGAGACCGATTGAGAATTTTCATGAATTTTTAGGGTAGCAGATGTCTGTGGATTCCTGGGATGACGAGATTTTTAAGTCTTGGGGTTTGAGAATCTTCGAGTTAATTTCATTAAAATAAATTGTTTGGAACAGGCAGAAAATAAATTGTTTGGACTGAAAACAAACAGGACAACTTGTGAGGCATAGCGTGTTAAGAGCCACCCATTGAACAAGTAAGGGCAAAAAGGGGAAAAAGAGGACTAGGGATGAAGGGTGATTGCTTCTAGTTTTCAGGAGGAGAGTGGAGAGGAGAGTGGGAAGAATGCCATATTTTTATCTCCTGCTGATCTCTGAAAGATCCAGAGTAGATTCTGGTTTTTGTGGGGTTGAGACCAGAGTCAAAGTGAGGAGCTCACGCGTAGTCTGCAGAGAGAGCAAGGTTTCACCAAGATTCAAGTTAGTTTGGAGATCAGTGGGTTTCGGTCTCGGGACTCGAAAGCTTTTTCTTTGCTCCCGGGAGCATTAGGGTTTTCTCCTACTCTAGTTGTGTACAATGACAGGGCCATTCGACGGCCATTGGAGTTCGACCCAACTACAAGGGTTTGTTTCAAAAATAGTTTTGAATTGTATTGTTGACAATGGGAGTGATTTCTTGGTTATTTGGTTCCCGGAGAGGACTATTGTTTGGAATTGGTTGTGATTAAGTGTTGAGGCTTTACGGCAGACGGGGATTATGGTGGCTAGAGGCAAGGTTGGTTCCACAGCAGATTAGGGACGGAAAGGCACCTTGTGAAAATTCGCAAGGCTGCGAGATCCCAATTTCATAGACTTGTGAAATTTAGGATGGTGTGCGAAAAATTTCGCATGGGTTGTGAAATTTTCACACCTCGCAAAAATTTCGTAGAATTACGAAATTTTTGCCAGCGCTCATGCTCATCGTGGTTGAACTTTGACGACCCATAACCTCTAAAAATTAAAAATCACGTTCATCTGGTTCTTGAGCTCTATGAGCTCTTTTGAGGTCTAGAATCTAACCATATTTCATTTAATGGCATTTAGTTCTCTGGCTTTGATTTTAATTTATATCTTTCAAAATTGTGTGGACAATCTATGTTGATTTGTAGATATTTATTAGTCGATTCATGGCATGTGTGTAGGCATCTCTATTACCTGATGATTATCTATGATTATAACCTGTAAGTTCATCTGATCAGTGATAATACTTGGTGGTAATTGTTTAAAACTCAATTTTGTTTCCTAATGAATTGAGCTTGTGTTGTGATGTGTATGAGCAATGCATTGCATGGCTTGGTAGTAAGCTATTTGTGGGCATGATACGCCACAACTTGGCCTAGAGGTTAATGTAAGTCATTACTTGATTGGTGATGACGCGTGATCATCAGCCATCATGTGTGTATAATGTTACGACATGTATTGTCAATGGGTTATTTGGAAATTGTATGTTGGTGTTGTAGTTATTCAATGATGCATGGAGTATTATGCATGGTTTTAAAATGTCCATATAGCACTCATCATATATGTGTGATGTAAGGTATGAATGACATAAATTGCATTCCATGTGTGGGACATCATCGCATTAAATGGTGCGTGTACATGGTCATATTCATTCATCATTCTTGTTTGATGGTGGTGGCTTCGATTACTTTTCGGACCGTCAGCGATTCCTCAGAGTGCATTTCATAACTTTGAATAAAGCTGTTTATAGAACTTAGCGATGAACAAAGGCGACTGATGGAGACTATCCAATGCTTTTGAATAAAGTTGTTTATCGGAGATCGTCCAATGGCCTTGAATAAAGCGGTTTATCGGAGGATGGCCTTGAATAAATGCATTTCATATTTTTTTTTTTACGGACAACTAATTCATATGTAAATTAACAAGATCGAATGTTAATAAAAATTAATGAAATTCTTAACTAGGTAATTTTTTTTATTTAATCATACTTTTTGGTAACAAAAATTTAAAAGAGGTTTAAAAGGGTTTTGAGTTAAGGGTAAACATTCTCATTATCACATATTAGTGAATCAAAGTTGTTTTTTTTAAATAAGTTATTAAATAAGAAAATAAATTGATGTGAATTATTAGAATTAATAGATAATATTAATGATGATACAGAAGACATTTTATTAAGATTTTCTTATGATAAAATTAATGATATGTCTTAGAAGAAAAGCATAACTATTGAATATAGTTCTCGATGTTTTTAAAAAATTAATAAAACCAAAATTTTATTTAAATATTTTTTACTATATAAATCAAATTAAGCCATCACATTTTGAAATTAATTTATGGAACTTTGTTTTACATCTTATTAAATAATTATGGTAATAAGAAATAAACTAAATTTTGAATTCGGTGTGTGAATCTCATGAAAATAGATTTAAAATAGGGAAAAGTCAGGTTTCACATCCATACAAAAGTAGGTGGAGCAGTTATGGTAGTTGCTGGTTTTATATTATGGTGATGATCAGCTCTTGTAAATATATTATAAGCTATTCACAATAGCACTAAATTAAATATCTATATGAAAAGATAAGTTTAGAAGTTTTTGAGACTTTAAGGCAAAACCATAATTATTTTTGGAGAGCATGTAACCCCCTATTGTGCTTTTCTTGATCACTTATGTACAAATATTTTTGTATGAAGGTAGGAAAACCTACTTTACCCTTTAAAATATTTAAAAATAAATTATTACACTTGGAGTGAATTACATAAATGGTGTCACAACTTTTTCATTTTTTCTATTTTTGTTTCTCAAATTTCTTTTGTCTGATTTTCTTTTCTCATTTTGTTCTCAGCTTTATTTTTATTTCAATCTGAAAAGAAAGCTAGGGATTTAGTTAAGATTTTTTTGTTTGAATAATAAATCCCTTCTTATGTTTGTTTAGCATTTCCTTTGTTGCACTCATCACGTTGAGTAGTTGAAAACGTGAGCAATTTTTTCTTATTCTGTTAAAATTGTAAAAGGCTATTTATGCCTAATTTGTACAATAGGATGTGGGGTCATTTCATAATTGTTGGCACTCTCTACTCTCTGTTTCTATTCTTAACATTCTAGTATCAGGCCCCCCATTGTGCACGATGGAAACAAGCAGCAGTCTTTGTAGTTTTGTAGCAGTAGAAAGATGACTGCGAAGGGAGTTTTGTGCAACCATTCATTCCTTGCTTTAATGGTCACTATGATTAATATGGAACATCTGTAAAATCAAGAAATTCTACAGTCAGAACTGCAGGATTGTTTTGGAACTAGATTATGAGCCAAGAAGAAATGGATCAACGCAAACAGTAGCTGTAGAAAACAAGAGGATTTGAGAAGTTGAAAGATATGAAAGTAAAAACTTTATATTCTAGGATATAGATCGGACAATATTAAGACACTTCCTTTGAAGATGCACAGCATTATAGGAGTTTATAGAAGCTTCAGGGAATGCTAGAGTCAAGGAGATTCATTTTAGCTCTACAGAGGGTTTGACTCTCAGAAGATGAAAACTGGAGAAGGGGTCTTTGAGTATTTTTCAAGAGTGTTGACAGTAGCCAACAAGATGAGAACATATGGAGGACAGACGCAAGATGTTATAGTATTGGGAGAAAGATCCTTAGATGCTCAGTAGAAGTTTAAATTTTAATTTTGTTTGGAACAAAGTTAGGAAGTTGAAGTCACGGGCAGCCAGATCAACTCCTCATTGAGTAAAGATTGAAAAAAATTGAGTGATTGTTCATTAAAACTTTGAGCGACATGGGAAAGAGTAAACACTCAAGGTTAGTCATGAAGACAGAGTTGAGTGAGGAGATGAGATTGAAGTTCATGTAGAGGCAAAAGGAAGAGAGAGGTGTCCACACCAACGAAACTAACAATGGGATTAACTTTTGAGTATACAAGCTTGGACACTTTCAATCTGAATGTCCTAGTTGGGATAAAGGCCCAGCTATGCTGAACTAGGAGCGGGAAAAAATGGTCATATATGTGTATGTGGAGATGAATGATGCTCAAAGGGAAGATATCTGGTGTTTATATTCTGGGTGCAACAACCACATGTGTGGTGACAAGAACCTATTCACTGATCTAAATGAGGACTTCAGGTAGGCAGTTTCATTGGGAAATAATAGAAGGATGAATGTGTTAGGCAAAGGCAATGTGAGATTGCAAGTAAGTGGCGTTACACATGTTGTTAGTGAAGTATATTTTATTGCTGGAGACTCAAAGGCAAGCTGTTGAGCATTAGTTAACAATATGAAAGAGTTGAGAAATTCTCCATTAACATGGACACTCAGGGTTATCAATGTCAGAAAGGGCTCATAATACAAATGGGAGATATCAACGAATTGAATGTTCATGTTGCTATGATATTTCTTACCAAAATTCAGCTTGCTTCTATATACACAGGATGTGACACACTTATGGCATTGTCGTTATGGACATTTGAGCTACAAGGGGTTAAGACTCTTCAGTTTAAAAAGACGGTGCATGGGTTACCTCAGTTCAATATTGCAACAACAGGTATGTGCAAACTGCATGACTGGACAACAACATAGAGATCTAATTCAAAAGATGAGCAATTGGAAGGCCACAGAAAAACTTTGTTTGTTTTGTGCAGATCTTGTAGTTAAAATAACTCCGTTCTAATAGTAAGAAGCGGTACTTTATATGCTTTATTGATGATTTTTAGTAAGCGTTAACTTGCTTTTAATTATAAAAGTCTAAAGCATTAAGCATGTTCAAACAATTTAGAGTTGTATTGAAGAAAAAGGAAATGGGAGGATATCATTAAATCATTGAGAACAAATAGAGGAGGAGAGTTCATAGCAGATTGTGGTTTTGTACAGAATATAGATTAGAGCGGCTGACATAGGAGTGTATACGGCGGCAGAGTAGTAGATGAGATCAGACTAACAGTGGATATGGTTTGATGCATGCTCATAAAGGAGAAGATGCCAAGACTTTTTTTGCCAGAGGGGTGAATTGGACAATGCATAGCCGAATAGGAGTCCTGCATGGTTCTATTAAAAATCAACCACTCGAGAAAACAGGTGAACCAAACCTGTTGAAATAATTTTAAGCGTTTTGAATGTGTGGCGCGTATGTGCATGTTCTTGATGTCTTGAAGCTAGTGCCGGGAAGCATATAGCTCTCATGATCAAGCCGAGAAGGTTTGTAGTTAACGGGTTTACATTGTTTGAGAGACTGGGATAAGAGTTACAAAGAGAACATTATCGTTGATTTGGAATAAGATGAAAATGGAACATCGAACACAGAAAGCGAGGAAGCAGTGAATGGGAACAAACAAGAAGTCGCTAAACCAGTTAGTAGTCCTCAAAATGATGAATATGAAAACAGAAATAGAAGGCCTCCAAGGTGGATAGGCGATTATGTAATTGGGGAAGGACTTTAAGAGGAATCAGAAGAAGATGATGCAAATGTCAGTTCAACTTTATTTGCTTCAACATATCTAATTCATTTTAGGGAGGCAGTGAAGCATGATGAATGGATAACAGCTATGGACATGGAGATACAAAATAAAGAGAGAAATAACACAAGGGAACTTACTAATCTTACTAAGGGTGCGAGAAGGGTGGAATTAAAGTGAGTTATAGACTAAAGCTCAAGAAGGAATGGAGAAGTATGAACAAGTTTAGAGGCTCGTTTGGTGGCAAAGGGAAACTTATGCAACAACAAGGGATAGACTAAACCCAGTGTTGCACCCAATTGCAAGAATTAAGCTCGGTAGGTAGTTGTGACTAACAGCACAAAAGGAGGACTCTCGATCAGCTTGATGTCAAATCTACCTTCTTGCATGGAGAACCCAACAAGAGAAGTGTATGTCAGCAGCTGAAGGGTTATGAACTGAAGAGCAATTACTCAGAAAGTGTACAGGTTGAAGAAAGCCTTATATGGACTGAAACAAACTCCATGAGCTCAGTTTATAATGTCAGGAAACACATTTCTTAAAGTGAAGGGACAGGTAAATTAATTTATAGTAAGCATTCTTTGTTCATTAAAACGAGTAAGGGAGGTAAGATTCTCATTAATATAATTTTATATGTTGATGATTCAATATTTACTGGCAATGATAAAATAATGTTTAGTGGATTGAAAAATCCATGATGAGGGAATTTGATACGACTGATTTGGGAAAATGAGAATTTTTCCTAAACATAGATGTTTTACAGTAGTTCGGTGTGATTTCTATCATCCAAAGAAATATACTTTGGAGGTCTTGAAGAGGTTCAACATGGAGAACAACAACTCGATTCATAATCCTATTGTTCCAGGTTGTACGCTTTACAAAGATAAAAATGGAGTTTGTTTGAGCAAATGGTGGGATGTCTTATGTACCTAACAGCTACAAGGCTAGATTTGATGTTTGTAGTGAGTTTGATTAGCAGGTACATGGGCAAACCAACTGAATTGCATTTGATGGTAGCAAAGAGGATATTGCAGTACTTGAACAGAACCATTGGACTTGGAGTTTTCTACAAGAAGGGAGGGTGTGAAGGTTTGGTTGGTTATACGAATAGTGACTATGCATGAGACATAAAGGACATAAAAAGTACATTCGGCTATGTTTTCATGTTAGGATCTGGAGTTGTTACCAGGTCTTCAAGAAAACAACTTATAGTCTCACTTTCAACCATAGAAGCAGAGTTTGTGGCTGCAGCTGCTTGTGCTAGTCAAGCTGTTTGGATGAAGAGAATAATTGAGAATTTGAGTCTAGAAGAAAGTAAGAGTAAAAAAATATTTTGTGATAATAGTTCCACAATTAAGCTGTCAAAGAATCCTGTGTTACATGGCTGAAGCAAGCATATTGTTGAAGAGAAAACTGTCAAGTTTCGAATTAAACTAGTTGAAATTGGTATCTAGTTTAAGGGAGGGAATGAAGTGAGAATTTAGGGATTCAATTGAGATTTTTTTGTTTGAATAATTCCTAGTCCTTAGGATATTTGTTTAGCATTTCCTTTTCTGTACTCATGGTGGTGCGGCAATGAGCAAATTTTTGTCATTATGTTAAGATTGTAAAGGTTATTTATGCCTAGTTATTGATAAGATGTAGGAGGATGTTTTCAGAATTGTTGAGTACTCTCCACTCTCTGTTTCTATTGTTAATGCAATCAAGTGTCTAAGCTTTTTTATTTTTTCTATTTTGGTGTCTCAACTTTACTTTTTTTTTTTCAATCAAGCATTTAAACCTTTTGATATTTTTTCCATTTTGAT
This sequence comes from Tetrastigma voinierianum, assembly GCA_016808115.1. Classification (NCBI taxonomy): domain Eukaryota; kingdom Viridiplantae; phylum Streptophyta; class Magnoliopsida; order Vitales; family Vitaceae; genus Tetrastigma; species Tetrastigma voinierianum. Next base: position 93,623 of record JAEQBH010005371.1, read on the forward strand.
GGCTAAACTTTTTTTTTTTTAATCAAGTGTTTAAACTTTTAATTTTTGTTCAATCAAGTGTTTATTGACTAATAAAAACTATTAGGATATCATTGAGAAAATTTTAACTCAAATAACATTCACTTGCATATAAAATAATGAAATTGTAAACGACCTTTAGAGGTAAGTGAAACAATATTATCATTTACACGTTAAGAGCTTCCACTATCTATTATTCTGATAAAAAATAAATTTGATATAATTGGCTACCTATGGATTTAAAAGATAAATTTATTTGTAATAGATATATGTTTTAAAACAACTTGTTATCTTATATTGTTTTTTACAGGATTTTCTAAGTATTATGAAAGAAGTAATTATATATGAATAATTAAAAATAAAACATTAAGTTGTAAAACCAGAAAAAAAAAATTGAATTTTTTTGGAGAAAGTTCAAAACGATAAATTATCATAATAGTACGGGTTGAAAACACAAGAAATTTATAGATCTCGAATGGCCAAAACGGACCTCACGGGTTGGATTTGTCGTGAAATCTAGTTACCAGAGGCAATTCGTTGGTCCCGAGAGCGGTCAGTTTCATATTTTGGGGTGATGGGTGTCCCAATGACTCCCAGTCTGAGCTTGTTCTGAAATCTCGGAAGTTGGGAAATGACGGTTGATTAAGTGGGATATAAGTTGAACCCAGACGGAGCGAAATAAATCACTTTGGGCGAATCGGACTTGAGCGAGGGTGGACACGTGTTAGCGCGGCAGTGGAGCCGCATCGACAAACTACGTTGGAGACGAAAGAGTTGAAGCCCAAAGGCATTTTGGTTTGATGAGAAAGGAGAAGAGAAAGAGAGAGGAGATCAAGGCTTCCTCCCAGATACGGAGTTTTTTGTTAGTCATTTTTAGGTCGGACTAGAACAAAGAGTTCATCGCATCGACGAGTGCGCGTGGAGTACTGGAAAGGGGAGATTTGTGGAGTGATCTGAGGGGAGATTTTTAGGAAATCGAATTGTGAGTTAGGAGGCTTCCTGCCGTGTATCAACGCTCCTGAGGTAAGGGATTTCTTCCTGCAGCGGCTTACTTTCCCTCTTTGGGCGGGAGAATAGGGTTTTTTGGTTAGGCTGTTGGCAGAAAAAGCTGGATTTTCGGGTTACGCTTTCCTGATGTTTCTTTGCTAGGCAAACCTCGGTTAAGCCTAGGCGAAGGTGTGAATCTTGCCAGGAATCGTGGTTCTTCCGCTTAGGCGAAGGGATGGTTCATGTATGCTTTGCAGCGAGGCACGAGGACGAAAAGTAGGGACTTTTGATTACTTTATGAAATAAACTTCTGCCGTTAAAACTGTGTTTGCTTGGCTTGTTTAGGGTTGGTCTCCTTGGCAGATTACATTGTTATGTAAACTGGCTTGAGGGCCATTGTGACTTGTTTGATGTGTAATTAGCCAGGTGTAGAGAGTGACATATTGATGTCATCTCGCAGTGTGTTCTAATAATATTTGACATGTGATGAGTTTTTATCAGTGCAAATGCCATGACATGGATTGATTGTGATGCGCACTATAGCGATCATAGTGACTATTTGGATCATGATATCAAGTATAAACGTGTGACATGTGATTAATTGTTATGTGCAATGGCCATTACATGGCTTTCTTATGTGTTTGTCATTGCTTGAACATAGAATGACATGTTGAATGTGAATGTTGATATATGCTTGCAAGATATATTGACATGAATGAAATAATGTATCGATCGTATCTGAAGTGATGTGATTGTCCATCAAGTGCTGAGTGAGGATTCATCATTTGTCTGTCAGCATTCATTCATCATTCTTGGCATGTTATAACATGCGATGACGGATTACATTGCATATCCGCGGGGACATCGTTAGCGAATTGTGGTGTAGTTATTAATCTTGTGTTTGGTGTTTGATTAGGTGGGCTCGGTAAATGGAGACGACGTCCAGTGATCATGATTCAGATCAAAATGATAGAAAATAATATCATTAGAATGCTAAACAGAAGGGATAGATCCCTCCTCGGGTGAAAAACCAGCGGTGTAATTAGGAACATGGTCCCCAGTGGTGAAGAACCATAAAAGTGACGCTAGTTTGTGGAGCTACGGTGGGGACACGAATCCGCTACCCGTAAGGTGCATGGTTTTGGTATAAAATGATCATTGTGATGTATCATCAAAAATCTTGTAGTTTATAAGCGAATGAAATTTTCTTTGAAAATGATCATTGGATGTCATCGGAATGACGAGTTTATCACATGGCTTAGGCATTGTGTGAGGGGTAGTGAGGACTTGAGGCGCGTGGTGCATGATTGGGTCTAAATCTCGAACTCACGCATGACATGAAGGATTAAATTAAATTGCCATGTTCTTGTTTGAGATGTGAATGTAAATATTGAAGTGTTTCATTGCATGCCACTAGTGGAGAAATGCAGCCTTGTAGATAATTCCCTCTCTTGGGAGTGGCTTCTCACCCTTTATGGAATGACCCTTTCAAGTGTAGGGTCACACACAGGTAGGCGAGCGCTCGAGGCAGGGCCATGAATGTGAAGAAAGGCCCGGAGTAATATTGGCCTTAATAAATATTTTGTAAAAAGTGCTTGAAATTAAACTGATTCCACCAGCATGTTTTCATGCAAAAGAATTGTAATTAATTTTTTTGGACTAGCCATAATGTAGTCGAATTATGTAATAATGGCCAAGAGGGTCATGGTAGGACTCTTGTAGTTTATATTTAAATTAATATTATTCTCATATTTTTAACTTAAATATGAATGAATAGGTTCGGGTGAAGGGACGTATCGAGGTGGTCTTAGGAAGTAACTCGAGTGTCAAGCAGTAATTAGTACGATCACGGTACGAGCTTAGGTGAAGTGATGAGCTGGGTAGAAATTCTGGGGTTGCATTTGGTGACCTAAGACCTGCCGGGTTTTGGGCGCTTAAACGGGGCCGTGATTGCAAAAAAGGCCCGACATGTGGCCTTAATAAATCTTTTTGTAAAAAGTGCTTGGGACAAACTAGTTCTAGCATGTATTTTTGTATAAAAGAATTGTAATTAAATTCTTTTGGACTATTGCCAATATAAATAAGTGTCTGTAATAATGGCCAAGGGCCGTAGTGGGACTCTTACGGGACTATGACCCAAGTGTATTATTCTCATATTTACCAAATTAAGAAATATGAATGAATGGGTCTCGGTAAAGGGATGTATCGACGTGGTCTTGAGAGTAACTAAAATCCACGACTAATTAGTCGGTCAGATGCAAGAGTTAGGTGCGCAATTACCTAAGGAATAAAATTCCACAGGTTGATAGCTAGTCAACGGGACCCCCGGGTTTTAGGGCGTCACAACGGTATCGGATCCTTAGGTATGCGATTCCACCCTAGGGCTTGGGGGCATAAGGCATGTTATGACTGTGCTATGGTGCATCGATGCCGGTGTCGGCAATTGTCGAGCATGGAATTACTATGGCTACCTGGGCTTGATGGATATGGGTCTAGATCATTAGATTAAATGAGAATAATGTGTCTCACATTTGATTATATAAAATTTTCATTAGATTTTAGGCATTTAAAATTTAATGAAAATATATAATTTTTAAAAACAATTATGTTTATTAAAAAAGCATACTTCATTAAATCAAAACCATTATGAGTTATGACCAAAAGGAAACACTGAGTAAAAATATTTTGAAAGAAAGTAACAAATAAAAAATATTTTCCAAACCAACAGAACATTTATATGAAAAACTTCTCAAATTCTTGTTTCATTCTAGTTATTTTTTTTAACATATCATTTATGGAAAGTAAATAAATCCTTGAAAAAAAAAAGGAAGAATCAAGCAAATACTTTAAAAAAAAGGAAAGATGACAAATCCTTTAAAAGAGTCAAGAAAAAAACAAAAGCAGGTGAAATAATCTACATTAAATGAGGCTTAGTTGTATAGTTACCCTAAACGAAGAGAGGCAGTCTCAATCTAGACCAAGAAAATCTAAAATGAGTGCTTTGGAGGAAATATGAATGAATAAATGAAGCATGAAGACCCACGTAAAATTAGCCCCAGATTCTTTATCTTCCAAGATTTAACAGTAATTAATACAGTATAAATATTCTCATATGTGCACTCTTTGTCGGACCATGAAGATTATAGTGACGGGTTCTTGCACCATAGAAGTATTTTTAAAGCCACACTACACTTTAGACTAATCCTCATATGGCCAGGGAGGGGAATCCACGAGGGCCAGGTAAAACACTACTACGAGAACCTGTTGCATTAGAGGCTCAGACTCTTGACCTCGACCATCTCACCTACATGATCGATGGTGTGAGCCCTGGCTTAGGGGTCTTTATTTTTTTTAATTTTCCTTACCGGTCCTACTTGCATATAATAACGTAAAATGAGTCATTTTTTTTTTTAATATGGACTGAGGAAAAACTAGTAAAACTACGCGAAAATGTATTGATACTTATATATATATATATATATATATCTCTATATATATATATATATATACTCTTTGCACAAACTCATAAAATATTGTTTCAGTTCACATACTAAAAAAAAAAAAAAGAGTTTCAACCCATAAGCCACAATTACAAACAAGGCATTTCCAGCCTTTCCTTACCGATTAGGGGTCCCAAGTGTGAGCCTCATGGGTGTGTATAAGGTGCCAAAAAAAGATTTAGTTTTCCCATGACCAGGTGAAGCGGCAAGGGAGAAATTTTCCCTACGAGGGCTGCTCCCCACCCTAAGTGCACATATGTCTCATGTTCACAATTTCCTCAGTTCACATAAATATCACAAGAGAAAATCTATATGAGATGTCATATGTCATCAAAATCTCGTACCTCGAGTCGCAGTGATTTTATCGCTAGCATGCATTTTCCATGTATAATAAATCATTTTCCAAAACAAAATTTTTCTGTTTTAGCTCAGCGAAGGTTAGTTGGACAGACTCAGGTAGGAATTTTGAACACCTCGAATCTTTTCATTTGGATGAAGCTCAGATAATAATGGCGGACTACCCTCAGATATTCATTTTTGGACGGACTCCGATAAAATTTGGTGGACAACCTTATGAGAAAAGCTTGTTTATTCATATTGTGCATTTACACCCCATATGCACAATGCCATCTGAGATGCAAAGCTGCGCATGGTATTTGTTGTACATACATGCATGTGTAATTCTAAGCGCATGTTACATAAATAAATTTTTTCCCATCCGGTTTCACCAAAAAAAAAAATACAGCCTGTATTACTTTACATATTTTCATCAAAACTGCATGGTATCTAATATTGCATGCATGTGCCCATATCGGCAGTACATCTCTAGAAACCAACATGTTATTTAAAGAAGAACACAACAGCCACAGAACACAGATTTACTTGGTTTTCTAATAATAAACAATTGAAATTTTCAAAAAAAATCAGCATCACTAGTATTTTCCAGCAGGTTCAACCTGATTGCATCACCTATATCATTTCTCTCTAAAAACAGCATGCTATTTAAACAAGAACCACGACACATGCAAACTGGAAATTCTTTCCAGTTTTTCTAGACAATAAACATTTAATTTTAAAAGTCAGCATCCAAGTACTACTAAAGCAGGGTTCAACCTGATTGGCTACAGCCACCTATATCGACATTTCTCTCTAAAAACAGCATGCTATTTAAGCAAGAACACGACACATGCAAACTGGAAATTCTTTCCAGTTTTTCTAAACAATAAACAGTGGTACACAAAATCCAGCATCCATGTGTTTTCCACAACAGGGTTCATAACCTGATTACATGCATGCCTATATCGACATTTCTCTCTAAAAACAGCATGCTATGTAAACAAGAACACGACACATGCAAACTGGAAATTCTTTCCAGTTTTCTAAACAATAAACAGTGGTACACAAAAATCCAGCATCCATAGTATTTTCCAGCAGGTTCAACCTGATTACATGCACCTATCATGACATTTCTCTCAAAAACAGTATGTTATTTTTCACCAAGAAGCAGCATGCTATTCAGCAAGAATAAAAACAAACACAAACTGGAATTTTTTCCAGTTTTTTCTTTGAAGCAAGAATAACAACACAAAAAAAAAAAGAAGTCAGCATGTATAACATACAGCAGGTTCAACCTGCACAAAACACAGTTTCTGGCATAAAATGCCCAGAAAACCCTTCCACAGTTTGTCCCAAACTGTGCCGGGACCAGCCCCCAGGTTGGGCCAGCTCCATGGCCATTGAATGCCCTAGGTAGAGAATGTCCCAGTAGGAGAAGAACCTACCTTGTTGGAGTGTATACCAATCATCTTCCTTTCTTTGCTCCCTTTCTTCCTTCTTTCTCCTTTCCTTTTCTTTCGCTCTTTTCTTTCTCTACAATAGATTCTGGGCAGAATTTGGAGAACCCTTCAGCAGTTGCTCCTCTTCTCCTCACCGAATTGATGGTGTCTTGGTGGAAACACCTGCTCCTAACCTTCTTAACACCCTAGCATTCCATATGCCAGGTACTTGACTAAAGCGATTCACTCCTCTCATGCATGATCTCCTTTGGACACCTAGCCTCTCCAGCCATTCTCATGCAAATCCAAACAAAGACATTTGGCCTTTGGTTGCCAAGTGTCTTCTCCTCTGGTGCCACATGGCATGCACCTTCATGCCATGTGTTGTCACCTCATTTGTCCATTTGCCTCGAAATACGTGAAATTCCGACCTTCTAGGAATTCAACGAAATTCAATTGTGTACCTAGATTTCACGGAATGAATTCAATGGCGTGATCCGCGTCGTCATCCAAGATCTAGAGAATTTCAGTTTGCCACGTAATACATCGTTCATTTCTTCAGGGGTCTCACATCCTCCCTCCTTAAAAGAATTTAGATCCCGAGAATTTTTTTCGCATACATACACGTTGAATACATGCATATGCAACAGTCATTTTAAAACATTAATGCCTAGAAAGACGCACCTTCCGGAAGTCGAGCAAGAAGGGATAGTTAGGCGCGCCGCGATGTCCTCGCTCCCATGTCACCCCTCCTCAGCTCCTCGGTGCTGCCCTGGCTTACCTTTACAAGCCTCACGGTCTTGCCCGGGAAGCTTGCTCGGTATCCATGATCACGCCTTGGTCCCTCCTCGAGAAGGTCCATCGTCAGCAACGACTCTCTGATCGCATGAGTTGGATGCGGAGTGTACTTCGGAGCAAAGGGCGTGAAACACCTCGAGGAAGTTAAGGCTGAAGCTCGTTAGCGGCGCTAGCGAATCTGTAGCCCGCCCGCCCCTCTCGAGTACCTCGAAGGGTTCCCAGTGTACCCTAGGCGACCGGCTTCCTCGTTCTTAGGAATCGTCACTCTCTCTTAGGCATCACCTTAGGAGACATGATCTCCCGCCTTGAACTCTAAAGCTCGTCTTCGTACATCAACGTAACTCTTAGGTACTGACGGTAGGAGATCGCCCCTGAGATCCTTGCACCCTTCTCCCGAGGTGTCTCTGACTCATCGGACCCGAGTGATGGAGCTCTCTCCCACCTGCATCCCGACATATCGGTGATCGACATGGCCTCAGTAGAGGGAGCCTCATAGGGCGCCATCTGAATACTTGCGATAAGCTGCTTTATTATAGCGAACTCTGCTAAAGCAGAGTGCTCCTCCCGGCTACCCTTGAGATCGGGACATGCTCGTAGCATCTTCTCACAAAATCTGAATAGTCGCTCTGATTGATGTCAGTCTTAGGATGAAGCGGTACTCATCGGCAATTTGTGTCCCCGTGGCCTTCAGAGCTCTTCGGAGCGGCGTCAATGGGGATCCGTCAGATGCTATGGAGGCGGCACTCAGGTGCAATATCTTATCGTATATAGGCCTGAAAATTCCTCCGATTGTGAAGGTCATCAGCACGGCCCGGAAAATAGGCCCACTTGGTGAGTGGGTCCACATCACCACATCACAGCATCATGTCTTCATGGTGTCCCTAGTGTGAAGTGGAGTCTGAGTCCGATGTGACGTGCTCCCACTTCCACTTTCGGCTACCTCGATGGAGCCGCAACGCCGATCTTTCGGCCTTTACCTGGCGACACGTGAGACGCAATTGACTCCATTCTCAATCTTTGTGTCCAGCTCCGATATCTTGGCGACAAAGATCACGGTACATCTTGATGCCCAGGATGCCGGCGAGCCAGGGAAGCGATGGAACTCCCGAGGATCTCACTCCATCAAATCGTCAGCGGGGAGCAAATAACTCGTCCCCATCACGAAGACTACCATGGTATGGATGTTGACCCTCGTCGGTTAATACTGGTACCTATCCACGGTGGACCTTATCTACGTCTGCCGCGGAATAATCACTTTCTCGGTAGGGATGGGCGTAGCCATCGAACTTCCGTACCGCGGCTGCTCAATGTCTTGCCCGTAGTCTAAAAGCGCCGCGGTCTGAGCATGCGCCACTCTCGGGAAGCTATACTAGCCCGGTACTCAGTGACTTAGACAGTGCATCTGACCACACGCATTTGCCTTCACCAGGAGGTGGTAATCTGAAAGTGAAGTCATAATCTTCCAAAAACTCCATCCTGCCTCATCTTTGAAGTCATTGCGTGAAGACTCTGCTTCAAACTTTTGTGATGCAGAAAACACCTAAAGCGCTCCGCAAATGCGGGTAGTGAAACGTAAAATCTTGGCCAAGACTGTGCGCCAACTCCATGTTATGCGTGGGGTAGTGCTCATAGTTTTTCGGTTGTCGGGGTCATAAGCCACTACCTCCGGTTGCATCAAAGGCATCCCGATCCAGATCCTTCGAGGCATCACAAAACACGGTGTACATTTTTCCCTTTTTGGGTATCGGAATAGGGCCCCAAGATAAGCCTCTCTTGATGCGGAATGCCTTCGCCGCAGGTCATTCCACTTTCGAACTTTACCTCAATTAAAATTGATCTTGTCGCAGGTGTTGCTAGCGGAGAAATCCTCGATAAACCTTACGTAGTACCGTGATCTAGAGCTGAGTATCTCGAGGCCGACTTCGGTCTCTCCTAACTCATAATAGCCTCAACCTTCTCAGGGTCCACTGACACGCCTGAAGCTGACACTACGTGCCCCAAGAAACCCACCTCAGTAAGCCAAAACTCGCACTTACTGAACTTGGCGTACAAATGATGATCCCTCAAAAGTTGTAGAACCACCCTTAAATGATCCTCTTAACCATCTCGCATTTGGGATGAGATCGAAGATGTCATCTTGAGGAACCATATAAAGCCCGATCTAAATAGGGTTGGAATACCTACATGCATGAGATCCATGAATGTCGTTGGGCGCGTTAAATCGATCAAAAGAGCATCACCACTCCAGCTGGGAAGTGCCCATGCTCAGCGGCGTCTATGTTGTCTTAAGAGGATGTCTGCCTCCCCAACTCTCAACTGATGGTAACCGGTGCGAAGGTCTATCTTGGAGTAGATTCGGCCCCTCGGTGATCCAAGCAGTCCTTGATCACCATTAATGAATCACAGGTTCTTGAGGGTGTAGCCATTGGCTGCACATGTCGATGCGCGGTGGGTCTTATCTTCTTCTCTGCCAAATAGAAGCAGGAGCGCCCATTGGTGAAGTGCTGCGGTTTAATGAACTCTTGCCCGGTAACTCCGTATCTGGACCTTGAGCTCCTGCGGCTCAGCGGCGCCATCCTATCTTTGAGCCGCCGAGAAATGGGCGCGCTCCTGCAAGGGGTGTAACGATGCGGAAGTCTATCCCTCGGCGGAGGTAATCCCGTGCTTCGTCCGAGGAAAAACATCCTCGTACTCACATACTTGCGAGGGTGATCGAGTCTGTCTCACCTCGCTCTTCTAGGGTAAATTTGTTGCTTGACCCATCAAGCGCGTGCCATGCAGGCCATACGGCTGGGGAAAAGCGCTCGATGCTTATCCTAAAACGTAATGAGAATGCCGAGTCACAGTGTAGGCGGTAACTTTCCTCGCTCACGATCGTAACTACTCGTTGTGTCGTCGGCCGATCCGTCACTGGGATGGCTGTCACGTGTCGTATCCATAACCCTCGAGGTCGGTCTGAGTGAATCCGAGATCTCTGGCTGCGACCTCGACGAATCATATCCCACACTCACACCTGGTCACAGGGAGAACTCACATGCATCGGCTCTTCCAAGGTCTCGACCTACAAAGCCCGATTTCTCACACATGATGCGGCCCGATGAATGGGCACGATGCACGGGAATCAAATAATATCCTCGCCCGCCGTGAATGGTAAAGCTATACCACAATAGATTCGGCTATTCGGTGGCTTAGTCGATGGTATGATGGCGTAGACACGCCCCTGGGTCCCCGAAGTTCATATCTGTGAGCCCTGTCCTCGACACTCTAGCCTCTACGGCGTGCGTAGTAGCCGAGAAGGTGCTTGTGCGGCACTCTGGGCCGTCTACGAGGTTCTCAGCCCGCAGGGGTGAGAAGGAACCTCTTATCCCCGTGCATGTCCCAGCGATGGCCCCAGGGGGTAGGCGTCCCATGGCCTGCCCGATCCACGCCTCAAGTAAGTCAGCCCTCAATATGTCAGGCTGAGTTGCAGTGGTAACATGTGATCAGCTGGGCCCGGCTAGAGTCTGATCGGCCTTAGCCACTGATATGGCGCGGCTGCAATCACCAAACCTCGTGGTAGGAAGCCCCTTAGGCTTCTTTCAAACTTGAAGGGTTTGGCTCTCCGCTTCCTCTTGCCACCGATGCAGCATCTGGGATGCTCAGTGTTCTCTATCTCTCGCTCATGTCGAGGGGGTGTCTGAGTATCGAGTCCATTATCATCTTGTAGGTTATATCTCGATCACCTTTGGGACCGGTTGGCTAATTTCAGCCACCCTCGAACCTCCTGGGCTTTGGTAGTCGGTGTACATAATCATCTGAAACGTGCCTTTCTTGGCCAGATAAACTCAAGTACTCGATCTGATCATTGTCCTAAATATAAACAAGGAACTCTCGGACCTTGGCATGCTCTGAAGCTAGGAAAATGCTTCCCATGAATAGTCTACGAAAATCATCCCGTGTCGCAGTCTCGGTCACTGGAAGTTGTGAACCCTCCCGCTGAATTTGGGACTCACCCTGTTGGAATGAAGCTAGTGCGATCAGTAGTATCGGAGGTGATCTCCGCTGGCGGGGAGGAATCCTCTCGTCGGCGGAATTGATGAACCGTACCGCTCCGGGGTCCCCTCACTCCATGAGATGTCGGAGGGGGGATGAGTATGCCTTGAACCTCTAAGGTTCACGCACCTCCACGACCTCTAGTGCATCCCGGCACATTGTGGCGATCACATGCTCACAACACTCTACTTGGCCTCTATGAAGGCCTCCCGATAACAGGTGGTGCTTGGCGGCACCAGGTAAGGCGGCCTCGCCCAGGCCTCGACTTTCCATCTGCCTGTCAAATGGCAGCGAGTTATTAAATTTCATGTTCATTACGTTTCAAGACCCTAGTGTTCCTTGTTTTCCACATGTCTACCACGCATATAATTCACCTGATTGTAACCACTTGACCACACGCATACAATCCAAAGCATGAAACATAAAATGTGCATTATAGTCACAATCTGTCTGTGGACTCCTAGAGTAACCTCCTACCTGACCTGCTGATATGACTATAGTCTGGATTATAAAATTTCCAGAGCATAAGTAACTATAACTTCCCAAACTGACCACGGTATACCAAGTTAAGTCTTCTACTCATGTGTGACTCTGTTCTCAGAAGCCATTGCCCGCCTGAGACCCTAAATGTCGATATCTGCATCTTTGATACCAAAGCAGCCTTTAAAACGGGTGTCTTTTTTCATTTTCCTTACGAGTCCCATACTTTATATAATAACGATAAAATGAGTCATTTTTATACATGGATAGGAAAGAAGCAGTAAACTGCCAAATATATTATTCTTATATATATATATATATATATATATATATATATATATATATATATATATATATATATATATATATATATATATATATATACCTTTTTTTTTTTTTTACACAAAACTACTACATAAAATAATACATTTGTTCCACATCTTGCAAAAAAAAAACATGGGGTTTCAGCTATAAGCCTGTTCACAAACAGGCATTTCCAGCCCCTTCCCTTCACGATTGAGGTCTAGTGTGAGCCTCATTGCCAGTCAATGCCTCGATTACTGAAAAGTTGGATTTTCCAAGTAGGGGTGAAGCGGCAGCAAGCAGAGAAAAGAACCTCACAGTACTCTAACTTTAAAGTCACTTTTGTACCGATACCATGTTCTGATTCCATATTCATAAATATCATAAAATCTATATGAATGTCATATGCCAAAATCCCATTGCCTCAGTCTCTTGATTTCTCACATGCATTTTCCATGTATAATGATGTTTCACAAAGGCAAGTTTTGTTTTTTAGCTCCATGAAAGGTTAGTTGGACAGGCTACGATAAAATTTTAGGGCTTCACCCTCAGATGCTTTTCATTTGGGTAGGACTCGGAGTAATAATGTGGACTACCCTCAGATGTTTTGTTTGGACATATAGATAAATTTGGTAGACAACCGCCGAGGAGCTTAGTTTATTCATATTGTGCATTTACACCCAGTATGCCAGTATCCCCATGCACCCTGGATTAAAGCTACCTGCATGGTATTTATTTATTTGAATGCATGCATGTAACAATTTCTGGAAGCTGCATGTTCCATAGGGAGTATGACATACGAGCTAATTTTTTCCATCCAGTTTCCTCACCAGAAAAAAGAAAGAAAAGAAATACAGCCTGTGTACTTTACATAGTTTCACATCAAAAACTGCATGGTATCTAATATTGCATGCATGCCATATAAACATTTATCTCTCAAAACAACATGTTATTTAAGAGAACTAACACATGCAAATTGGAAATTCTTTCCAGTTTTCCTAAATAATAAGCAGTGGTACAAAAAATCCCAGCATCCACTGTGTGCCGGCAGGTTCAACCTGATTGGCACATGCCTGTATCGACCATTTCTCTCTAAAAACTGCATGCTATTTAAACAAGAACGCGACACATGCAAACTGGAAATTCTTTCCAGTTTTCTAAACAATAAACATTGGTACACAAAAATCCAGCATCCATAGTATTTTCCAGCAGGTTCAACCTGATTGCATGCATGCCTATCGGCATTTCTCTCTAAAAACAGCATGCTATTTAAACAAGAACACGACACATGCAAACTGGAAATTCTTTCCAGTTTTCTAAACAATAAACAGTGGTACACAAAAACCCAGCATCCATAGTATTTTCCAGCAGGTTCATGAAGTTTAATTTTGTTGTTTGTTTGAGATTGAGGAGTCCACAGACATTGATCAACTCTCCATTGATGAGTTATAAATTGTGTTGTTAAGAGCAAACTTTCAACAACATACAGGAGAAGAGTAAGCACTCAAGGTTAGTCATGAAGACAGAGTTGGTGCGAGGACAGGGTCGAGGTGCATATGGAGGCAAAGGAAGAGGGAGGTGTCCACCTCATAAGCAACAGTGGAATGCTTTAAGTGTGCAAGCTTGAGACACTTCAATCAAATGTCCTTGTTGGGATAAGGAACCCAACTTTGCTGAACTAGGAGCAGAAAAATAGATGTTGCTCATGTCATATGTGGAGATTAGATGGACACTCCAAAGGGAAGATATCTGGGTGTTTATATTATCAGATTTTAGCAACCACATGTGGGTGACAAAGAACATTCAGTCTAAATGAGAACATCGGGTAGGCGGAGTTTCGTTGGGAAATAACAAAGGATGAATGTGTTAGGGAAAGGCAATGTAAAGTTGCAAGTAAGTAGAGCGATTACTCATGTTGGTGAAGAGTATATTTTGTTTTTAAACTAAAAAGAGCAAGCTGTTGAAGAGCATTAGTCAACAACATGAAAAAGGGTTGGCAATTCTCATTCAACATGGAACACTCAAAAGATTTATCATCAAGAAGTCTCATGCAGACGGATGTCAGCAGATCGAATGTTCATGTTGCACCAGAAAAATGATTACGCACAAAATTCGAAACACGTTACTTCCACCGCAGGATATGGCGCACTTGGCGTATGCGTTATGGACATTTGAGCTACAAGGTTAAGACTCTTCAGTTTAGAAGGCAGTTTGCATGGGTTGCCTCAGTTCAATACGCAAACAATGGTATGTGCATATTGGCTGAAACAACATAGAGATCTAATAATTCAGATAGGCAATTGGAAGGCCACAGAAAAACTTTAACTAGATATTGCAGATCTTTATGGTTCAGCCAACTCCAATTTCTAATAGTAAGTGGTACATTATAGCTGCTTTACTGTGATGATTTTTTTGGTAAAAGCATGAACTTACTTTTAGTATATAAAAGTCTAAAAGCATTAAGCATGTTGAAGCAGGAATTTTGGGATATGATGAAGAAAGTAGGGGAGGATATGATGGTAAATGTTTTTTGAGAACAAAGGCGTAGAGTAGGAGGGTTCACTTCACTTGAATTATTAAGTTTTGTGCGGAATACAGATTAGAGGCAACTGACTATAGCGTATACTCCACAGCAGAATGGGTCGTGGAATTGAAGTATCAAACTGTGATGGATAACTAGTTCGATGCATGCTCACTAAGATGCCAAAGGCTTTTTGGCCGCGTGAAATTGGATGCCCATATTCTGAATAGGAGTCCTGCATTGGTTGTAAAAATCAAACACTCAGAAGCGGGTGGAGACGAGCCCTCAATTGAGTATTTGGGGTTTTCAAATGTGTGGCATATGTGCATATTTCAGTCAGCCGAGAAAATCATATGCAAGGAGTCTTACTTGTATTTTTATTGGGAGTAAAGTGTAGAGGAAGAGTCTTAAGGCATATAAAAACTCTATAATCCAATTGCAAGAAAGGTTGTAGTTAGCAGAGTTGTATTGTTTGAGGAGCTGGGATAAGAGTTACAAAGAGCACATACTGGTTGTATTGAATAAGATGATAATGCAACATCGAACATAGAAAGTGAGGAAGCAATGAATGGGAACGAACAAGAAGTCGCTAAACCAGTTAGTAGTCCTCAAAATGATGAATATGAAAATAGAAAATAGAAGGCCTCAGGTGGATGGCTGATTATGTAGCTTGGGAAGGACTTTGAGATCGAAGAGAATGATGCAAATGTCAGTTCAACTTTATTTATTCAACATATCTAATTCATTTTAGGGAGGCAGTGAAGCATGATGAGATGTGGACAGCAACTATGGACAGCTGGGGTACAAATAAAGGAAAATGCACATAGAACTTACTGATCTTACTAGGGGTGTAAAGAAGATTGGGAGTAAATTGGGTCCTATAAAAACTAAAACTCAAAAGTAGGAGAAGTGAGAAAAACAAGTTAGAGGCTGTTTGGTGGCAAAGATCTGAGTGCAACAGCAAGGGATAGACTACACGTATTTACTTTTAATTCAAGAATGGACACGAGTAAGAATGATTGTGACTCTAACAGCACAAAAAGGGAGGACTCTCTATCAACAGCGTCAAATCTACCTTCTTTGCATGGAGAACTACTTGAAAAGTGTATGTGTAGTAGCTAAGGGTTATGAACTGAAGAACACTCCTCGAAAAGTGTACAAGTTGAAGAAGGCCTTATATGGACTGAAACAAGCTCCATGAGCTTGTTTTGTAATAATAGATCATTTTTTAAGTTAAGGGGTTAGAAGTGTTATAGTGGCATTTCTTTGTTCATTAAAGCAGGTAAGGAATTAAGATTCTCATTGTCCAGTTTACATGTTGATGATTCAATATTCTGAGGCAATGATAAAATATTTAGTGGATTGAAAAATCCGTAGTGGGGAATTTGATCGACTGGTTGGAAAATGAGAATTTTTTTTTCGAAGCATAGATGTTTTATAGTAGTTGGATGGGATTTATATCGATCAAAAGAAATATACCTTGGAGGTCTTGAAGAGGTTCAACATGGAGAACAACAACTCGATTCATAATCCTATTGTTCAAGGTTGTACGCTTTACAAAGATGAAAATGGAGTTCATATTGATGAGAGTTTGTTTGAGCAAATGGTGGGATGTCTTATGTACCTAACAGCTACAAGGCTAGATTTGATGTTTGTAGTGACTTTGATTAGCAGGTACATGGCCAAACCAACTGAATTGCATTTGATGGTAGCAAAGAGGATATTGCGGTACTTGAACAGAACCATTGGACTTGGAGTTTTCTACAAGAAGGGAGGGTGTGAAGGTTTGGTTGGTTATACGAATAGTAACTATGCAGGAGACATAAAGAACATAAAAAGTACATCCGGCTATGTTTTCATGTTAGGATCTGGAGTTGTTAACTGGTCTTCAAGAAAACAACTTATAGTCACACTTTCAACCACAGAAGCAGAGTTTGTTGTTGCAGCTGCTTGTGCTAGTCAAGCTGTTTGGATGAAGAGAATAATTGAGAATTGAGTCTAGAAGAAAGTAAGTGTAAAACAATATTTTGTGATAAAAGTTCCACAATTAATCTGTCAAAGAATCCTTTGTTACATGGCCAAAGCAAGCACATTGTTGAAGAGAAAATATTCAAGTTTCGAATTAAACTAGTTGAAATTGGTATCTAGTTTAAGGGAGGGAATGAAGAGAACACTAGATTCAATAGGAGAATTTTTTTGTTTGAATAATTTATAGTCCTTAGGATATTTGTTTAGCATTTCCTTTGCTGTACTCATCATGTTGAGTACTCTGGAAAACGTGAGCAATTTTTTTTGTCATTATGTTAAGATTGTAAAAGGTTATTTATGCCTAAGTTGTTCAATAAGATGTGGGGTCATTTTCAAAATTGTTGAGTACTCTCTACTCTCTGTTTCTATTGTTAATGCAATCAAGTGACTAAGCTTTTTTATTTTTTCTATTTTGTCTCAACTTACTTTTTTTTTTCTCAATCAAGCATCTAAACCTTTGATTTTTTTCCATTTTGATGGCTCAATCCATTTTTGTTTAATCAAGTGTTTAAACTTTAACGAGGTAAAATGACAATATTATCATTTACATGTTAAGGGCTTTACTATCTATTTATTACAATAAAAAATAAATTGATATAATTGGCTACTATAGAATTTAGATAAAAATTTCATAAAAAATAAAATATAATAATTTTTAAAAAAACTTTTAATTATCTTATATTATTTTTACTAGTTTTCTAAGTATTATTTGAAAGAGTAATTATATATGAATAATTAAACATAAAACATTAGAAAGTTAGAAACCTAAGAAAAATCGAATTTTTTTAGAGAAAGTGCAAAACAAGAATTATCATAATAAAGATGTGTTGAAAACCTCGAAATTTTCTAGATATTTGATGATAAAACTGGGACCACCGTTGATCTGCCCATGAAATCTGGTTACCTAGATGAATCTCATTCACTCCGAGACAAGAAGGTTTTCATATTTTTCTGGGCGACGGGTGTCCAAGGATCTCCCTACGAGATTGTTTACAAAATTCTCGAAAGTTGGGAAATGACTTGAGTTGAGTTCATGGATGTAAGTTGAACCGAATGAGACGAAATAAATCACTTTTAGGTAAGTAACTGGACTCGAATGAGGGTGACACGTGGCACCTATCGTACCCACACATCCAACTTGAACTTAAAGTTGGGACAAAGAGGAATTAGGCAAAAGATCCCATTTTCCTGGCTTGATAGAGAGAGAAAGGAGAAGAGAGAAGAGGAGCCAAGGCTTCCTCCCAAGATCTCACTGAGTTCTGCTAGTCACATTCGCTAAGAACAAAGTTCATCGTGATCGACGAAGGGTACGTGTTGGTACTGGAAGGGGATTTCGTCAAGATCCAAGAGGGAGATTTCGGGAAACGGTTGTCGGGTTAGAGGTGTAAAACCCCACATGTCTAAACTATCCACCTTCTCGCCTAATGAGCTTTGTTTGTAACTACCAAAGATCCATTTACATCATAAATAAAATTATAAGAATAAATAAGTATAAGGTGGAATAATAAAAGAGAAAAATAAATGTTTTTAGGTCAAAATAACATTAAAATGAGCCCGAACTAAAAACCTAGGTAAATAAGATAGATCAAATCTCTGGAGGTTAGCTATAAAACTGTACTTTAAGAAAACCAAAACAGCCCATGAATAGGTAAATTTCAAGCTGCTGTATGTAAACCTATTTTCACCTTTCCTCATTTTTTCTTTTCACTTACTCTCACCCCACACCCTTGGAAACCCTTAGATCATTGGAGAGGAAGAAAGGAAGGACGTAACTGGAACATTAAAGGGCATAGTCGTGATCAAAGCTCAAGATCCCAGACACAAACTAAGGATTTAAGGTAGGGGGTTTTCTCCCTATTCACTTACATTGAGGTTGTATTTATATAGGTACATTTTGGGTTATAAATGCTAGTACATCATGCTAGAAATCATTTTCTTAGTCTTTGTGCAAATATTACATGTTTAAACAAAGTTAGTCTAATACCCATGAAATCCCTTTTTCTCGCTTAAAAATCCTAGTATTTGAAAATGATGGATTTCTCGAATGTGCTTCTTGTGATTGATTTCTAAATCATAGTGATTTATGTTGAGTAGCAAAATAAAGTAGTTCCGATCTCTTGTATTTTCCTATTTGTTGATTGGAATTGTGGATTTTGGGAATAATTGTTTGTAAATTGGGGATTTATGAAATCATGGATTAGGGGTGGTAATTGTGGATAGGATATGTACTTGTAGGTTTTGTTGGAATGAACATGAATGAGAGGTTCCTTGGAAGGATGCTCACCCATTCTCAAGAGGTTCCTTATAAGGGTGCTGATAAATACTACTATGTCGGCGAGAGGTTCGAATGATGCTCCAATTATTCTTAAGAGGTTCCTTGTAAGGATGCTTGAGAAATACTACTAGGATGAGTGAGAGGTTCCCGGTAAGGATGCTTGCGTAACAAAGAGAACCTTCAGGATGCTTGGGTAAGGATGCTTAGGTAACAAGGTTTCACAACCTCCCGAATCTGAATTTTCCATAATTAAGATTGGATTCCTAATGAATCTTCTAGAAGCTTCTACATCACGGATCCTTTTCAGGCTTTGATTCTCACTTCGCTAGGCGAAAAGTTACTTCTCTCTTGATCAAGAGCCTTTCGCAGTTTTCAAGATAGCCTTTGAGTTTTTGGAAGAGTTGGAGGTCTCTTTGTATATATATATATATATATATATATATATATATATAAATTCTTAATTTTTTTTTCATTCTTCTTTAGGAGTAGGTAGATCTGAAATGGAATTCCAAGTCGGATCAACAAATCAACCTTCATTTATGTCTGAACTTAAGAGAAATCTAGAAATTTTTTGGGATTCATTTTTATTCAGTTTTAATTACAGTTTCAATGAATTTGTCTGATCAACTAGTGATTGTTACTTATGATTAAGATATGGACTCGATTAGCTCTTCTGTGAAGGGATCGATGTTTGGTTATCAAATTTTTGTAGTATTTAAATGAATGTTGTCGTTCTAATTTTGGATTGATTTAATTGGTGTTGTTCCTATGGTGACCTGTTCTTGATATCGGTAGAATATACCCAGAAAGCCTCCTTTCTTCGATTTCGTGAGGCCCTTTGAGTGACATTTAGATTTAAGAGTCTCTAAAACATAGAGTAGTAATCAAAGCCGGATTGATATTTTTAAGAATCCAATGAACTTTAAATATCACCAAATAAATCACCGTTGTTTGTGCTAACCTTGACATCAAGGTTCTTTATAGGTGACACAGTATGTGTTTCGAGGTATATGACATTCTATTGAATTATCAGTTTAATGTTTAAGGGTTTCATCTCAATTTGACAGAATAAGCTTGATCTCGTGTTAGCAAAGAGCTAATCAAGGAGATAGAGTATTCTAAAGAATTCGTATATCATATACAATGAAATTTAAAGAAGCTTGTGTTAGTTCATGTCTATGGGGGCAAGGCAAATACAGTATGATGTGAAGTATTGGTTTAGGAAAACAACTAGATCTTAAAGAGGATCAACTTAAAAGTGAAGATAAACTCGAATAAGCTTGGTTTAGGAATTGGTGTTAAATAGTGAAATGTGTAGTGTTATGAGGTATTCCAAGGCTACACTATTATGCTCTTGGACAAATAAAGGATTCAAACTCATAAGATCGGGAGACAGAACTGTAATTGATAGTTTTTAAATACTAGTCCATTCTCAAAGGTTATTCCTACTGAAACCTCGATTTATTAGATTAGATTTATGTTTAACAAGAATTCTTTCATTCAATTTATTTTGATAATTCAAACTTCCAATTAGGAGGTTCAAATAGTGATTTCTTGAGTAGGGGTAATGACCTTAGATTTTCATCAACCCTGGGTGGGAATGATATCTCGACTTATAATTCACTTTATTACTACGACCAGGTAATTACAAAGTGATTTAGAATTCAAATAAGTTTAATAACATGTAACATTTTTGTATCACAACATAAACGCTTACATCATATTTAGTAGTCTAACAAGTTTTTGCATGACTGTCAGGATTGAGTATAATCTTATGTTAATCGGGTTAGTTTAGATAACAAATGGTCTATGTAACACAAAAACCACAACAAAAGCAATGCTACTGTGGATTGAAGTAGAGTTTAAGGATCAATATTTCAACTAAAAAGGAATTTTCTAGTATGGACATTTTTCTTTTAACTTTTATCAAAATTTTCAAAAACAGTTTTAATTGGTAGTAGCTGATTCAACTACTTATCTTTTTAAGAGATAATCATAATATATTTATGTTATCTATCGATCTTACTTTGATTTGAGTGTACTATAAATTTCAGGTGATTCTCATATGCATAGAAGAACATGAGCTGATTTATTGCCACTAGATATTGAGCTAGAAAGGACATTGAGAAATCTGAAGAAAGAAAGAGCAATAGAAGCAAATACAAAGTAGAGAGAAGGAAATCGTAACACACCAGCTTGTACCGATAGACTGCCACAGACAGAGGGATAATGGAGGACTTCTGGAGGCCAGTGATCAGGGATGAGTACTCTACAATCAGGCAACCAACCATAGAGGCAAACAACTTTGAGTTGAAGCTTGCACTCATCACTATGGTGCAGCAGAATCAGTTTACTGGACACCCAAGTGAGGATCCAAATGAACACTTGGGGAGGTTCTTGAGGATGGTAAACACCATCGCTTCTAATGTGGAGTCCACCCAGATGTGATAAATTGTAGTCAGTTTCATTTCACTAAGGGACATTGCAACTAGTTGGTTTGAGTCCCTACCATATGGATCATTAAGCAAATGGAGTCAGGAGTTTATTTGACCAAATTCTCCTCCTACTCTTACTTTGGAGAGGAGAAATTATCGTGATTTTAGAAAACGAGGATGAGTCTCTATACAATGCTTGGGAGAGATTCAAAAAGTTGCTAGGAAGATGTCCAATGTAAGGGATAGAGAAAATGACTCAGATGGATATCTTCTACCATGCCATGAACTTCACATCAAAAGGGACAGTTGATGTAGATTCTGGAGGTGCATTTAGAAGAAAAAGTGCTGAGAAGGCTACTCATTTGATAGAGGAGTTAGCAAAGAGCAATTATAGAGCTCCATCTGAAGCTTCAAGGAGCAACAACAGATTGAGAGGAGGGGGAGTGATTGAGTTGAACAAGATGTCAGCCATAGAAGCAAAGCTGGATACATTGATGAGCAGGTTGAGTCATTAGGAAAGAAGAAGCCATTGAGCAAATGAAGTGGGAACTATGGAAGGTGCTGAGCATAAATGTGCTTATGAGGGACTAGCTCATGAGGGTCCTTATCAGGTGGAAGAAGTTCAGTATTTGAATGGAAATAGGAACTATAACTTCAAGCCAAACAACAGCCTTCCAACCAACAATACTCCAGCTTTGAGAAACCATGAGAACTTTTCCTATGGAGGTGGAATGCAGCAGGGTCCAAGACCTGTGCAGAAGTTTTAGTAAAATTATGCTCCACCTTGTTTCCAAGGACAACGGCAAGGCCAGAGGGCGTAAAATCAAGGATGAGGAGACCTCCTTCCTATTAAGATCAAATGTTGACTTACATGTCTAAATACAAGAGAATTTTGAACTGCATGAGCAAAAGTTTGGTGAGCTTGCATTGTTCCAGGCAAACACAATTGTGTTTCAGGCCAACACAAATGCTTCTTTGAAATTGAGACTCAATTAGTGGCAACCGGCCTTAGCTACATGAATCAAATTAGGGACTCTTTGCATAGTGACACC
This sequence comes from Tetrastigma voinierianum, assembly GCA_016808115.1. Classification (NCBI taxonomy): domain Eukaryota; kingdom Viridiplantae; phylum Streptophyta; class Magnoliopsida; order Vitales; family Vitaceae; genus Tetrastigma; species Tetrastigma voinierianum. The sequence continues at coordinate 115,827 of JAEQBH010005371.1, forward strand.
AAGAAGAATCCTAAGGGCTGGCTATAACACTTAGGAGTAGCAGAGAATTACAGAAAAGAGAAGAAGATGAGATAAAGATGACTGGGAAGGAAGAGCAAGCAGAAAATGGCAAAGAAAACAAGTTGAACATAACATAATTGATAGATGAGAGAGAGGAATCAAAGGTGCAGAAAGAGCAGCAAATTGATAAAGAGGGAGACTTAAACAAAAAAGGAAGTGAAAGCCTAACAACCTCTTATTCCATTCCCTCAAAGACTGCAAAAGTCAAAATTGGATTATCGCTTATAAATTCGAACATGTTTAAGAAATTAGAGATCAACATTCCTTTTGTTGAGACATAGGATCAGATGCCTTATTATGCCAAATTCATAAAGGACATCCTCAACAAGAAAAGGAAGTTGGATAAAGATGAAGTGGTGAGCTTGTCGCAAATCAGCAAAGGGTAATAATCCGTAAGAACTTGCCAACAAAACGCAAAATTCGTGCAGCTTCACCATTCCTCATTATAAGGAACTAAGAGTTCTGGGTAGAGTTTTTATGTGATTCCGGCGCAGCATCAATCTTATGCCATTGTCTGTGGTGAAAAGGCTAAGTTTGGAGGAGCTTACTCCTACAATAATGACTTTACAAATGGTAGACAAGTCTATGGCTCAACCAGAAGGAATCTTAGAAGATGTACCGATCAAGGTGGGAAAATTTATTTCCCAATGGACTTTGTCATGGATAGATATCAAGAAGACAAGAAGCCACCGCGAAGCAATACTTTGCCACTAGGGCAGCCTTGATTGATGTGAAGAAAGGAGAGCTCACTCTTAGAGTGGGAAATGAAGAAGTACACTTCAATCTTAATCAGAGTCATGTACCCCGATTTTGAAAAGTTTGAATGGTTAATGTAGAAAAGTAGTTTCTATCAATTTTGAACTGATTGATGATTGTAAGAACTTCATGACTAATGAATGTGTGACACCCCCAAACCCGGGTCATTTATTTATTTATTTATTCTTTCCTATACGCCTCATTCGTATAAAAACAACCTTTTATTAAAGGATATGAATTCAGATATTTTCTTATTAAATACACAAATTCTGAGACATTTTACAAGAGTTTCATGTACAACTCTTTACGCTTACATGCGCTAAAATATATTAAAACTAGATTGTTCTAATAAATTTTGCAAAAATACTTTCAAGGCCACAACCCAACCTTCGCACTCACGACCGGCGCCGCCTTCGTGTACCAGCAAAGGTCCCATGACGGGGTGAGTAATGCCCAGTAGAGAAAATCTCTTATAAGGGCTACTCCCCACCTAAGTGTGCAATGCCATGTTCACACATCAACACACATTCAAGTAAAAATATGCACATTTTTACATGAATGTCCACATGCCATGCCCCATGTCTCGAGTCCTCACCGACTCCCTCAAATATGCATTTTCCATGTATGAAAACTATTTCCAAAAAAAAAAAAAAATTTATTTTTTTTGAGAACTCATTAAACATTCTTCGCTATCAAAATTTATTCGACAACTCTCCAATATAGTTTATTGGACATACTCCGATAATATTGTTAGACAACCCTCCGATATAGTTTATTGGACATACTTCGATAATATTTAGTGGACAACCCTTCGATAAAACCATTTTGTTCAAAGGCCATGTCATGCATTCACACCCGATTCACGCGATGTCCCCGTGCACATGAAATGCTAATGCCAGTGCATGGTATTTACATATTACATGCATACAAAGGAACCGTATGCAAGATTTCTGTAATACGCCATAAAACCAAGCCTCATGGGTAAGTACATCTACAACATGTAATTCCTACCCGCACATAATCCATGTTAATATATTCAGCATGCATATACCAATTTCACAAAAAAAAAATCTGCATGTTATTCAAATTAAGAAATAAACATGCAAACTGGAAAAAAAAAATTTCAAGCTTAGAAAAGCAGCATGCACAACCTCTTTTCCAGTCCATGTTTTCCAGCAATTTCGCTACCCAGCCCATATTTCCCAGCACATACAAGCTAAATTAAGTCCATATTTTCCAGCAACTATAACCTTTCCAGAACTCAATTTGGGAGCAGAAAAGATCCAGAACCGTCCTCAAAAAACTACAGTTTGATTAAAACTGTTTTCAAACCAGCCTCCGTTTCGGGTTGGTGGCACATATTCAGCATGCATATACCAACATCATTTTCACAAAAAAATAAAAAATTGTGTTATTCAAAACCAAGAAATCAACATGCAAACTGGAATTTTCTTCAGTTTCCAGCACAGAAAAACAGCATGCACAACCTATTATCCAGTCCATGTTTTCCAGCAATTCTGGGCTACTTCCAGCCCATATTTTCCAGCACATACAAGGCTAAATTCAGTCCATATTTTCCAGCAACCATAACCCTGTTCCAGAATTCAATTTGGGAGCAGACAAGATCCAGAAAACCGGTCCTCAACCATTACAGTTTGATCAAACTGTTTTAAAAAACCAGCCCCTCCTCGGTTTGGGCTATACCTCATGGCCATTGAATGGCTCTTAAACAAGGACCAACCCTATTAGGAGAAGACCCTTACCTGGTGGAGTGTAGACTAGCCCACTGCTGAATCCTCACCCTTCAGAAACTGAAGTCCCACCGGCTCCTCCTTCCTTTCTTTCATTCTTTTCTTTCCATCTTTTCTTTTCCTTCTCCTCTTTTTCTTTCTCTCTTTTCTTTTCCTTCTTCTCTTTTCTTTCACTTATTTTATTCCTCTTTCTTTTCCCCTTTCCTCCTCCCCTCCGAACTGATCTGGTCTGGGTGTATAATAACACCCTTGCCAACCCACTTTGACACCTAGCACTTCTACACCATGTGTCACCCATGCCCCTTTAGCAACCACTACATTCATTCATAGTACAAGAGCATGACACTTGGTCCCACTCATGTGCCAAGTGTCCGTTCCCCTGGTGCCACATGGCACGCATCATCATGCCATGTGTCCCCCTATCATTCGCCCATCCGCCTTGAAATACATGAAATTCCGACCGTTTCGGAATTCAACGAAATTCGACTGTGTACCTAGATTTCGTGAGACGAACTCAACGACTTGATCCGCATCATCATTTGAGATCTAGAGAATTTTCCGGACTTACAGTCTATACTGTAACGGTAACCTATCTTTTCGCATTACCCGGGTTTTCACATTCTTCCCCCCTTAAAAGAATTTCGTCCCGAAATTCATACGCATATACATACTATCACATGCATATGCAACAGTCATTTGACATTAAATGACTAAACCACGTGACTGGGCCCTTAAAAGGGAAGATATCTGGTACGTGATCGTGTCCTCACGCTCCCATGTTGCGTCCCGACCGGTGCTACCATTAACACTCACTAGCCTGCCTGGCCTTGGGCGCGCTCGCAAAACTTGATCTCTAGCTATCCAAAATACGCACGTCACCTCAAGGTCCACCCATCAACAAATAAGCTCCCAATCCACTACATGAGTCGGATCAAGGGTATACTTTCGAAGCATGGAGACATGGAACACCTCTTGGACACCTGATAAACTCGGCGCCAATGCTACCCGATACGCAACTGCACCCACCCTCTCAAGTACCTCAAAGGGCTCAATAAACCTCGGCGATAGCTTTCCCTGCTTGCCAAACCTGACCACCCCCCTCTTAGGCATCACCTTCAAGAAGACGTGATCACCCACCTCAAACTCTAGAGGTCATCACCGTCTGTCGATGAGAAGACGCTTCCGTATCAGTTCCACCTTCTCCGAGGTGTCTCTAATCAAATCCGGACCCATGGTGGATCTCTCTCCTACCTTTGTCCAACAAATCAGAGATCGACATGGCCTCCCATATAAAGCCTCATAGGGTTCCATCTATATACTCGCCTGATAACTATTGTTGCAGCGACTCCACCATGGCAAGTGCTCCCAGCTTACCCTTAAGATCCAGGACACATGCTCGTAGCATGTCCTATAAAACTTGTATGGTCCTCTTTGACTGACCATCTGTCTAAGGATGAAAGGTAGTGCTCATCATCAACTGTGTCCCCATGGCCCTCTGGAAACTCTTCCAAAAGTGAGCCGTAAACATGGGATCTCTGTCCGACATAGTAGAGACTGGCACTCCATGTAGCCAGACTATCTCTCGTATATACAGCCTGCAGATTTCCTCTAATGTGAAGATCATCTGAACCGCTAGAAAATGTGCTGACTTAGTGAGTCGGTCCACTATCACCCATAACAGACGTGCTTCAGACCGCCCATGGCAAGTGAGTCACAAAGTCCATCATGACATGTTCCCACTTCCATTCTACTACCTCTAATGGCTGGAGTAGCCCCGCTGGCCTCTGGTGCTTAGCCTTTACCTACTGTCACGTGAGACACTATCGAACAAAGTCCTTAACACGTCTCTTCATCCCGCTCCAATAATACTGGCGATGAAGATCATGGTACATCTTCGTGCCACCCGGATGCACTACAAACTAAGAGCAATGGAACTCCCTGAGGATCTTCTTTCTCAAATCTATCAACTGGGGAACCGCAACCCGTCCCTTATATCAAAGACTTCCATCTGTATGAAAGGCCCAACCCTCATCACCTATAACAATCGCACTCGTCCCCATATACCAACTCAACGTCCTATCCCTGGGACTTAATTACTCTTCTCAATAGGGAAGGCATAGCCACCAAACTCCTTATATCTCCCGAGTCTCGACCACCGTGATCAGCCTAAACTATCCCATAGTCCAGATTCCTAATTCTCTGAAGCTTATACCGGTCAAGACTCCCGTGACTTCGACTCGAGACACCACACATTTGCCTTACCCTGATGGTAACGCAGTGATGTCATAATAATTTGGATACTCCATCCATCTACGCTGCCTCATATTGAGGTCCCATTGTGTGAAGATGGCTTCAGACTTCTGCGTCCGAAACACCTCAACCGCCACCGTATGGATAGTAGCACCAAATCTTTAAGGAAAAGAATATGGCCGCCAACTCCCTATCATGCGTGGGGTAATTTTGCTCATGGTTCTTCAGCTGTCGAGAACCATAAGCCATAACCCTCCCGGACTGTATCAAAACACATCCTAGTCCGTCATTCGAAGCGTCACAGTACACTGTGTACATCGGTCCCTTCCTGACTATCGGGAATATGAGCTGAAGTCGCATCCTTCACCTCGGAATTCGTCACACAAGTCATCCACTCAAACTCACCCCTTCCGGTCAACCTCAGCCATAGGTGCAGCTAGTCGAGAAGTCCTCAATGAACCTCCCTGTAGCCCGCAAATCCCAAGAAACTCGTATCTCGAAGACCGACTTCGGTCCTCCCAACTCATAACTCGCTTCAACCTTCCCGGTCCACTCGAGACACCGGAAGTCAGATACTACATGTCCCAAAATCTCACCCCGCGAGCCAAACTCGCATTTACCGAACCTATCATATAACCGATGTTCTTTGGAGGGCTGAGAACAATCTCGCGATCCTCATGCTCTTCCTCCGACCGAGTAGATCAAGATGTCGCCAGATGACCACCACAAATTGATCTGTGATAAGGTCGGAAACACCCTACGCAGAGGAAACTATGAACTCGGCGCCATACCACGCTCTAAACACCGCTTTAGGGATATCTCGCTCCCTAATCCTCGCTGAACCGATGGATAACCAAAGGCGAAGGCCCATCTTAGAAAGTAGACCTCGGCGCCTCTCCCTAACCGGATCAAATTAGGATCATCAATCCTGTGCGGATACCGATTCGATCAGAACCCCTGTTCAACCGTCTGCGAGTCACACACAAATGAAGGGTCTTATCCGCGAAACGTAACCAGCGCCTAAGGTGAAGTGCTCGGTCTAATGAAACCCTTGTCCAATAATTCCTGTATTTGGACCTTGAGTTCCTGCAACTCAACCGGCGCCATCCTATGTGGAGTTATAGAAATGGGCGACTTACTAGAGTGTAACTCAATGCAAAAGTTTACATCCCTCGGTGGAGGTAATCCCAGTAGCTCATCCAGAAAAACATCCTCGTACTCGTAGACTACCCGAGGTAGATTCATGTCCTGTCTCACCTCATCCTCCAGGGTAAGGCTTGCTAGCCAACCTCAACCGTTTGCGCTTATCCTCGAGTCATACAAAGTCTAGGGTAAGGCACCATGCTTATCCCCCTGAAACACAACACAAACTCCATCCCGTGTGTAGGCAGTAACTCGCCTACGATCGTAATCGATGATGACTCAGTCATAACTACCCATGCCGAGAAATAACATCAAACTCGAACATATCCATTTAATTTTTCAGTCCACCGTGAGTAGAACTCGAGATCTCTAACTACAATTCGACATATCAGCCGCACACTCACCTTGTCCCGAGAGGAGAACTCACATACAATGGCTTTTCCAAGGTCTCAACCTCTAAGCTCAACTCCTCCACACATGATGCAAAGAATGAATGAACGCTGATGCACTGCAGTCAACATCCCGCCTGATAGCGAGATAACAAAAACATACCCCGGATAATCGGGTCGATCTGTGCTCACAGGAAGTATGGCGTGGCACGCCCTTGGGTCCCTAAAGCACGGCCTCTGCCCCACTTCACCGCCTCACCCATGCTCTAGCCTCTCTACCCTGCTTGCGAAGTTGTAGGTGCTTATGCGGTACCCAAAGCCTGATAACCGTTCCCCTGGCCTGTACTGGGCAATGAAAACATGTCATCGACCCTGATTGGCTAGAGCCCGATATGGGCCTCATTCCCATTAGCCGCGCCCCGTCCCGAAAACCTCAGGAACTGAAGCCTTCGGGCCTTCTTCTCGAACCAAGAAGGCTGACCCTCCTTCCTCTTGCCACTACTACCCACGTCTCGGATACTCCCTACATCCTTTATCTCTCTCTCTCTCTCTCTATGGCCATAGTTGTCTTGAACATAGAGTCCATATCCTATAGGAGGAATCTTACGATCTTGCCCCGGATGGACAACTTTAGACCATCCTCAAACTTCCTCACCTTAGCCATGTCTGTGGCCACTTAGTCATCCCCGAAACGTGCTAATTCGGTGAACTTAGCTACGTATTTTTTGAGTACAACTCTACATTTCCTTATTTCAACTCAAGGAATTCTTGGGATTTTGTATGCCTCGTAGATGCCGGGAAAAACTTGCTCATGAAGAGCTCTTGGAACTCTCCCTAAGTCATGGCTTCCCAATCTCTAGAGGTTTTCACCCAATCCTACCATACCTGGGACTAGCTGAAATGTCGCCAGACGGATCCATGTCACATCAGAGGTAATCTCCATAACTCCAAACTCTCTGACCTGGCTTGAGCCAATGGTCACCACCATCTGGGTCCTCCTCTCTGAATGTAGGAGGATGATGCACTCTAAATCTCTGGAGGCCACTCGGCCCTTCCTGACCGCCAGATGCACTAGCCTATGCAATATGGTACCACTACCCATCGCTCCACAAATGCCCGTTGATCAGCCAGCGGTGGCCTACATACCCCGTGACAATTTCATGGCCCGCACTCGACCTGCACATCTACACAAGTTAAGATAGCAATTCCAGATTCTCTCTTTCACTTATCACATTAGCTGCATAATGTCAAACACTAATAAATAACCATTCCTACGTTATCATGCTCATTTGTTTTCCGAACCCCTAAGTTTATGTTCGCTAACCCTAGTGTTCTCTATATATGTTCTATCATGCATAATTCACAACACAGTACATCTCCCGTGGAACATATCAGAACACACAAACAATCAATGCACACGATGCCGTATCAAGCTGTGATGCTTATACCAAACACCGAGCTACGGTGTAACGTGACACCCAAGCTCTATACCATAACCTTTGTCCTAGACCTACTTCAAATGCCTTGTGTAATCGATACTTAGCTCCGATAAGATCAAGTCAGTGACAATATCGGTTCATTTTTTATTTTTATTTTTCCTATACGCCTATATTCGAAGTATAAAACAACCTTTTTATTACAGCAAGAGCATGAATCCTTGTATATTTTTCTTAAAATACACAAATTTTTATAATATTTTACAAGAGTTTGATGTACAACTCTTTTACACTTTTACATGCCAAAATATATTAAAACTAGATTGTTCTAATATATTTTACAAAATACTTCTCAAGGCCACAACCCGGCCTTCTTCATACTCATGGCCTCGAAGGAGTGTCGTCTTCTCGTGTACCTGGAAGGGTGGTTCCACTCATGTGGTGAGTAATGCCCAACAGAGAAAAATCTCTTACAAGGGCTACTCCACCTAAGGCACATGCAATGCCATGTTCACACATCCACATTCAAGTAAATGTATGTATTACTCTGCACGAGTGTCCACATGCCATACCCCATGTCTCGAGTCCTCACCAACTGACTCACACATGCATTTGCCATGTATGAAAACTGTTTCCAAAACAAAAGTTTTTTTTTTGTTTGAAAACTCATTGGACATTCTCCGATATCAAAATTTATTAGATAACTCTCCGATATAGTTTATTGGACATACTCCGATAATATTGTTGGACAACCCTAGATATAGTTTATTGGACATACTCCGATAATATTTAGTGGACAACCCTCCACAAAACCGCTTTGCTCTGCCGCCACGCACTCACACCCGATTCACGCGATGTCCCCGTGCACATGCAATGCTAATGCCACTGCATGGTATTTACATATTACATGCATACAAAGGAACTACATGCATTATTTCATAATCATGCTTCATACCAAGCCTCATGGGTAAGTACATCTACAACATGTAATTCCTACCCTCACATAATCCATGTTAATATATATTCAGTATACCTATTCCAACATCATTTTCACAAAAAATCTGCATGTCATTCAAACTAAGAAATCAACATGCAAACAGGATTTTTTTTTCAAGCTTAGAAAAACAGCATGCACAACTCCTTTTCCAGTCGATGTTTTCCAGCAATTTCAACCTACTTCCAGCCCATATTTCCAGCACATACAAGCTAAATTCAGTCCATAATTTCCAGCAACCATAACTCGTTCCAGAACTCAATTATGGGAGTGAAAAGATCCAGAAAACCGGTCCTCAAATCACTACAGTTTGATCAAAACTGTTTTCAAAACAAGCCTCCGTTTGGGAAGCCAGCACATATTTAGCATGCATATGTCACCAACATCATTTTCACAAAAAAAAAAAAAAAAAAAAAAACTGCATGTTATTCAAACCAAGAAATCAACATGCACATTGCTTGATTAACAACATGCACGCTGATTGCAATCATGTTGCACGCATCCCGGTATTTCACGCGAACAAACTGGTATCCGCATTCACCGAAGATCCGAACGTCATCGTTACAAACAAGATCGTCGTCTCGTCAACGAACACTCATCACTAGTTGAGAGATCATCGATAACAGTTCATCATCGATCATCAACAGTTCATCATCTCATCGATCTCTCATCTGATCTCATCTGATCTGAATCCCATCCTAGCACAACACTCACACCCACCGACACCCATGCACCACCGGTCACAACACCCACTCAATCATCAACCTTTCACAACACAAGATACCACGACCCCAACCACCACGCCCCCAACCCCAGGAGGCATCGCGCGATCTTTGAACACGATTCACTCGGCCGAATATGAATTACTGCGGCAGGGCGGAATGGTCGACAGAAAGCCTAGATTTTGGTGGAGACGGTCTTTAACGGCTGCGATCCGCCGCTATCCGGAGACGGTGAGAATTTTCCGATCGCAGAACAGATCGCACCTGGGTAACCTATCTTTTCATTACCCGGCTAACATAATGAAAATATGATGAATTTCTAGTATATTAAGGATCTTGATAATGAACATCCAAGGCGCTAATTAAAAGAAATAGTACCAGTCTCGAATGAAGACAATGTAGATAAATCAAGCAGTAGTGAAAAGAAAGCACAGCAGGTTGAAAAAAGTTATGAGGGGTTAATTATGAAGGAATTACCCAAACACTTGAAATATGCCTTTTTAGGAGTTGAAAGATCAAAACCTGTAATTATAGCAATGACTCATGAAGATAAAGTGCAGAAACTGATTGAAATTCTCATAAAGCATAAAGAAGCAATAGCCTGGTCAGTGGAAGAATTAAAAGGGATTAGTCCATCAATTTGCATGCATAAAATCCTCCTTGAGGAAAATGCAAAAATATTAGTTGAACATCAGAGAAGGTTGAATCCAATTATGAAAGAAGTTGTCAGAAAAAAAGTACTTAAATGACTGAATGCATGATTTATTTATGCAATCTCAGATAGCCCTGGGTGGTTTTTACCATGTGGTTCAAGAAGGGGACCGCCAATCATAAGAAATGGTATAGAACGAGCTAATTCAACAAGAATTATGAGAGATGGAGGGTATGCATTGATTACAAGAAATTGAACACCGCCATCGTAGCGATCACTATCCTTTGCCTTTTATTAATCAAATGATGGGATGCGTCGCTGTGGCACCCCCATTTATGTTTTCTGATGGATGTTCGATATAACGTATTGCCATAGCTCCTTGAGACCAGGAGGAGACTAACTTTACTTGTCCTTATGGCACCTCGCTTAAAAGGATGCACTTGATTATGTAATGCTCCCGCCACCTTTCAAAGGTTTATGATGTCCATTTTCTCATATTCGTGGAGGAGGTTATGGAAATTCATGACAACTCAATTTATGGATCCATGGGGAATTGCCTATATATCAAGAAAATGTATCAGAGGTGCCAAGAAAAAACATAGCTTTGAACTCCGGGAAAATGCCACTTTATGGCAACTGATGGCATTGTCTTGGGGCATAAAATTTATGCAGTTGGACTTGAGGTTGACCAAGCAAAGGTTTCTGTTATTGAAACTCTGATGCCGCCTACTATAGTGAAAGGGATTTTTATAGAAGATTTATAAAAGACTTCTCCAAAATATCAAGGCCATTATGCAGACTGCTTGAAAATGAAGCAAATTTTGGATTTGCTGAACAATGCAAATGTGCATTTGAAGAGATCAAGGCTAGGTTGTTCAGAGCTCCTATCATGGAAACACAAGACTATAGAAAGGAATTTTAAATCATGTGTGATGTCAGTGATTATGCAATGGGAGCAGTGTTGGGACAAAGGACTGACAAGACATTTAGAGCTATATATTAAAAAGAAGACTTTAATGAAGCATAAGAGAATTTACAACCATCGAGAAGAAATAAGCCGCCATAGTCTTTTCTTGTGAAAAGTCTGTTACGGCAGACAATCCCATGTCAAACACACATCATCATTTAACAACCAAATCCTGATTGTGAAGGAAGATGAAACCAAGACTAATCGTATGGTCTTATTGGCCAGAGGAATTTGATTTGAGATCAAGGACAAGAATGGCAAGATAATGTGATAGCCATAACTTATCAAGATTAGAAAAGCCTACTGAAGATGAAAGAGGGACTCAAATAGAAAAAAATTTCCCTGATGAGTAGCTTTGTCAGGTATAAGTTCAAGTACAATGGTATGCTAACATTGTGAACTATTTAGCTTATGGAATTATGTTACTAGAATTCAACTACCAGCGAAAAAGAAAGTTGAGGACTGATGCTAGAGTCTATATATGGGATGGCCCACTGCTATTTAGAAGAGGAGCAGATCAGATCATCAAAAGATGTATACCAGAGGCAGAACAAGGTGAAATTTTAGAGAAATGTTATGCATCACCATATGGAGGACACTTTGCAGGAAAGGGAATAGCCTAGAAAATTCTCTAGTCAGGTTCTCAAAAAAAAAAAAGATGGGCAACCAAATATTAGGTACACAAGATTGAATATTTATTCATTTTTTCTATTTTTTTTTAATGAATCACTCAATGGGGTATACAAGATTGAATGTTCACTCATTTTTCTATTTTTCGAGTAACAAAACAGTGGGTATATAAGATTGATTGAATGCTCATTATTTTCTTCTTCTTTTTTTTTATAATTTTTTTTTGGCAACTAATTAATAGGAATATAAGACTAAAAATGCATTCATTTTTCTAGTTTTTTTCAATATGGACAACAAAATAATAGGTAAATTAAAAAGATCGAATATTAATAAATATGACAAAAAATTGATGGAATTCTTAACTAGGTGATATTTTTTCTTACTTAATCATACTTTGTGGTAACAAAAATGGGAAACTTTTAAGAAGAGGTTTAAAAGGGTTTGAGTTGAATAAAATTATATTAATCACATATTAGTGAACCTAAGTTTGGTTTTTTAAAATAAGTTATTAAATAAAGAGAAATAAAATTGAAGTGGATCATTAGACTTAATAGATATTATTAATGATGACTTAATATGTCTCAGAAAATTTTCTTCTCGATAAAATTAGTCTTATTATCATCTAAGTAGAAAACTATATTTATTGAATATCTAATTCTCGATGTTTTTTAAGAAAATAAAATCAAATTTGTTTTATTTATTTGGTACCAACATTTGTATTTAAATATTTTTATTATATAAATCAAATTAAATCATCACATTTTGGAAATTAATTTATGAAACTTTATTTTACATCTTATTAAAGCATTATGGTAGCAAGGAAATAATAAAATTTTGGTCAAGATTGTGTAAATCTCATTGCAATTGTAAGACTAGTGAAAAATTTAAATTTTTCAGAAAAAGGGTAAAACGGTAATTTTTCGGAATAGTCCCAAAGGAAAAGCTTGGATTTTTCTAGACTGGATGACCTAAATGGACCTATCGCAAGGTTCGTCATGAAAATTTAGTCATTGAGGCAAATTCTCGTTGAATTCGAGGATAGTTTGAATTTCACGTTTTCTTCAAGGCAATCTGTAGTTATAACACATGGCGAGCCATGTGGGTGACACATGGCAAGCCATGTGAGTGACACATGGAAAACCATGTGTCACAATGCATGGCAGAGGCCTATGCATGTAGGACACATGGCATGCCATGTGTCAACATGGATGGCACATTTGAAGGCTATATATGGAGCTGTTCGTATAAGCAGGGAGGGGCAAGAAGGAAGAGGAAGGGAAAAATAGAAAGGGAGGAAAGGAAAAATAGAAAGGAGGAAAGGAAAAAAGAAAGTGGAGGAAAGGAAAAGATAAATGTGAAGAAAGAAGAGAAAAGGTTAAGAAGAGAAGAAAAAGAGGAAGAAGAAAAGGAAGAGAGGAAAAGGAAAGAGAAAAAGGAAGGAGGTTACAGAGAGCGTAATTCTATTATTAAAAGAACCCGAATCAAGACTTCAAGAGGTAGGTTTCCTCCATCTGCTATTTTACGCCTGTGTGGGCCACATAATGGCCTAATGGTTTCTCCCACTCTACAGCGAATTTAAGATGTGTGGTTTGGTTGTTGTCAGATGATCAAAGACCGGTTTCATCAAGCTTGGACTGCTCGAGACCGACACTGTTCGGATGGCAAAATCTTGAGCAGAATGGCAAACGGGGGATGTGCCCAAATTTCCGCACACCCTTGTGAATCGGCCGCAACAACTTCGGACGGTCATAACTTTCTCGTCCGAACTCTGATTCACGCGTTCTTGGACTCTACTGAAAGCTCGTTGAGTCTAAAATTTAATAAGATAAAGTGCTCAGCCAAAAAGTGGTCTGAACAATGGGTTGGGTCACGGACAGTTGAGGAATGGTCCATTATGGTTTTTGGAACTTCTATGTTTTCTAACTCCGGTTTGTATCCGAAATGTTTTGGGTCAAGGCTTCGTCCGGAGCGTGGGAATTGCGTGTTGAATTTATGTGTGGTATTGACACAGCCGGACCCTTCGACTAAGTCCATATTTTCGAGGCCAAGTCCGCCATTTATGCCCTGAATGGCTAATGTGTGTTATTATATAAATTGAATAACATAAATATGTGAAATTATGTTATAAAATGGAAATAATTATATGTATTAAATATAATTTATCCATGACACTTGACATTTAGTGTAATAGATATGTTGCATGTGACACGTGAGCGCATATGTAGGTATATATATGAAATGACATGCAATGACATATGCATTGCATTTATGCATCTGTGGACATCACGTCGAGCCCGTGTGAGTGCATGGTCGGGCTCCACTCGGTGGTTCGTGTTTGACCTGGTAAATGGACAATCGTGGTTTCGTGTCGATGGTGGGTTCGAGCATTAGACTACATCCAATGGAGTCTCACGGGTGCATTTCAAATGTTTTTGAATAAAACAGCTTTTCGGAGATTGTCCAATGTTTTTGAATAAAACGTTTATCGGAGACTGTCCATTGTTTTTGAATAGAACAGTTTATCGGAGATTGTCCAATGCTTTTGAAATAAAGCGGGTTATCGGAGACTGTCCACTGTTTTTGAATAAAACAGTTTATTGGATATTGTCCAATGTTTTTGAATAAAACGTTTATCGGAGACTATCCATCAAGCTTTATAATAAAACAAGCTTTATCGATATTGTCCAATGCTTTTGAAATAAAGCGTTATCTGGAGATTGTCCACTGGTTAACAAATAAGATCGTCAGATAGCATGTGTGTCCTACTATGAGAACCAAGAAACTGCGGGCCCACAAATGCATAACACGCATTGGGTAAGGAAATGGCAGTATCGGGAGTATCCAATGTGTCTGTAATTACAAACATAAGGCTTTTGTTTTGGAAAGTGGTCATATGACGCCACTCGCTTTTCACACTTGGCATATGCAGTGTGAGGGAGTCAATGGTGACTCAGATTTGAGTCATGAGGGGCATATCAAGATTTATGACATGCATATCTTCGTGCACAAAGCAGAAGATAAGTGTGACTGAATTCTTATCAGAGGACGTAAGATCGCATGTCAGTTTGCATGAAAGAAATTTTGGGTGAGAGATATATCTACTCGGGGCTTTGCTCACCCGGGGCCATGGGACCACCTTCAGTACACGAGAAGACTCGCGGTTCGTTGAGGCCGTGAGTACGAAGAAGGCCGGGTTGGGGCCTTGAGAAGTATTTTTGTAAAATATATTAGAACAATCTAGTTTTAATATATTTTGGCATGTAAAAGTGTAAGAGTCAGACATAAAACTCTCAGAAATATTATAAGAATTTATGTATTTGTAAGAAAATATATTAGAAAGGCGGTAATTCACTTTATATTCCGTGGGTTGACGAGTTGTCACCTAATTCCTTCCATTTTAGAGTGTCACAAAGATGGTATCCAGCATATGGATCCCTGGGTTTGCCACAAACAATAGATTAAATAGGGAAAAGTGCAGGTTTTCCACATCTGATACAAAAACATAGATGACTGATCAAGCAGTAAACTAAAGATACATGCTTCAAATACTGTGGTTTTGCTTTGGGTGTTAAAGATGCCAAAATTCCTCCAAATCCACCCATCTATTACAGAGCGATGGAATCCGCTATGGTAGTAGATAAACTACTACCATAATATATTACAGCTAGTACCATAATATATTACAACTACTATCATAATTGCTTCAATTACTACCATAACAAAGGACAGTTTTGGGATATTTTTTTTAGACATATTTGACTTTAAACCAAACCACAATTATTATTGGAGAGCATGTAGCCCCCTATTTTGCTTTCTTGATCACTTATGTACAAAGAGTTTGCATGGCTGCAGTAACCCCATTTTTCTCCATTAAAATATTTAAAATAAATTATAACATTTGGGGTGAATTTTATAAATGGTGTCTCAACTTTTCATTTTTTTCTATTTTGGTTTCTCAAATTTATTTTTGTCCAACTTTTTATTATTTTGGTATATCAACTTATTTTTATTCAATCTGAAAAGAAACCGTGATTCAATTAAGATATTTTTTGAATAATTCATAGTCCTTAGGATATGTATTTAGCATTTTCTTTTGTTGCACTCATCACATTGAATAGTTGAAAACTGACAAATTCTTCACTCGTTAAGATGTAGCAGGCTATTTATGCCTGTTCAATAAGATGAGGTCATTTTCGTAATTGTCGAAAGTACTCTCTACTCTATGTTTCTCCAACCTGTTCTAAATGGATTTTCAAAATATAAAGAGTCTCACTTTAAGTAAGTGTTGTAGTGGTTTTTGAATCTCACATGAAGCATACAAAGCAAAGCCATGTGTGTCATGAAATTAAAGTATTTCCAAACTCAATCACCATAAGATCAAACTTAATCTGCCATGTAGTTCTCTAGTTCCCTTGATGGGGCCTCCTCATAATCAAATGAAACGCATTTAATGAAAATCTTTTGGAAATTAATTATCAAGAAAAGTCGTTAGATTTCCTAATGAAGGAATGAAATAACACGATGTTGAAAGTTGATAGAATTGAATACGCTTGCAACCGTATCGCCGAATCATGTAGAAAATATCGGGACTTCACTATGAATGAATGAAATAACACAGAAAACCCGAAAATTTTAATTTTTCTTAAAAATGGCGAAAACAATAAAAATTGACGAAATGGTTCAGGGAAGCCTAAAATTTTTTCTACATCCTAGATGACGAAACGGATTTCAACATTGGATTCATCTCGCGGAATCAAGTTACCCAAAAAAATTTCATCGAATTCGAGACAAATAATTTTTCTATGATTTTCGGTACTAAAAAGTCTAGTGATTCCTAGGGACGAGATTTTTTACGAGAATCTTGGGAATTTGGAAATAACTCAAGTTAAGTTCATTTAAAATAAATTGAACTGGAACCAGAACCGAAAATAAATTGTTTCGGGCGAAAACAAACCCGGACAACTTGTGGACATGTGGCGTGTTAAGAGCCACCCATTGAACTTAAGTAAGGGGCAAAAAGGGAAAAAGAGGACTAGGGATGAAGGAGCCGGATTGCTTCTAGTTTTCAGGAGGAGAGTGGGAGAAGAGAGAGTGAGGGAGAAAATCTCCACCTTCTCTCTACGATCTACGAAGATCAGGTAGTTGGTTTCCGGCGGACCAAGAACTAAAGTCCATCTACGCGACGAGCTGGGCGTGATAAATTGTAAACAAAGGATTTTCACCAAAGATTCAAGGATTCGTTTTTGGGAGATCGTGGGTTTCGCCCCTGGACTTCAAAGCTTTTTCTTTCCTCCTGCATTTAGGGTTTTCTCCTACTCTAGTTATTTCATGCTTAAGGGCCATTCAATGGCCATTGGGTTCAGCCCTAACTTTAGGGTTGTTTCAAAGGCAGTTTGGACTGTGTTGTTGACAATCGAGAGACATTTTTCTTGATCTATTTTGGTTCCCGGGACTATTGTTTCGGAATTGGTTATGGGTCCAAGTGTCGAGGTTTTTTGCCAACTCGAACAGATCAGATGGTGGCTAACCTATCGGGTTCACAAAGCAGACAGGGACTTAAAGGCACCCCGTGAAAATCGCAAGGTCAAGGAAGATCCAAATTTCATAGACTGCGGAATAGGATGGTGTGCGAAAAATTTCGCATGGGTTGCGAAATTTTCACACACCCTGCGAAATTTCGTAGGGGTTGCGAAATTTTCGCAACACTCATGCTAAATCGGCAAGTTGAACTTCGAACTACCATAACTTTCGCTCGAACTCGACACGTACTTAGGCTCTATGGAAAGCTCTCTTTGAAGTCTAGAATTCAGCCATAAGATTCCATTTAATGGCATTTGGTTCACAGCTTTGGATTTGTTATGCTCTTTCAAAGAGTTGTGGTCGACAATCTCGACCGATTTGTGGACTGCTTGCGGGTCGATCTATGGTTCAGGTGTGGGCATCTCTATGCCACAATTGGTTTTTGATTATAGCATTAACATTCCTTTAAATTGAAAGGATATACTTGGTGGTAATGTTTGAAACTCAATTTTTGTTTTCTAATGAATAATTTCAGGTTGTGACGTGTATGAGCAAGGCTACTGTATAGCTTGGTAGTGTGCTATTTCAGGGGCATGATACGCCACAATTCTGGCTCAGGGGTTAATGTAAGTCATTACTTGATTGGTGATGACTTATGGATGTCAATATATGTGTATATTATGTTGACATGTATTGTGTGGGTTATTTGGAAATTGTATGTTAATTGATATGATTGTCCAAATGATGCATGGGTATTATGCATGGTTTAAAATGTCCATATAAACACTCATCATATATATGGAAGTAGCGGTATAGGTATGGGAATGACATAATTGCACTCTCATGGCATGGGGACATCGCGACAGTCGGGTGCGTGTACATGGTCATATCTATTCATCATTTCGTGAATGGGTGGTGAGTCAAGATTTTTGGACTACGCCCAATCGATTCTTAACCTATATTTCATAGCTTTGAATAAAGTCATTTATCTGAGACCTGCTAGTGCTAATAAAGCTGTTTATCGGAGACTATCCAATGCTTTTGAACAAAGTTAAGCTTATCTGGAGATTGTCCAATGGCCTTGAATAAAGCTTGCTTATCTGAGGATGGCCTTGAATAAATGCATTTATGTTTTTACCTATTAACCATTCATATGTAAATTAACAAGATCAATGTTAATAAAAAATTAATGAAATTCTTAACTAGGTAATTTTTTTTATTTAATCATACTTTTTGGTAACAAAAATTTAAAAGAGGTTTAAAAGGGTTTTGAGTTGAATAAAACATTATATTCATCACATATTAGTGAATCAAAGTTTGTTTTTATTTTTTTTAAATAAGTTATTAAATAAAGAGAAATAAAATAGAAGTGAATTATTAGAATTAATAGATAATATTAATGATGATGAAGGCATTTCGTAAATTTTTCTTATGATAAAATTAGTCTTATTATCATCTTAGAAGAAAATTCTCAATGTTTTTTAAGAAATTAATAAAACCAAAAAATTTTATTTAAATATTTTTACTATATAAATCAAATTAAACCATCACATTTTGGAAATTAATTTATGGAACTTTATTTTTACATCTATTGGGTAAATAATATGGTATCAAGGAAATAATAAAATTTTGTCAAGATTGTGTGAATCTCATGAAAATAGATTTTAAAATAAAGGAAAAGTAGGTTTTCCTACATCCGCCAGTAGGCGGAGCGCTTATGGTAGTTAAGCTGTCAGAGGTTATGGTAATAGATAAACTACTTCCATAATATATTATAGTCAAGTACTATAATCGCTTCAATTCACTACCATAACAGCTACGTCAGGTATTTTTGGCACTTTTAAACTAAACCATAATTATTTTTGGAGAGCATTTAACCCCCTATTGTGCTTTTCTTGATCACTTATGTACAAATATTTTTGTATGAAGGTAGGAAAACCTACTTTACCCTTTAAAATATTTAAAATAAATTATTACACTGAGTGAATTACATAAATGGTGTCTCAACTTTTTTCATTTTTTCTCTATTTTTGTTTCTCAAATTTCTTTTTGTCTAAATTTTTTACTTTCTATTTTGGTATATCAACTTTATTTTTGTTCAATCTGAAAAGAAAACTTAGGGATTTAGTTAAGATTTTTTTTGTTTGAATATCCAAAATCCTTACTATATTTGTTTTGCACTTTCTGTTGCACTCATCACGTCGAAAGGCTTGAAAACGTGAGCAAATTTTTCTACCTGCTAAAATTGTAAAAGGCTATTTATGCCTAATTTGTACACAGATGGGTCATTTCTATAATTGTTGAGCACTCTCACTCTCTGCTTCTATTCTTAACATTCTAGCATCGTGAGCCCCATCGGGCTATGGAAACAAAGCAAATAGCCTTTGTAGTTTTTGTGAGTGTTAGAAGATGAGTACTGAAGGGAGTTTTGTGCAACCATTCATTCAGTTTAATGGTCACTATGACATTGGAGCATGTTGATAGACTTCCACCATCCAAGGAACCATGGGGATTGTGGAGATCGGTATGAGGAGCCAAGAAATGGATCAACGCAAAACAAGAGTACGTAGTTAAGCTAGAAGATTTGAAGTCGAAAGATATGAGCAAAAACTTTATATTCTAGGATATAGAATCCGACAATATCGAGACCCTTTCGTGAAGGATACTTCCAAGCATTTATGGGAGTTTATGAAGAAGAAACTTAAAGGGAATGCTAGAGTCAAGAGGTCACGTTTACAAGCTCTCCGCAGAGAGTTTGAAACTCTAGAGATGACAACTGGAGAAGGGGTCTTTGAGTATTTTTCAGAGCCACGTGAGCTAACAAGATGAGAACATATGAGGAACAGACGCAAGATGTTATAGTAGTGGAGAAGATCCTTAGATCGCTGAGTGAGAAGTTTAATTTTGTTGTTTGTTCGATTGAGATTGAGGAGTCCACAGACATTGATGAGTTGAAAAATTCATTGATTGTTCATTGAAGAAAACTTTTGAACTACATGGCAGAGAAGAGGTAAACACTGGTTGTTAGCTTCATGAAGACAGCTGGTGCTATGATGGTCGTGTCTGTATAGAGGCAAAGGAAGAGAGGAGGTGTCCACCTCGATAATAAAGCAGAACAATGGGATGTTACGTTCATGTAAGCTGACACTTAATCTAAATGTCCTAGCTGGATAAGGAAGCCAACTATGGCCAAATCAGAGCTAAAAACAGATGCCGTCATGTCATACGTGGGAGTATTAATGATGCTCAAAGGAAGAGATCGTGCTTATATTCGGTGCAACAACCACATGTGTGGTGACAAGAACCTATTCACTGATCTAAATGAGGACTTCAGGTAGGCAGTTTAATTGGGAAATAATAGAAGGATGAATGTGTTAGGCAAAGGCAATGTGAGATTGCAAGTAAGTGGCGTTACACATGTTGTTAGTGAAGTATATTTTGTGCCTGAACTAAAGAGCAAGTTGTTGAGCATTAGTTAACAACATGAAAACGAGTTGGAAATTCTCATTCAACATGGAACACTCAAGATTTATCATCCAAAGAAAGGGCTCATAATACAAATGGAGATGTCAACGAATCAAATGTTCGTGTTGCTAGCAAATGATCCGCCACGTACCCGCCGCTTCATAATTCCCACACGTGATATGACAGACTTATGGCATTGTCGTTATGGACATTTGAGCTACAAGGGGTTAAGACTCTTCAGTTTAAAAAGATTGCAATGGGTTACCTCATTCATGACAGAACAACAGTATGTGCAAACTGCATGACCGACAACAACATAGAGATCTAATTCAAAAAGATGAGCAATCGAAGGCCACGTAAAAAACTTTAGCTTGTTTATGCAGATCTTTATGGTTCAATAACTCCAATTTCTAATAGTAAGAAGTGGTACATTATATGCTTTATTGATGATTTTAGTAGAAAAGCATTAACTTACTTTTTAGTATAAAAGTCTAAAGCATTAAGCATGTTCAAACAATTTAAGAGTTGTATTGAAAAAAAAGTAGGAGGATATATTAAATGTTTGAGAACAAATAGAGAAGGAGAGTTCACTTAACTTGGAATTTAATGAGTTTTGTACGTAATATGGAATTAAGAGGCAACTGACGATAGCAGATACTCCACGTTGGTAATCCGAGTAAAGGGAACTCCGAAGGATCAACTATGATGGATATGGTTTGATGCATGCTCATGCGCGAAGATGCCAAAGACTTTTCGCTGTATATGGAATTGGACAAAATACATATTCGAATAGAGTCCCGCACGTTGTAAAGAATCAAACACTCGAAGAAGCTTGGAGCGGGAAGAACCCTCAATCGGTATTTTAGCGCTAATGTGTGGCATATGTGCATGTTCATGTGAGAAGGAAAAGATAGATGCAAGCAGCTATGGCAAGCTCTATGATCCAATTGCAAGAAGGTTGTAGTTAGCAGAAAGGTAAAGGTTTCGGGTGGAACCGGGATAAGAGTTTAAGAAGAGAACATAATCGTTGATTCGAATAAGATGAAAATGGAACATCGAACACGAAAGTGAGGAAGCAAAGGAAATTCGGGGAACAAACAAGAAGTTGCTAAACCATTAGTAGTCCTCAAAATGATGAATATAAAAATGTAACAGAAGGCTCCCAAGGATAGGCGATTATGTAATCGGGGAAGGACTTTAAGAGGAATCGAAGAAGATGATGCAATGTCACTCAACTTATTTGCTTCAACATATCTAATTCATTTTAGGGAGGCAGTGAAGCATGATGAATGGATAACAGCTATGGACATGGAGATACAAAATAAAGAGAGAAATAACACAAGGGAACTTACTAATCTTACTAAGGGTGCAAAGAAGATTGGAGTAAAGGGTCTATAAACTAAACTCAAAGAAATGAGAAGTGAACAAGTCAAGGCCTCGTTGTGGCAAAGGAAAACACGAACAATGCGGATAGACTAAACCGAAGTATTTAAAAACACCAATTGGAAGAATGGACACGGTGAAGAATGATTGTGGACTCTAATGCGTCAAAAGGAGGACTCTCGATCAACTTGATGTCAAATCTACCCTCGCACGAGAACTTAACAAAGAAGTGTATTGCAGAAGAATGAAGGGTTATAGAACTCCAAGAACGATTTAAAGTGCATTTAAATCCCATTGAAATTCTCGTAGCATAAAGAAGTACAGTTTTGTCTGTGGAAGAATTAAAGGGACCAAATTATCAATTTGCATGCATAAAATCCTCCTTGAGGAAAATGCAAAAATATTAGTTGAACATCAGAGAAGGTTGAGTCCAATTATGAAAGAAGTTGTCAAAAAAAAAGTACTTAAATGACTGAATGCAGGATTTATCTATGCAATCTCAGATAGCTCTTGGGTGAGCCCAGTTCATGTGGTTCCGAAGAAGGGGGGATTCACAATCATAAGAAATGAGAAGAATGAGCTAATTCCAACAAGAATTATGAGAGGATGGAGGGTAAGGTATCGATTACAAGAAATCGAACACCGCCACCGTAAAGCATCACTATCCTTACCGCTATTGATCAAATGATGGATAGGCTGGCGGTGGCACCCCCATTTATGTTTTCTGATGATGTGTCTGGATACAACTTATTTTAATAAAATTTATAATCTGTGAGGAGACTAACTTATCATTCTTATGGCACCTTTGCTTTTAAAAGGATGAAATTTGGATTATGTAATGCTCTTGCCACCTTTCAAAGGTGTATGATGTCCATTTTCTCATATTTGGTGGAGGAGGCTATGGAAATCTTCAAGGACAACTTCTCAATTTATGGATCCAGCTGGGAATTGCTCTAAAATTAAGAAAATGTACTTCTCGTGAGGTGCCAAGAAAAACATAGCTTTAATCGGGAAAATGCCACTTATGGCACCGATGGCATTTTGTCTGGGGCATAAAATTTCTGCAGTTGGGCTGAGGTTGACTCCGCTGTGTTGCTTCGTTATTGAAACTCTGATGCCGCCTACTATAGTGAAAGGGATTTTTATAGAAGATTTATAATAGACTTCTCCATAATATCAAGGCCATTATGCATACTGCTTGAAAATGAAGCAAATTTTGGATTTGCTGAACAATGCAAATGTGCATTTGAAGAGATCATGGCTAGGTTGATCTATTCTATCATGGAAACACAAGACTATAGCAAGGCGAATTTTAAATCACGTGGTGATGTCATGATTATGCAATGGGAGCAAGGTCGGGACAAAGGACCACGGGCGACATTTAGAGCTATATATTATGCTAGCAAGACTTTAATGAAGCATAAGAGAATTACTAAACTATCGAGTAAAGAAATGTCGCCGCATTTTTCTGCGGAAAAGTCCGTGCCATATATATCGGGGGTCTCGCGCGTCAATAGTGCACACTGATCATTTAACAATCAAATACCTGATTGTAAAGGAAGATGCAAAACCAAGACTAATCAGATGGGTCTTATTGTTGTAGGAATTTGATTTGGAGATCAAGGACAAGAATGGCAGTGATAATGTGATAGCTGATAACTTATCAAGATTAGAAAAGCCTACTGAAGATGAAATAGGGACTCAAATAGAAAAAATTTTCCCTGATGAGTAGCTTTGTCGTATCGTCAAGTACAACAGATGTCGACATTGTGAACTATTTAGCTTATGGAATTATGTTACTAGAATTCAACTACCAAATAAAAGAAAGTTGAGGATCGATGCTAGAGTCTATATATGGGATGGCCTAATGCTATTTAGAAGAGAGTGATCTTATCATCAAAGATGTATGTCAGCGAAGAAACAAGTAAATTTGATAAACTACTTACTCATATGAGTGATTACTTCACAGAAAGAGAATAGCTAGAAAATTCTTTAGTCGGGTTCTCGAAAAAAATAGATGAAGCGACCAAATGTGATACCTGAATTGAATATTTATTCATTTTTTCTATTTTTTAATGAATCACCGGTTGGTATCTGAATTGAATGTTGGCTCATTTTTACATTTTCGAGTAACAAAAGCTTAGTGGGTATATAAGATTGATTGAATGCTAATATTTTTCTTCTTCTTTTTATAATTTTTTTAGGCAACTAATTAATAGGAATATAAGACTAAAAATGCATTCCATTTTCTAGTTTTTTCAATATGGACAACAAAATAATAGGTAAGTAAAAAGATCGAATATTAATAAATATGACAAAAAATTGATGGAATTCTTAACTAGGTGATATTTTTTCTTACTTAATCATACTTTGTGGTAACAAAAATGTAAAACTTTTGAGAGGTTTAAAAGGGTTTTGAGTTGAATAAAAAATTATATTAATCACATATTAGTGAATCTAAGTTTGGTTTTTTAAAAATAAGTTATTAAATAAAGAGAAATAAAATTGAAGTGAATCATTAGACTTAATAGATATTATTAATGATGATGAAGACATTTAAATAAAATTTTCTTCGATAAAAAATTAGTCTTATTATCATCTAAGTAGAAAACTATATTTATTGAATATCTAATTCTCGATGTTTTAAAAAATTAAATAAAATTTGTTTTTTATTTATTTGGTACCAACATTTGTATTTAAATATTTTTATTATATAAATCAAGTGAAATCATCACATTTTGGAAATTAATTTATGAAACTTTATTTTACATCTTATTAAGTATAGTATGAGAAATAATAAAATTTTGGTCAAGATTGTGTAAATCTCATTGCAATTGTAAGACCAGTGAAAAATTTAAATTTTTCAGAAAAAGGGTAAAACGGTAATTTGTCGGAATAGTCCTAGAAGAAAAGCTGATATTTTTCTAGATCTTGGATGACGAAATGGACCTCATCATTGGGTTCGTCATGAAAAATTTAGATGCCGAGGCAAATTTCGTTGAATTCCGAGATAGTCTGAATTTCACGTTTTTCGAGGCAACGGGTGTTGGACAACACATGGTGAGCCATGTGGGTGACACATGGTGAGCCATGTGGGTGACACATGGCAAGCCATGTGAGTGACACATGGAAAGCCATGTGTCACAATGCATGGCAGAGGCCTATGCATGTAGGACACATGGCATGCCATGTGTCAACATGAATGGCTTTTATTTGAAAGGCATATATGGGCTGTTGGTATAAGCGGGAGGGGCGAAGGAAGAGGAAGGGAAAAAAGAAAGGGAGGAAAGGAAAAATAGAAAGGGAGGAAAGGAAAAAAGAAAGGGAGGAAAGGAAAATATAAAGGGAAGAAAGAAGAGAAAAGGAAAGAAGAAAAGGAAGAGAGGAAAAGGAAAGAGAAAAAGGAAGGAGTGTTGCGTAGTGAAGCGGACCGGGATGAGAAGAACAGGAGCTAGCATTTCTGAGGGTGGAGTTTCCTCTACTCCCGGTTATTTTACGCTGGGGTACATAATGTGTGTGGTTTCTCAAATTTCGGCCCGAATTTAAGATGTGTGTGGTTTGGCTATTGTTGTGTGATGATCAAAGACCGGTTTCACTGGGTTCGGAACATTTGAGGCAGAACAACGTATTGGGATAGCAAAATCTCGACGAGGAATGGCAAACGGGGGATGTGCCTAAAGTTCCGCACACCCTTGTGAATCGGCCGCAACAACTTCGGACGGTCATAGCTTTCTCGTCCGAACTCTGATTCACGCGTTCTTGGACTGCGAAACTCGTTGAGTCCCAAGAATTAATATGATAAAGTGCTCGACGAAAAATTAAATTACGAGAACGATGAATTTGGGTCACGGACGGTTGAGGAATGGTCCGTTATGGTTTCGAACTATGTTTTGGTGGATTGTATGTAAATGTTTGAAATTTGCGTTTGGCACGAAGCGAGTGCGTGTTGAATTTTATGTGAGTATTGACACAAGGCGCGAACTACGGACTGATCATATTATTTTCGAGCGAGTCTGGTTATGCGGGGAATGGTAATGTGTGTTATTGCTATAAATTAGATAACATCTTTGAATATGTGAAGTATGTTATAAAATGGAAATAATTATATGTATTAAATATAATTTATCATGACACTTGACATTTAGTGTAATAGATATGTTGCATGTGACAACGTAGCGTGCAATAGTAGGCATGAAATGACATGCAATGACAAATGCATTGCATTTATGCACGGGACATCACGTCGAGTCGGGTGTGAGTGCATGGTTTGGGTCGACTATGTGTTTGGTGTTTGACCTTGGTAAATTGACACTGTGTTTGGTGTTTGATGGTGGGCTCGATATTTTGGACTACATCCAATGGAGTCTCACGGGTGCATTTCAAATGTTTTGAATCAGCTTGACTTTTCGGGTGTCGATGTTTTTGAATAAAGCGTTTATCGGAAGCATCCATTGTTTTTGAATAGGAAACGGTTTATCGGAGGGTGTCGATACTTTTGAAATAAAGAGGGGGTTATCGGGTATCAGCTGTTACGAATAAAAGCAGTTTATTGGAAAGTATCCCGATGTTTTTTGAATAAAACGTTTATCGAAGTATCCTTGTTTTGAATAAAGCAGTTTATCGAAGATTGTCCCGATGCTTTTGAAATAAAGCGGGTTATCGGAGAATAGTCAACATTTTTTGAATAAAATAAGATGTTGTATAGGCATGCATTGTCTACGGTGAGAACCAATCCATGGCCAGCGAATGCATAACTTACACGATTATTGGGTAGAAATAAGTAGGCATTGGGGGTATCGATGTCTAAGTCTGAAAACATAAGGCTTTTGTTTTGGAAAAAGGGTCAAGGAAGGACGCCCTTGATGGTTTTTCACACTTGGCATATGCAGGTGTGAGGGAGTCAATGAGGACTCCGGATTTGAGTCATGAGGGGCATACTGCATTCATGACATGTAGACATTCAGTCTGTCGAGTATAGGTGCCAGATGTGTGTGATTAATATGTATTGGCATTGCATGTTGCTCTTAGGTGGGAGTAGCCTTAGTAGGAGATATCTTGGGCTTTGCTCACCCTCGTCGTGGGACCACCCTTTCGGTACACGACGAGGCGCTCAGTTGGTAGGTGATCTGAAGACGGAGTTGTGGCCTTCAGAAGTATTTTTGTAAAATATATTAAGAACAATCTAGTTTTAATATGTTTTGGCAATATAAAAGTGTAAAGAAGTTGTACATCAAACTCCTTGTAAAAATATTATAAATTTATGTATTTGTATGAAAAATATCTGAAGCGACCACGAATATTCACTGGGTTGTGAGTTGTGTTGGACCCTCGGATTTAGATTGTCTGACATGAGTATCCCAGTATATGGATCCCCGAGTTTTGGGGCGTCACAACAATAGATTTAAAATAGGGAAAAGTAGGTTTTCCTACATCTATACAAAAATATTTTTACATGAGTGATCAAGAAAGTAAACTAGGGGGGCCATACATGCTCTCCAAAAATAATTGTGGTTTTGTTTCAAAGTTAAAGATGTACGAATTCTCGAACTACCCATACGTATGGTAGCGGATGGAGCAGGTTATGGTAGTAGATAAACTACACCATAATATATTATAGTTACTACCATAATATATTACCGGCTAATTACCATAATATGTACAACTCTTATCATAATTGGCAATTACTACCATAACAAGGGCAGTTTGGGGATATTTTTAGACATATTTGACTTTAAACGAACTACAATTATTTTAAGGAAACATGTAGTACATTTTGCTTTCTTGATCACTGTGCTGAATATTTTTGTATGAAAATGAAACCTACTTTCCATTAAATATTTAAAATAAATTATAACATTGGGGGTGAATTTCATAAATGGTGTCTCAACTTTTTCATTTTTTCTATTTTGGTTTCTCAAATTTATTTTTGTCTGAACTTTTTATTTTCTATTTTGGTATATCAACTTTATTTTTATTCAATCTGAAAAGAAAACTTAGGGATTCAATTAAGATATTTTTTTTTGAATAATTCATAGTCCTTAGGATATGTATTTAGCATTTTCTTTGTTGCATTCATCACGTTGAATAGTTGAAAACGTGAGCAAATTTTTCTCATTCTGTTAAGATGTAGTAGGCTATTTATGCCTAAGTTGTTCAATAAGATGTAAGGTCATTTTCAGAATTGTTGAGTACTCTCTACTCTATGTTTCTCCAAACTGTTTTCTTAATGGATTTTCATAAATATAAAGAGTCTCACTTTAAGTAAGTGTTGTAGTGGTTTTTGAATCTCACATGAAGCATACAAAGCAAAGCATGCGGGTGTGTCATGAAATTAAAGTATTTCCAAAGCAGATCACTCATAAGATCAAACTTCTATCCCATTTATGTAGGCTCCTGGATTCCCTTGATAGTTCCCCATAATCAAAGTGGAAACGTACGAATGAAAATCTTTTGGAAATTAATTACTGAAGAAAAAGCGTTAGATTTCCTAATGAAGGAATGAAATAACACGATGTTGAAAGTTGATAGAATTGAATAATGCTTGCAACGAATCTTGAAAAATTGCTAGAGAAAATATTGGACTTCACTATGAATGAATGAAATAACACTGTAAAACCTGGGAAAATTTTAATTTTTCTTAAAAAAGGAGAAAACAATAAAAATTGACGAAATGGTTCAGGGAAGCCTAAAAATTTTTCTACATCCTAGATGACGAAACGAATTTCAACATTGGATTCATTTCGCGGAATCAAGTTACCCAGAAAATTTTCATCGAATTCCGAGACAGTCGAATTTTTCACGAATTTCGGGGTAACAGGTGTCTAGTGATTCCTAGGGACGAGATTTTTTACGAGAATCTTGGGAGTTTGGAAATAACTCAAGTTAAGTTCATTTAAAATAAATTGAAGCTGGGCGAGCAGAAAATAAATTGTTTAAGAAAACAAGCAGGACAACTTGTGGACATGTGGCGTGTTAGAGCCACCAATTGAACTTAAGTAAAGAGTGAAAAGGGAAAAAGGACTAGGGATGAAGGGCTGGGATTATACAGTTTTTGGGAGGAGAGTGGGAGAAGAGAGTGAGGGAGAAAAATCCTCCACCTTACGCAATCACGAAGATCAGTGGATTAATTTACGGCGGACCCGAAGCTAAGAATCATGCAGCGACGAGAGCCCTACGCAGGTACCAAGCAAAGTTCGCCAAGATTCAGGATTCAAGGTTTTGGGAATCGTGGGTTTCGGGTCTCGGACTTTCAGCTTTTTTCTTTGCTCCCGGGCCGTAGAGGGTTTTCTCTACTCTAGTTATTTCATGCTTAAGGGCCATTCATTAGCCCATTGGGTTCGACCATAACTGGGGTTGTTCAGCGGTTTAGGCTGTGTTGTTGACAATCAGTAGATTTCTTGAGTACATTTTGGTTCCGGGACTATTGTTTGAATTGGTTATGGGTCCAGTGTTTGAGGCTTTACGACAGACGAGAGTTATATGGTGGCTAGAAGCAGTTGGTTCCACGGCAATTAAGGGCAGGAAGGCACTGCAGCGAAAATTCGCAAGGCTGCGAGATCCCAATTTCATAGACCTGTGAAATTTAGGATGGTGTGCGAAAAATTTCGCATGGGTTGCGAAAAATTTCGCATGGTTTGCGAAATTTTCACACACCCTGCGAAATTTCATAGGGGTTGCGAAATTTTCGCAACACTCATCTTCGTCGTAGGATTGAACTTGAGCGACCATAACTCTGCCGTCCAGAACTCGATTCATACGTTCTTGGGCTCACATGGAAGCTTTTGAGTCTAGAATCTAACCATATTCCATTTAATGGCATTTGGTTCTCCTGACTTTGGATTTTGTTATACTCTTTTCAAAGAAGTTGTGTTGAATGATCTCACGACTTATTTTGTGAATTTGTTTTGTGAATTCGATTCATGGCCTATGTGTGTGGGCATCTCACATGCCTGATTGGTTTTATGATTATAGCATATCATTCCTTAAATTGAGTGATATACTTGGTGGTAATTGTTTAAAACTCAATTTTTGTTTTCTAATGAATTGACTTGTGTTGTGATGTGTATGAGCAAGGCCATTTGCATGGCTTGAGTAGTAAGCTGTTGTGGGCATGATGCGCCCTTGACTTGGCACAGGAGTCGATGTAAGTCATTACTTGATTGGTGATGACTTGTAGATGTCGATATATGTGTGTATAATATGTTGACATGTATTGTGTGGGTTATTTGGAAATTGTATGTTAATTGATATGATTGTCGAATGATGCATGGAGTATTATGCATGGTTTAAAAAATGTCCATATAGCACTCATCATATATATGGCATGGTATAGGCATGGAACGACATGGTGCATTTCATATGCATGGGGACATCGCATTAAATGAATTAACGTGTACATGGTCATATTCATTCGTCATTCTTGGTGAATGGGTGGTGGCTTCGATGCTTTTGGACTAAGTCCAACGGATTCTCACCGGTGCATTTCATAGCTTTGAATAAAGCTGTTTATCGGAGACTGGCCAATGCGAATAAAGCTGTTTGTTGGAGACTATCCAATGCTTTTGAATAAAGTTGTTTATCGGAGATTGTCCAATGGCCTTGAATAAAGCGGTTTATCGGAGGATGGCCTTGAATAAATGCATTTCATAGTTTTTTTTTTACGAACAACTAATTCATATGTAAATTAACAAGATCGAATGTTAATAAAAATTAATGAAATTCTTAACTAGGAAATTTTTTTTTTATTTAATCATACTTTTTGGTGACAAAAATTGAAAACTTTTTAAGAAGAGGTTTAAAAGGGTTTTGAGTTGGGTAAACATTATATTCTGCATCACATATTAGTAAGACAAAGTTTGTTTTTTTAAAATAAATTTATTAAATAAAGAAATAAAATTGAAGTGAATTGGTAAATTAATAGATAATATTAATGATGATGAGAGGCATTTAAGTAAATTTTTCTTATGATAAAAAATTAGTCTTATTATCATCTTAGAAGAAAACTATAACTATTGAATATCAAATTCTCAATGTTTTTTAAGAAATTAATAAAACCAAAAAATTTTATTTAAATATTTTTACTATATAAATCAAATTAAACCATCACATTTTCGAAATTAATTTATGGAACTTTATTTTACATCTTATTAAATAATTATGGTAACAAGGAAATAAGAATATATTTTGGTCAAGATTGTTTGAATCTCATAAAAATAGATTTAAAATAGGGAAAAGTAGGTTTTCCTGCATCCATACAAATGTAGGTGGAGCAGTTATGGTAGTTGTGGTAATAGATAAACTACTTCCATAATATATTATAGCTGTTACCGTTACTGCTCAATTCACTACCATAACAAAGGACAGTTTGGGGATTTTTTGGGCACTTTTAAACCAAACCATAATTATTTTTGGAGAGCATGTAACCCCCTATTGTGCTTTTCTTGATCACTTATGTACAAATATTTTTGTATGAAGGTAGGAAAACCTACTTTACCCTTTAAAATATTTAAAAATAAATTATTACACTTGGAGTGAATTACATAAATGGTGTCTCAACTTTTTCATTTTTTCTATTTTTGTTTCTCAAATTTCTTTTTGTCTAAATTTTTTACTTTCTATTTTGGTATATCAACTTTATTTTTGTTCAATCTGAAAAGAAAACTTAGGGATTTAGTTAAGATTTTTTTTGTTTGAATATCCAAAATCCTTACTATATTTGTTTAGCATTTCCTTTATTGCACTCATCACGTTGAGTAGTTGAAAACGTGAGCAATTTTTTCTTATTCTGTTAAAATTGTAAAAGGCTATTTATGCCTAATTTGTACAATAGGATGTGGGGTCATTTTCATAATTGTTGAGCACTCTCTACTCTCTGTTTCTATTCTTAACATTCTAGTATCAGAGCCCCCATTGGGCCTGATGGAAACAAAGCAGCAGTCTTTGTAGTTTTTGTAGCAGTAGAAAGATGACTACCGAAGGGAGTTTTGTGCAACCATTCATTCCTTGCTTTAATGGTCACTATGATCATTGGAGCATGTTGATAGAGAATTTCCTACGATCCAAGGAACCATGGGGATTGGTGGAGACTGGGTATGAGGAGCCAAGAAATGGATCAACGCAAACAGTAGCACAACGAAAGAAGCTAGAAGATTTGAAGTTGAAAGATATGAAAGTAAAAACTTTATATTCTAGGATATAGATCGGACAATATTGGAGACCCTTCTTGTGAAGGATACTTCCAAGCATTTATGGGAGTTTATGAAGAAGAAACTTAAAGGGAATGCTAGAGTCAAGAGGTCACGTTTACAAGCTCTCCCCAGTGAGTTTGAAACTCTAGAGATGAAAACTGGAGAAGGGGTCTTTGAGTATTTTTCAAGAGTGTTGACAGTAGCCAACAAGATGAGAACATATGAGGAACAGGCGCGAGAATCTTTATAGTAGTGGAAGATCCTTAGATCGCTGAGGTGGGCGTTTAATTTTGTTTGTTCGATTAGCGGGTGAGGGAGTCCACGAACATTGATGAGTGAAATTATTGATTGTTTCATTAACCAAAACTTTGAACGACATAGAGGAGAAGAGTAAACACTCAAGGTTAGTCATGAAGACAGAGTTGGTGCGAGGATAGGGTCGAGGTTCATATAGAGCAAAGGGAAGAGGGTGTCACCCTACCTCGCAAATAACAATGGAATGCTTTAAGTGTCACAAGCTTGGACACTTTCAATCTAAATGTCCTAGTTGGGATAAGGAAGCCAACTATGCTGAACTAGGAGCGGAAAAATAGATGCTGCTCATGTCATATGTGGAGATGAATGATGCTCAAAGGGAAGATATCTGGTGTTTATATTCTGGGTGCAACAACCACATGTGTGGTGACAAGAACCTATTCACTGATCTAAATGAGGACTTCAGGTAGGCAGTTTCATTGGGAAATAATAGAAGGATGAATGTGTTAGGCAAAGGCAATGTGAGATTGCAAGTAAGTGGCGTTACACATGTTGTTAGTATGAAATGTATTTTTGTGCCTGAACTAAAGAGCAAGCTGTTGAGCACTAGTTAACAAGCTTATGAGAAAAGAGTTGGAAATTCTCTTCGGCATGTGGAGCAATCAAGATTTATCATCCAGAGAAAGGGCTCATAATACAAATGGAGATGTCAACGAATCCAATGTTCGTGTTGCTAGCAAAATGACTGCCACAAAATTCAGCTTGCTTCTATACTCCCACACAAGATATGACACACTTATGGCATTGTCGTTATGGACATTTGAGCTACAAGGGGTTAAGACTCTTCCAGTTTAAAAGGCAGTTGCATGGGTTACCTCAGTTCAATATTGCAGCTTAACAGGTATGTGCAAACTGCATATGGTGGACAACAACATAGAGATCTAATTCAAAAGATGAGCAATTGGAAGGCAACAGAAAAACTTTAGCTTGTTTATGCAGATCTTTATGGTTCAATAACTCCAATTTCTAATAGTAAGAAGTGGTACATTATATGCTTTATTGATGATTTTAGTAGAAAAGCATTAACTTACTTTTTAAGTATAAAGTGTAAAGCATTAAGCATGTTCTTTCAAACAATTTAAGAGTTAACATTGAAAAAAAGTAGGAGGATATATTAAATGTTTGAGAACAAATAGAGGAGGAGAGTTCACTTAACTTGGTGGTTGTGGAAGGTTTTATTGCAGAATATGGAATTAAGAGGCAACTGACTATAGGGTATACTCCACAGCAGAACGGAGTAGTGGAATCGAAGGATCGAACTATGATGGATATGGTTTGATGCATGCTCATAAAAGGAAGATGCCAAAGACTTTTTTGCCAGAGGCGGTGAATTGGACAATACATATTCCGAATAGGAGTCCTGCATTGGTTGTAAAGAATCAAACACTCGAAGAAGCTTGGAGTGGAAGCAAACCCTCAATTGAGTATTTTAGCGTTTTCGAATGTGTGGCATATGTGCATGTTCTTGATGTGAGAAGGAAAAAGATAGATGCAAGGAAGCATATAAGCTCTATGATCCAATTGCAAGAAGGTTGTAGTTAGCAGAGTTCTAGTGTTTGAGGAACTGGGATAAGAGTTACAAAGAGAACATAATCGTTGATTTGGAATAAGATGAAAATGGAACATCGAACACAGAAAGTGAGGCTTGAGTAGATAGGAACAAACAAGGAAATTCGCTAAACCAGTTAAAGTAGTCCTCAAAATGATATGAAAACAGAAATAGAAGGCCTCCAAGATGGATAGGCGATTATGTAATTGGGGAAGGACTTTAAAAGGAATCAGAAGAAGATGATGCAAATGTCAGTTCAACTTTATTTGCTTCAACATATCTAATTCATTTTGGGGAGGCAGTGAAGCATGATGAATGGACAGCAGCTATGGACATGGAGATACAAAATAAAGAGAGAAATAACACAAGGGAACTTACTAATCTTACTAAGGGTGCAAAGAAGATTGGAGTAAAGTGGGTCTATAAAACTAAACTCAAAGAAAATGGAGAAGTGAACAAGTTGAAGGCTCGTTTGGTGGCAAAGGAAAACATGCAACAACAAGGGATAGACTAAACCAGGAAGTGTTGCACCAATTGCAAGAATGGACACGATGCAAGAATGATTGTGACTCTAACAGCACAAAAGGGAGGACTCTCGATCCAACTTGATGTCAAATCTACCTTCTTGCTGGAGAACTTGAATTATTGTATTGCAGCTGAAGGGTTATGAACTGAAGAACAGTACTCAGAAAGGTAGTGAGTTGAAGAAAGCCTTATATGGACTGAAACAAGCTCCATGAGCTCAGTTTTTTCGTATCGAAGCACATTTCTTAAGTGAAGGGTTCGATAAGTGTTATAGTAAGCATTCTTTGTTCATTAAAACGAGTAAGGGAGGTAAGATTCTCATTGTCAATTTATATGTTGATGATTCAATATTTACTGGCAATGATGAAATAATGTTTAGTGGATTGAAAAATCCATGGTGAGGAATTTGATTCGACTGATTTGGGAAAATGAGAATTTTTTTCTAAGCATAGATGTTTTACACAGTAGTTGGATGTGATTTATATCTGTCAAGAAATATGCTTTGGAGGTCTTGAAGGGTTCAACATGAGAACAACAACTGCGATTCATAATCCTATTGTTTAGGTTGTGCGGCTTTACAAAGATAAAAATGGAGTTTGTTTGAGCAAATGGTGGGATGTCTTATGTACCTAACACCTACAAGGCTAGATTTGATGTTTGTAGTGAGTTTGATTAGCAGGTACATGGGCAAACCAACTGAATTGCATTTGATGGTAGCAAAGGATATTGCAGTACTTGAACAGAACCATTGGACTTGGGTTTTTACAAGAAGGGGAGGGTGTGAAGAGAGTTTGGTTGGTTATACGAACATTGACTATGCATGAGACATAAAGGACATAAAAAGCCATTTAAGCTACCTCTCTTTGTTAGGATCTGCCCAGGTTGTTACCAGGTCTTCAAGAAAACAACTTATAGTCTCTTTCAACCATAGAAGCAGAGTTTGTGGCTGCAGCTGCTTGTGCTAGTCAAGCTGTTTGGATGAAGAGAATAATTGAGAATTTGAGTCTAGAAGAAAGTAAGAGTAAAAAAATATTTTGTGATAATAGTTCCACAATTAAGCTGTCAACGAATCCTGTTACATGGCTAAACAAGCATATTGTTGAAGAGAAAGAAAACTGTCAAGAAGTTTCGAATTCAGCTGTAATTAAAGTGGTATCTAATAGTTTAAGGGAGGGAATGAAGTGAGAATTTAGGGATTCAATTGAGATTTTTTTGTTTGAATAATTCCTAGTCCTTAGGATATTTGTTTAGCATTTCCTTTTCTGTACTCATCACGTTGAGTACTTGAAAACGTGAGCAAATTTTTTGTCATTATGTTAAGATTTGTAAAGGTTATTTATGCCTAAAGTTGTTTCAATAAGATGTGTAGGGTCATTTCAAGAATTGTTAGTACTCTCACTCTTTGTTTCTATTATTAATGCAAATAAATTATCTAAGCTTTTTTATTTTCTATTTTGGTGTCTCAACTTTACTTTTTTTTTTTTCAATCAAGCATCTAAACCTTTTGATATTTTTTCCATTTTGATGGCTAAACTTTTGGTTTTTTTAATCAAGTGTTTAAACTTTTAATTTTTGTTCAATCAAGTGTTTATTGACTAATAAAAACTTATTAGGATATCTAAATTAAGAAAATTTTAACTCAAATAACATTCCACTGCATATAAAATAATGAAATTACTTAAACGACCTTTAACGAGGTAAAATGACAATATTATCATTTACACGGTAAGGGCTTTACTGTATATTAACACAATAAAAAATAAATTGATATATTGGCTACTATAGAATTTAGATAAAAATTTCTTAAAAATGAAATATAATAATTTTAAAAACAATTTTTAATTACCTCTTATCATTATTTTACCGATTTTCTAAGTATTATGTGAAGAATAATTATATATGAATAATTAAAAATAAGACATTTAAAAAGTTGTAAAACAAAGAAAAAAATCGATTACTGAGGAGAAAGTGCAAAAGCAGATAAGTACCACTAATAGTCTGAGTTGGCACCAGAAATTTTTAGATGCCGGATAATGAAAACGGACCTCTCCGTTGGATTCGTCTTGTGAAATCTAGTTACCCAGACGAATTTCGTTGAATTATGAGACAAACGGATTTTCATATTTTTCCGGGTGATGGGTGTCTAGTGACTCCTAGGTACGAGATTGTTTACGAAAATCTCGGAAGTTGGGAAATGACTTGAGTTGAGTTCATGGGATATAAGTTGAACTTGAACGGAGACGAAATAAATCGCTTTGGGCCAAAATCGGACTTGAACGAGGGTGGACACGTGGCACGACGTGGGCCACACATCCAACTTAAACTTACGTTTGGACAAAAGAGGAATTAGAGCAAAAAGAGCCCATTTTTCTGGTTTGATAGAGAGAGAAAGGAGAAGAGAGAAAGAGGAGATCCAAGGCTTCTCCAGGGATGGATTTTGTTAGTCGGTTTTTAGTCGGACTAGAGCAAAGTTCATCGCATCGACGAGGGGTACGCGTGGGTACCTGGAAAGGGGGATTTCGCCGATGATCCAAGAGGGGAGATTTTAGGAAATCGAAGTTGTCGGGTTAGGAGGCTTCCTACCCGTGTATCACGCTCCTAGAGGTAAGGGATTCTTCCTACCTTGGCTTACTTTCCCTCTTTTGGCCGGGAAAATAGGGTTTTTTTTCGTTTAAGGGCCTGTTTGGCAAAGAAAATGATTTGGGATTCTGCTCGATGTTTCTTCGCACAAGCAGCCTCGGATTCGCTGAGCGAAGGTGTGAATCTTCTTAGGGAATATTAGTTCTTCGCTTAGGCGAAGGGATGGTTCATGTATGCTTTGGCGAGCCTGAGGACAGAAAAATGGGACTTTTTGGTCCGCCTAGGCAAGCCTGCGACCGTTTAAGGCCTGTGTTTATGGCTTGTTTGGGGTTGGTCTCATGGCCCGGTTTGTGACTGTTTATGGCTTGCTTCGAGGGCCATTGTATGACTTGTTTTGAGTGTGTCATTGCTTGATTGAGAGTGACATGTTGGAATCATAAACCTCGCAGTAATATTCTACAATATATGACTGCTTATGTGATGAGTTTATACGTGCAAATGACCATGACATGGATTGATTGTGAGTGTGCCACTACTTGACAATGTAGTGACCTATTTGGATGTCAATGTAAGTACTCCAACGTATCGACATGTGATGAATTGTTATGTGCAATGGCCATTACATGGCTTTCTTATGTGTTTGTCATTGCTTGAACATAGAATGACATGTTGAATGTGAATGTTGATATATGCTTGCAATATATATTGACATGAATGAAATAATGTATGGAAGTCATATGCAAGTGATGTGATTGTCCATGACATCGATGGCGGTGAGGATTGTGTTAATCCATGTGGCATTCATTATCATGTGGCTGTGATATAACATCTGATATGGTGCATTGCATATGCACGGGGACATCGCGTTAAACGGGTGTGAGTGCATGGTTGTTAAATCGCCACTGTGTTTGGTGTTTGATTAGGTGGGCTCGGTAAATGGGACAACGTCCAACCGAGTCGCACAGTTGAATAAAATGGTAAAGAAAATGTGTAATAGTAATAATGAAGGATAGATCCCTCCTCGGGTGAGAAAAACCCGATACCAGTGTAGATTAGGACATAGTCCCCAATGGTGAAAGACCATAAAAGTGTCTGGGTTCTGAACTACGGTGGGACACCAAAAATCCGCTACCCATAAGGCGCATGGTTTTGAGTATAAAATGATCATTGTGATGTATCATCCAAAAATCTTGTGGTTTATAAACAAATGAAATTTTCTTTGAAAATGATCATTGGATGTCATCCAGAATGACGGTTTATCACACATGGCTTAGGCGTTGTGTGAGGGAGTCGGTGAGGACTCGGGCGCATGGTGCATGATTGAGTCTCATCTCATTTCATGGCATGAGATGAAGGATTCCATTTAGAATTTCCATGTTCTTGTTGGAATGTGAATTTGAAATGTTGAGTGAACATTGCATGTGCACTGAGGTGGGGAGTAGCCCTTGTAGGAGGTATTCTCTTGGGAGTGGCTCACACTATGGAACGACCACTCAAGTGTAGGGTCTGAGTGGGGCAGGCATTTCAGACGAGGAGCCATGAATGTGAAGAGAAAGCTAGATGTACGGCCTTAATAAATCTTTGTAAAGTGCTTGGACAAACTAGTTCTAACATGTATTTTGTATAAAATTGTAATTAATTTTTGGACTATTATAATATATTGGAGTATAAATAATGGTAAGAGGGTCTGATCAGGACTCTTATGGATTGTGTATTTAAGTGTATTATTCTCATATTTTTAACTTAAAAATATGAATGAATGAATCACGGTGAAGGGACGTGTCGTAGTCTTAGGAAGTAACTCGAATCAGCAGTGAGGTGGTACGATGCAGTACGAGGCTTAGGTGACAATGACTGGGTAGAAATTTCACAGGTTGACGGCTAGTCAACTAGACACCCGGGTTTTGGGGCGCTTAGACGAGGCCATGATTGTGAAGAAGGCCAACATGTGGCCTTAATAAATATTTTTGTAAAAAGTGCTTGGGACAAACTAGTTCTAGCATGTATTTTGTATAAGAGAATTGTAATTAGAACTCTTTTTGGACTATTACCAATACTAATGATCGGTATATGTAATAATGGTAGAAAAGAGGGGGCCTTGATCAGGACTCTTACGGACTGTATTAAGTGTATTATTCTCATATTTTTAAAATTAAATATGAATAGATAGGTCCCGAGTAAAGACGTATCGACTTGTAGTCTTGGGAGTAACTTTCCGATTGTCAAATTAGTGAATGCGAGTGGAATGCGGAGGGTTGGTCTTGCATGACCACCTGGGCATAAAATTCTCGGGTTGATAGCTGAGTCAATGGGACCCAGGGTTTTAGGGCGTCTACAACTTGGTATGGATCTGGGTATCTGACTACCTAGGTCTTGAGGCGTAGGCATAGGCCATGACAGTATGGTGCATCGATACAGCGTCACGACTTGGTATCGAGCATGAGCTGCATGGCTAGGAAGCGATGGATATGGAGTCTAAATCATTAATTAAGCCAAAGGGAATAACGTGTCTCACATTTGAATTATAAAAAGAATTTCATTAGATTTTAGGCAATTTAAAATTCAATGAAAATATATATTTTAAAACAAATTATATTTTATTAAAAAAACTTATACTTCATTAAATCAAAACCATTATGAGTTATGACGGGAAACACATGAAGTAAATATTTATTGAAAAGAAATAACAAATAAAAAATATTTTCCAAACCAACCCGAACATTTATATGAAAAACTTCTCAAATTCTTGTTTCATTCCGTTATTTAAAGAAGAACACAACATATGCAAATTGGAAATTCTTTCCAGTTTTCCTAAATAATAGACAGTGGTACACAAAAAAATCCAGCATCCATAGTATTTTCCAGCAGGTTCAACCTGATTGCATGCATGCCTATATCGACATTTCTCTCTAAAAACAGCATGCTATTTAAAAGCAAGAACCACGACACATGGAAACTGGAAATTCTTTCCAGTTTTTCTAAACAATAAACACATTGGTACACAAAATCCAGCATCCAAGTATTTTCAGCAGTTAATAATTGCATTCCATGCCTATATCTGAAACATTTCTCTCTATAAAAACATGCATGCTATTTAAACAAGAACACGACACATGCAAACTGGAATTCTTCCAGTTTTCTAAACAATAAACAGTGGTACCACAAAATCCCAGCATCATAGTATTTTCCAGCAGGTTCGAAAGCCTGATTACATGCATGCCTATACGACATTTCTCTCTAAAGAAACAGCATGCTATGTAAACAAGAACACGACACACATAAACTGGAAATTCTTTCCAGTTTTCTAAACAATAAACAGTGGTATACAAAAAATCCGCATCTACAGTGATATTTTCCATAGTTTCAACCACGATTACATGCATGCCTATATCGACATTTCTCTCTCAAAAACGGTATGTTATTTTTCTTAAAAACGGCATGCTGTTAACAAGGAATAAAGCACAAGCACAAAGTGGAATTTTTTCCAGTTTTTTTTCTTTGAAGCAAAATAACAACTTCTTACAAAGAAGAAGTCCATGTATAACATAAGCAGGTTCAACCTGCACAAAAAGCTGATTTCTGGCATAAAATGCCAGAAAACCCTTCCACAGTTTGTCCCAAACTGTGCAGAATAACCCAGGTTGGAGCTAGCTCATGTATTGAATGCCTAAGGTAGAGAATGTCCCAAGTAGGAGGAAAGAACCTACCTTGTTGGAGTGTATACCAACTCACCTCCTTCCTTTATTCTCCTTTCTTCCTTCTTTTCTCACTTTCCCTTCTCTTTCTTTTCTTTCTCTCTACTGAATTCTGGGCAGAATTTGGTGAACCCTCCAGCGCTCTCTTCTCATACCAGTGGTAGTGTCTTGGTGGAACACCTCTTCTACCATGTAACCGCCTAATATGCAGGTGCCAGCTAAGAAGCCAGTTTAACTCCTCTCATGCATGATCTCCTTTGGACACCTAGCCTCCACTCAAGCCAATTCTCATGCAAATCCAAACAAAGACATTTGGCCTTTGGTTGCCAAGTGTCTTCTCCTCTGGTGCCACATGGCATGCACCTTCATGCCATGTGTCGTCACCTCATTTGTCCATTTGCCTCGAAATGTGTGAAGTCGAGCCTTCTCGAATTCAGTGAGAATTCAGCGTGTACCTAGATTTCACGAAAGGCAAGAATTTAATGGCTTGATCAGCGTAGGTAAGTCAAGATCTGAGAATTTCTATAGAGTGTGCCACTTTATGTCTATCAATTCATTTCTTTAGAGGTCTCACAGATTGTATATATGCTATAAGTGAATCAGAGATTCTCCTCTACTATTAAATGTATTTTCAAATGCTATCATTGATAAAAAATATATATAATTATATTATTTTAAGATTTTCAATATTTTAGAAGTTTTGATCAATTTTTGTCAATTCTCCTCTTACTATGAAATGTATTTTCCAAATACTATCGGCTATTATAAAATATCATATTTTATATTATTTTAAGATTTCAATATTTTTATAAGTTTTGATCAAATTTTTTCCTCCAATTTCAAAGTACATATTAAAATATCTCAAAATATTTATGTAAATTAAAATATTTTATGTCTATGAAATCAAGTCATTAATATATTTGTCAAACCAATATTTTCGGTCTTGTTTTCAATATTATGAACTCTCAAATGGTGCACATTTAATATGTATTTAAAAAATGGTGTGTTCAATAAAAAGGAAAAAGAAAACAAAATATAAGTTATAAGGAAAAATAGAATTTAAAAATATATGGCTTGATTTAAAAAGCAATTATCTTTG
Source organism: Tetrastigma voinierianum (assembly GCA_016808115.1). Lineage (NCBI taxonomy): Eukaryota > Viridiplantae > Streptophyta > Magnoliopsida > Vitales > Vitaceae > Tetrastigma > Tetrastigma voinierianum. The sequence goes on from JAEQBH010005371.1 coordinate 157,895, forward strand.
AATGAATTTTTCTTTCCATAGTTGATAGCTCTACATAATATATTCTTAATAGGAGAGGAACGACAACATGTAACAAAAAGACTTGTGTATTAGGTGCTTTACAGGCATCTAACCTTAGGAGACCTTGAGGACTTATCTCCTTTCATTAAGTATTTTGCTTGCTCTCTATGTTGTTGGTCGATACTGATGTAGGCTTGTCCCTTGGGGTCACGACCAGGTGAGCCTCACAATCCCATTAATCAGTGTATATGGACCTTTTATTTTTCTTTCAAAATAGGGTGTATTGGATTTCCGTATATGCTAACTCATATGGTATATTAGCAACGTTTCAAAAAGCATGACATAGGGAGGGGAGAGTCTCAATGGAGTGGTCATGACCGTTCACCTTTAAAACATGCAAAGGGCATAGGGGCCGGGAGTCCCAGGGTTTGGCGAGTCACCAATGGGGACAATTTATTACATGAGTATAGTATTTAAAATAAAGAATGATGATTAACAATGGTTCTTTAGTTTAAAAAAACAACGATTCTTAAAACAAATATATTTTTACAAAACTATTTTTTAAATACTCTTAAAGAGCTCAACTATTCATTTTCTCTCTTTCATGTTAATTAGTTATTATATAGTCGACGAGTAGCAGATTTTCTTATAAATAATTAAAATCGCGAAGAAGAGTTTTTGGAAGTAGTTTTAAAGAAAGACTGAGTGAGTATACGTGACATGAGAATAAAATAAAAAATAATAAATAATTTTATTTTTGTAGATCCATATTCATATTCGAGACTTAAATAGAAATAACAATAATATGGAATTATATATAAAGCAAATTAAAGGAAAGTTGTAATGATATATAAATAGCATTACATTTTCATATCCAAATTTTATGATAATAAAATTATTTTTAATGAATTTTCTTGGGTAAAAAATGAATACCATCTTTATTCTGCTCGGCATTTTGCCAAAAGTTGCACTAAATTTGAGATTTTTAGATAATTATTTCATCTGATGAGTCCCAAACTCATCTATTTTGAAAGACCATTTTCTTTCATTTTTTGAAGTTTAAGGTTAAATTTAATGCAAAATTATGGAATCTTCACTGAATTTGTGTTTTGCATTGTTCTCTTAATAAAAAAGAAGCAAAAACTAGCAAGAAACGGCAAAAAATGGTTAAGAATGGGAAATACGGAATGTCGCGACAATATTCAACATTTTCCGCGCGAAAAAGTTCAAGCGACGGCAAAAGTATGTCGCGACATTCCCCACCTTTGGCTGCGACATAATTTGTGAAGAAAGTAGAAAGAGTTTGTCTAAACTGATCTCACGACTCTATCGCGACATAGTTAAAGCGAAGATAGGTATAGAATGTCGCGACACTTGAATTAAAATTAGTACCGTGAAATCATTGCGAGAGACAATTTGGTAATTTGTTCAAGGCGGTCGGATTTTCATATTTATGGGGTGATGGGTGTCCGGTGACTCCGGGTACAAGATTATTCACGAAAATGTCAAAAGTTGGAAATGACTTGAGTTGATTTCATGGGATGTAAAGTTGAACTTTGAACGGAGGCGAGAAATAAATCACTTTTGAAATTTGGGAGCTCCCGGACCGGCAGGGTGGACACATGGCACGACGTGGCCCACATCCAGCAAACTTAAGTTGGGACAAGAAGGAGATGGGGCAAAAAGAGCCCATTTTCACTGTTTGATAAAGGAAAGGAGAGAGAAAGAGAGGAGAGACGAGGCCTCCTCCCGAGATCTCACGGGAGTTCCTTTTGTCGAGTTTTTCGTCGGTAGAACAAAAGTTCATGGCATTGTGAAAGTGCAACGATGGTACACAGAAGGGGATTTCGCCGAAGATCAGAGGAGATTTCGAGGAAATCGAAGTTGTCGAGGTTAGGAGTGTAAACCCCCACATGTCTAAACTATCACCTTCATCTAATTAGCTGTTTGTAACTACAGTATCCATTTACATCCTAAATAAAATTATAAGAATAAATACTGAATATAAGTAGGAATAATAAAAGGAAACATAAATGTTTAGGTGAAATAACATTCAAAAAATTAGCTGGAGACAGAAAACCTTGGGGTAGTCATATAGATCAAATTGGGGAGGTTAGTATGGCAGTAATTTTAAGAAAACCAAAACATCATGAGCGGTGAATTTCGGGTTCTTTGTATGTAAAACCCATTTCTTTTCCTCATTTTTTCTTTTTCACTTCACTCTCACCCCACACCCCTTTGAACCCTAGGGATCATTGGAAAGGAAGAAAGGAAAGACGAACTAGAAGATTAAAGGGCCGAGTCGAGATCAAAGCTCAGTCTGTACAAACCGAGGGTTAAGGTAGGATTTCTCCCATTCACTTACATTGAGGAGCTAGAGGTATTTATATAATATGCGTTTTTGGGTTATATATGTTATACATTTATGCTAGGAAATCATTCTCTCTTAGTCTTTTGCAAATATTACATGTTTAAACAAAGTTAGGGTTGAATACCCATGAAATCCCTTTTCTTGGCTTAAAAAAATCCTAGTATTTGAGGCTGGTGGTTTCTTGTTGAATGTGCTTTCTTTTGTGTTGATTTGTAAATCACTTGGCGTGGTTATGTTCAGAGTAGCAAAATAAAGTGATTCGGAAGTCTCTTGTATTTTCTATTTGTTGATTGGAATTGCCTTAGGTAGGTGTGGATTTTGGGGCAGGCAATTTTACATGGGATTGAGGATTTATGAAATCATGGATTAGGTGGTAATTGTGGATAGGATATGTACTTATAGGTTTTTTTGGAATGAACATGAATCATGAGAGTTCCTTGGAAGGATGCTCGAATTCATTCTCGAAGGTTCATTGTAAGGATGCTTGAGAAATACTACTATGCGAGTGAGGTTCCTTGGAAGGATGCTTCAAATATTCTCAGAGAGAGGTTCCTTGTAAGGATGGCGAGAAATACTACTAGGATAGTGAGAAACGCGGTGGATGCTGACCGGTGCCGGAGTGAAGCCCTCTGCGTCCTCGCCTCGACAGTATCCGCGCATGTGTCGAATGGGTTAAATTCAACCACTGATCTATCTCAGGCATAAACACGACCAGAGACCTTATTCATACCTGAAGAAACATTTCATACCGATGTCCTTTTGCTTCTAGGTAATGCAAGACATAATTTCATTTTATTAAATCATTTTCAACAACAAAAATTTCATTTTTTTTTTTTTTACAAAATTTTATTTCATTTCATTTTTTTTTATTTTCTCTCAGTCCTTCATGCTACTGGAAAACAAGCTACCCAAAAAATACGTTATTATTATTATTTTTCTCATTTCGATAAATCAAATAAAAATTTATTAAAATTTATTTTTATTCATTCTCTTCGGTTTACCAACTGTAAAGCTAAAATAAATAAAAATTCCTCTCCTCATCATTTTTTTATTTCCATGTCGGTAGCCTTCTTGCTACTTTCCATACATACATTAACGAGCTAGCACAATTACCACTAAAATTTTCAAGGTTGTAATTATAACTCTTTTTCTTGTATAAAACACCGGACGATTTTCCATCTTTTTCACGACAAAATCAGTTTATGTTCAACATAATCCTCAAACACCCTAAGGTTATATTTCTCGGCCTAGTGTTCAACGTTTTCCTTTCCCTATGCTATTCAGAGCATCACCGAATTCTGAAACACATTCCACATACGACCACACAATTCACATAACAATCAACATGTTATACATATCATCACACATCCATTGCAACAATCACACAATCACTTAAAACACAATGCATGTAGTATTCTAATCCTGTCCCGTGATTGTCTAGGTAATCGCATACCTAACTCTACACCAAGCTACCAAGTGGTGATGTTCTTACACCACATGACTATGGCCTAAGCCCCGAGTCCCCCCCAGACAAGATTGCTTGTGTACCTAGCTAAATACCATCTTTATTAGAGTTGGTGATACCCGTTCGTAGCAGATAATCTAACCGAGCACTACACTACAGCGCATATCCTGTTGCATCTTGACCCTTCACAGTGTCGTATACCTTAGCTGATACCATCTTTGTCGTGGTATGAGACTAAGCTTATGGACACCCGAACCTAAGATCCTGGAGTGTCGTTTACCTAAGCTTTGATGGTATTTGTGAAGTGGTATCGGGACTACTGCTGCCTCTTCTACACCTGAGCTCCAAAGGTGATCGGTAACCGCCTAGAAGCTCGATGCAAGGCTGTGACACCCCATTTCCGGTCGTGACAACCGTCGGCAGCGGAATACTAGTGGATGTCGGGTAACGAGCACCATTCTGAATCGGGCGAGTCTCCTTTGTCTTGCCCGGGAGCTCTACCCCAAATCTGAAGCTTACAATCCCAATCAACATCGGAAGATATATACATGAGTAAACGGCCACTTGGGCCACGCAGACAACCTCATCCAAATAAATCCCAACTATATACAATAGTTTCACGAGGTAATAAATTATCCTCATACAACATATATCAAACTTATAGAGTTCTAATACATGTGTACATAACAAAACCAAAGCCACAACCCGGCTTTCTTCTAAATCGGCCTCTAGGATGAGCCGTCTCCTCAAAAGCTGCTCACATTGCCGAAAAATATGTTCCTCGACGGGGTGAGCTAATGCGGAGTAGTGGAATAACCCCAAATGGAGTTACTCCCCACCTAAGTGCATATCTGTACTCAGATTAAACACATTAAAGCAAATTCGGTAGTGCTGTAAGAATCTGCAAATGACCAACCCATGTCAGAGTCCTCACGAAACTCCTCACACTGCCCTAAGCCATGTATGAGAAAAATATCATTTCAAAGAACAAACTTGTTGTTCTTGAAAATACACTCTGAATGTCGATAAAATATGGGACTACCTACGGCGAATTTGTTGGAGCGTCCTGAAAGCAGTCAAGTCCTGCACAAAATAAGTATGTTGGACGTCTCCCAACCATTCTCAGAAAAATCATCACAATAGTGAAATTCCTTTCGCAACCATGCTCGCTTTGAGAGAAAATTCATGTCATGCACACACACACCTATTTCTAGGTTACCGTTGCATATAGAAATACGGTATATCATTTCAACACTTTTCATACAACACATGCCAATACTTTATTATGCATACGATGACATATAATAATTCATAACAACATGTTATATTCGTAATTCTCAATCAATTACACCAAAAATTCGCTCACATGGGCTAGTGGCAGAGCAGACAATTCAATTTGAATTGCACGACCCGAACACATTTTCCCACAAAATATATTTTCATAAACACTATTCATGAGCAGTAAACCACCGAGTCTTGTTCGTAATATCCTAACGTCGGTTCCACTTTGTGAACGAATTCCCATGGCATTCAGGCCTTATACGCACCTGATCATGGTGATTGATTAAAAACCATATCTGCAGCAGCTTGATCGGAAGTGGACTATACACGGAGGGCTGCTTTCGAAATAAACTCCCTACAAAATTAACACTTTGGTCCCGAGTTTTTGGGTTGATCAACAACGTTCAAGACCTCAAACCAGCAGAAACATTTAGAAACGCCCGGCAAGTATGAGACTAGTACGGACCGAGCTTCCTACCTCACGGTTTGTCGAGAAACTCCAAGAGGCAAGAGCCCAGTACCTCGGCATAGACGACTTTCCTTCTTGCTCAAGAGAAATCGCGGTCGGATGGCAGAAATCTAGGGAGGGAGTCGCCTCTACTTCAAGAAAAAAACCGACTCTTGCATCCGCTTTTCCACGATGCGCAGTTTTGGTTCTTTTGAGAGATGACATAATTAATTTTCTTGTCTTATTATCATTTATGATCCCAAATGCCATATATGTCCTAGCTTGATTGCTGACATTTTGCACTATCTGTGGTCATTTCCATCATATCTCTATTCATGCAACATGTGTCACATGAGTATATGTTATATGTGACTTTTGTCATCAATTTCATTTACGGCACCGTGCTGATTCATAAAACTTGTAAATTCAATGTCTGGTCGACCCAGTCGATGTGGTAGGCCCAGATTTCACGAGACGATTCAAGCGATTGAAATATTTCGATCGTCAGGATAAAGAAAATTTTAGTTTTCTTGAAATTAAATTTTGCCTTTTTTCTTGAAAATTAGATTTTCTAGGGGTTTCTGAGAAACACATGGCAAAGTCATGTGTAGCCACAATACTATATTACAGAACATCATGCATGTAGAGACACATGGCATCTGTGTGTTTGTCTAACACATTGAGATATATATGGAGAGCTGTTACGTATAGCGAGGGGAGGGCAGAAAGGGAAGAGGAAGGAAAAGGGAAAGGGAGGAAAGGAAAAAGAGAAAGGGAGAAAAGGAAAGATGAGAGAAGTAAGAGAGAAAGGAAAGAAGAAAGAGAAAGAAAAGAAGAAGGAAAAAAAGAAAAGGAAAGAGGGAAAAAGAAAAGAGGAAGGAGTGTCGCGTGATGGCGGGGCCAGTGTGAGAACACCGAGCTTTGCGCTATAAAGGTGGGTTTCCTCCTACTCTGGCCAGTTTACGCCTAGGAGCCCCGCGTATTGACTGTGGTTTAGCCCCCGATTTCAGGCGAATTTGGATGTGTGGTTTGGTTGTTGTTTGTGTGTGGTCGAGACCCGATTTCATTGGTTTAAAGTTTGTCAGAGATAGGCTCTTGTGTTTCGGGATGGCAAAATCTCGACCAGAATGGCAAACGGGGGGTGTGCCCTAATTTCCGCACACCCTTGTGAATGTTTGCATCAACCCGGCTCTCATAGCTCAGTGAACTGGTCCATGTGGTTCTTGAACTCTACGGGAAATCTAGTTGAGTCTAGAGGGATTTGGCCTCTAGATAAGTGTCGACCAAAGGTGGAGGCTAGAAACAATTGGGCTGATCCACGGACATTGAGAATGGTCTATTATGGACTCGGAAGGACTTATGTTTCAGACAGGTTTGTATATCTGAAATACTTGGGCAAAATCCCCTTTGAAACAGAATTGCGTGTTGAATTTTTGTGTGGTATTTACCTGAGAGATGGACTTTATGGACTAAAGTGTATTATTTTCAGAGACGATATTTACAGGTTTATATTTGGGAATGACTAATAATGTGTTAATACGATTACGATAACATCTTGAATCATAATAAAGTGTTTAAATGAATAATGATATGTGTATTAAATATAATTTATCCTTTGACCTTGACATGTATACAAAGTGTAATGAATATCTTCATGATATAATGGCGTACAAATGACATGAAATGGCGTACAGCCAAACATATGCATTTGTTATACTATGGGCATCTTGTCAGTGAGGTGTGAGTGTGGTTGGGTTCAAACTCATGTTTGTTAATTAGACATGGTAAAAATCAAACACCATGTTTGGTGTTTGATGAGGTGAGCTCGATATTTGGACCACATCGATGAGTCTCAAGTTTACATTTCAAAATAATTTTTAAATAAAAACAGGTTGTGGAATTGTCTGATGTTTTGAATAAAGCAGTTATCGGAGGCTATCAGTGTTTTAGATAAATGATGTGGAGAATATCAGTCTTTTAAAATAAAAATGATTGCCAGGCATCGCGTTTTGAATAAGAAAGCAGTTGTGGAAAGAATTGTCGATGTTTTGAATAAAACGTTTATCGGAGACTATCCCTTTGTTTTTAATAGAGCACGGTTGGCATGGAGGTGTGATGCTTTTGAAGTATCAAGCGGGGTTATCGGAGGCATGCTATTACTGGTCAAGTAGAAATGTTTGCGCAGGCGTCGCGGTGTCTCACGGTGGGGGAGCAGGAAATCAGTGGCCCTAAATCGCCTTGCGATGTGGGTGAAGTAGTGGGTGCATTGGGGTATCCAGATGTTGTCTGGGTGCAAACCTGTTAGAACTTTGTTTTGGAGACCTGAGGCAGGGCGTGCCAGTGTTTCACGCTGGCATCTCTGGGGTGACGAGAGTGGGGTGAGGGACTGAGGTTTGGGAATGTGAGGGCATCTTTGTTCATGAGCCTGTGTTTCTGTCAGTGCAGCAGTACTTGGGCCTTGATAAAGTGTGATTATATGTAATTGTGGCCCATTTGTGTTGCTCTTAGGTGGGATGACATGTGGAGATCATCATCTCTGGGCTGCTCACCTGTTGTTGAGACCACCCTTTGGGATCATGGAAGAAGACCCAGGTGCCTAGTCACAGTGCAAGTCATGAGTCTGAGAGGCGGGGTTGTGGCCTTGAGTGTCATGAAACATATTAGAACATTCTAGTTTTTTATATATTTTGGCATGTATTACCAAGGAGTTCTTCACATCAAACTCTTGTAAATAATACAAAGGTATGTGAGAAAAATATCTGAGAGAAGAAAGGCGAGACACTAATATTCCGTGGGTTGACAAGTTGTCAATCGGACCCTCGTATTTTAGAGTGTTAGCTTATGTTACTCCCACGGTATCAGGATACTGGGGTTTTGAGGCATCTACAACAATTGATTTAAAATAGGGAAAAGTGGGGTTTTCCTACATCTATACAAAAATATTTGCTTTATGAAGTGATCGAAGAAGTAAAACTAGGCCATACATGCCTCTCCGAATAATTGTGGTTTTAAAGGTTGAATGTTGAAAAAATCTCCAAGCTTATATGTGTTGGCAATTGGAGGCAGTTTTTATAGTAGTAGATAAACTATTTACATAATATATTATTATAGTTGCCACCATAGCCATAATGCAGACTAGTATATAATATATTACATTACTAATCATAATTGCTTCATTTTCTGCCTCAAGGAGACCGGTTAGAGTTTTCAGACATATTTGTTTCCAAACAAATATTTATCATTTTTTGTAGGTATCACCTATTTTATGGTGATCACTATCTTAATCTTATTATAACAAGGGAAACTACACCATTCCATCAAATATTTCAAATAAATTATATATTTGGGGTGAATTTCATAGTGGTGTCTATAAACTTTTTCATTTTTCTATTTTGGTTTCATAATTTGTTTTTGTGCGTTTTTCATTTTCTGTTTTGATATATCTAACTTTTATTTTTATTCAATCTGAAGAGAAAACTTAAGGAGTTTAAATTGAATTTTTTTTGAATAATTCTTGATCCTTAGTGGTTTAAGTAAGTGTTATGTGGTTTTTGAATCACATGAAGCATACAAACAGAGATGCGGAGTGTGTGTGAGTGAGTATTTTCCAAACCCCAGTCACTCATAAGATCAAACTCTAATCAGGCTAGCATGAGCCTGGGTTCCCTTGATAGTTATGATAAAGTGGAAGCGTGCGAGATGAAGGAAATCTTATGGAGGTATTCTTTGAAGAAAATTATTCAATTTCTGTGAAGAATCAAATGTTTGAATGTTCAGAAAGTTGATGAACTTGAATATTGCACAGCTTAAAATGTTGAGTATAGAGAAAATATTGGACTTCATGAATGAATGAAAATAACTTATAAACAGGGAAGAATTTTGATTTTTCTTAAAAATATGCAAAAACAGGTAAGAATTAATGAGAAATAGTTTGAGGCTTTGAAAATTTTCTTGAGTCTGGATATTAAAAACGGACTTTACCATTGGTTATCTCACGGAATCTGGTACACCTAGAAAATTTTGGTGATTAAAGACGTTGGGTACTGTGTTTTTGGAGGTAGCAGAATATTAGTGATTCAGGGACGTTCTCAATGGACCATAAAATGTGACTATATCAAATATTTTCACTTCAGGATCTGTTAAATGAAAATATATTTCTCTCATAGTGATGTTACACAGATCTTTTGTGAGCATCATCTTTGCTGTATATACAAACTGATGAAATGTTTTGAACATGAGTGAACTAGGAGATCAGCATTGTGACTTTTGTTGGGTTGAAAAATTATATTTATAAATGTCATCATAAAGATTTGAAGAGGACATTGTTGAGGATATCTCCATCATCTCAGGTGGAAGAACATATTCTTACTCTAGCTTGATCCAGCACATCTTAGACAGAGGGTTCATCCCTATTAGTAGTTAACATCACATAGAAACTTTTTTCTTTCTTGTGTTTGAGCTTGGAGGAGGCATTTAATAAGACAATAATTCACATAGTTAAGCATACTGAGATAAATTTTCTGCAATCCCATGGCTATGATATGCTGTCTGGAAAAGTCTCAACGATCTCATGGCATTATCCTTCAACAATCTAGTCTGGAAGGACCAGAATTTGTTGCTCAGCGATTCTCCACATCATTCTTCATCTTTTCATCTCCAAATCAAATTCTTGGAAGTAAGACCCATCTTATCAACTTGGTTTTAGCATCCCTTCTTCATCATTAGTATTAAGATTACATGAATTTGTGTCAAATGAAGACATGGAACCTATGATGTAAAGATTACAGAATCTATCACATGAGAAAACCATAGTAGACATCTCTTTTTGTGATTTGTGTAGTTCCCTTGAGCTCATTCAATGTGTAGTTGGCATAATGAATGGCTTTGATAACTGTTTTGTCTTTCACCCTGGCTGCTTAACCATGAGTTACACATCACACATAATCTCTTCATTCATTCCGATAAACACTTGTCATTGTGGTGAAGTAAATCAATCTAAATTTGATTCTTGATAACTCATATACTAATACAAATAATCTAGAATTCTTTTCCATTGATACCACATGATTATGTCTTTGAAAAGTGATTTGTCTGAATCTTGTAGAACCTAGCTTGTCTGAAGGCTTTTGACTCCACTTGTTGTTGTTGGTGGCATAGATTCACGGATGATGAGAAATGCCCGGCTCAGATTATGAATGGTAGAAAATCATGGCAGATAACCTCAATCATTGTAGGAAATACGGTTGCCCCCGATCTTTCTCTGCATGGTGTGGAATGACATTTCTCCCAGATTCATTACAAGGGTTCTTCTCTTGCATCTTTAGTAGCACTAACTCCAAATTCTTGAGGCAATGATGAGAAGAACATCAGAGGAAAAATATCAGAAGGAATATCCATAAATAATATCTATTAAAGTAGGAAAATGACCATCCATGTATTTGAGTGGCAAGGGCATTACACATAAGCTAAGGGCATCCCTCACTGAGATGCAAGGTCCTATATGGACAAGTACAGAAAGTGATCTTTTCTTGAGACCTTGGGGCTAGTGTCGATCTTATTGTATCCTGGGGTCTCCATCCATTAACAAATATTAAGCTTGTATCCGGCCCGATTTGTCGACATCGCTGATGAATGGGAGTGGTAAATAATATTTTCTTATAGCTTTGTCAGAAAGCTTCTTGTAATCAATACATACTCTCATCACTCACAATGCGTGTGGAATAAACCATCTTTCTGTTTCTAATCTTGTTATACGCCTTTCTTGCTTTCCTTGGACGGGGCTCACCCAGAAATCACTATCGCATCGGAATCCGAGCTTGGAGCCACTTCAACCGCCTTTCTTCTCACCTCTTTCATCAGGGATTCAATCATCTCTAATGTTCCATTGAAGACGTAAACTCTTCATCCAGCCAGGATCTTATGCACGCGCTAATTATGGGACTAATTCCTTTGATATCCTCGGCCCGATCATGCAAATCTTTACGCTATGTTACGTCTGAAACCCTAAGCACTTTATCTTGATAAAATAACTATTTGTAGTATCGTGTATCCCAAAAAGCATAAATTTCAAACGCTTTGGTAGACCACTGGAGAACTGGGCCATCTCTTGTCTTTTGCACTTCTTAAATCTCATTAGTCTCATAGTATTTTAAGGCCAAAAATATAGTCTGCGATTAGGGATTAGCTACAACTTATTTATGATCTGACTCTTAACCTTGAAGTGATTTGGTGAACATTCCCCAAAAGGATCTTTTCCTGTAAAGTAAAAATCGACTCACTTGGAAGGAATCAAACTATCGGCCATATACAAATGGTTTGTCTTCATCTAAATCGCCTTAAACTTTAATTCTAAATTAAACTTCACTTGATCACTGCTCAAAGTCATTGACTTTCCCATTAACTTTTACATCTATCAATGCTTAAGTGGAGTAGCAAGGAATGGCCAGTGTATCTACATCTGATGGCGGTGCCCTCTTTGTCTTCACCAGGATCGAGACTGCAAGTCCACTAGAAATATGAACTTAACAAGCCTTGACGGCCTGTCTTCTATAATGCCCTTGGAAAATTAAATGATTTATCCTCCATTTGCGGTGAAAGTGGAATGGAGTCGACTCTCTAAATTGGCTTCTTCATTAAATGGTGTTTATCAGAGTGTGCTCTTCCAAGTCACATGGGGCTTTGCTAAGATATGCTCCCCGATTACACACGGGATAGTCAAGTTCCTAGATCATGGTTTCATTTGGGAGTTTCCTTTGAATATTTTCCTTTGCACTTCTTTGACAAACTCCTTTGTACCTGAGCATCAGTTTCTTCTTGTGCATATAATCTCTTTCATAGACTTGACTTAATTGGGCATTTGTGCTTGATGCATCCGCAAAATGGAATGTTTACTTCAAGTTTCTTAAAGATGTTCAAGAATTGTAAGCTGTTCATCTGACTTGCCTTTCTTAGAAATCTTTGCGAAAATGGAAAGATGGGACAATTAGGGAGGGTTATCCGGAAAAGTGATCTTTGAGAAGTGAACTTATCTTTCTCTTTCTTCCTCTTCCCTCTCTTGTCTATACTATAGTTTCTTCTTTTTCAGTTTCCACCTTCTCTTTTTCAGCTTCTTTAGAATTTCCAACACTCCCTAGAGTGATAGCCTTACACTCTCTCGAGTTCTTTTCCTTATCACTTGGAAAAGACTTAAAACTTTCTTTTCTTGAATAGACGTCCCATTTGATTTTCCAAAGTTTTGAGAGAGGCTTTGATATTTACTTGTTCTTTTCTAGGTTAACTATCTTGTTGCCTTAGTCATCATGGTTTCTTTTCGTATCATTCAAGAGAGTTAGGTTACTCTCTTCAAAACCAGGTTGCCTCTTTTATTCGTTGGAATCAGGAAATTGCTACCCAAAGCTGAAATTATGCGGAGCTTATTTAGACACTTTTCTTGATTGCCATAGAAGGATAAGTTTTCATGATTTCTCAACCTGAATGATAGTGAAGGCGCAAGTTATTGTTAAGGGTGAAAACATAACCTTTATTGTTTACAAAATTAGTATCCCTCGGCAGAAATGCCGGATTTACCATCATATTACCTCGAGCTAGCATATGGACTATCTCTGCCTTTGTAGGCTCTCGTGGGGTTTAAGTAATGATTTAGCTTGGTCATTACAACTTTAAATTTGGCTTCAGAGAATGCTCTTTCAATTTCTAGATTCCACTGGTTTTCTCCCTTTGGATCTTTTGAAGGAGATTGGTAGTTGTCTTGCGGCCAACTCCTCAAAGGCGAAATGTCTTCCCTTAGCCATTTTTCTTGTAATAGAGATTCTCTGCAAACTACGTCTACCAAGTCTTGTTGAATAATTTGGCCGTTGAAGAAGGTTTGCACTTGGAATGCATAGCTCATTTGTCAATAACTCTCACAAGTAATCCCATATATCGTGCAAAAAGTCTCTTGTTTTGATTCGCGTAAGCTTAGATATTTCCTAGAAGTTTGTCAAAAATGTCTTCCGCCATTTCACCGTATTTCTATTGATCCTTGAGATAAGTTATGGAACCAATTTCTTTCCTTTTCCTTGAGAGAAAAGGAAAAGCATCAACTTGATCACATTGTGATCACCCCATTCATTTTAAACTACTCACCACACAATTGAAGAAAATTCGAGAGATGCCCATTTGGGTCTTTTGAAGGATGGCCACAATTCTTTGCTATTTCTTACCATTAAATCAAACTCATCTTCAATATAAATTACATTGCCTCAACGGTTTATTAAACGATTCGAATGATTCTCATTGACCATTGACTTTCTACAATCTCCCAAGGTTGGTTCTCACATATGAATAATCATTTTGACCAGCATACTTATCATTATATCTAACTCCACTTTGGTTGTCTTCCATTATGAAGGCATTTTCCTTTTGATATTTTTAAATTTCCTCAAGTTTTTCATTCTCGGATCAAAAGGGTATAATCCGAGATATGACTTTTGTACTTGAAAACACAAAAACACCTTGAAAGCGAAATAAATGTTTCGCCAGAAAGAAAAATGAAAATAAAAATAAAAATAAAAAGAAATATTCATAAATACACAAATTTTTCTCAAAGTAATGAACTTCTCTTTCACCAAAATATCAATCCAAACACGAACCGTAGCATCCCCATAACGGCGCCCCTAAAACTTATTCGACTTTATGCTGTGTTGCATAAAAAATAGTTTTCCTAAAATCTGGTAAGTGCACATGCCCACAGTAATAAGTGAGTTTTCAGTTTAAGAAGTGCGAGATATGATCCATGGAAGGGTGGAACAGTGGACTAATGCCATGACTAATGGATATTTTCACTATTTAAGTTGCAAAATGATATTGGAATGGGTATTTTCAAAACAAAAGTCAAATCAAACAAAGGAAAACGAGGAATGATTAATGTTCACTCACTTGAAATGGGTTGATTTTTGAAGAAAAACACTCAATGATAAGGTACTAGGGTTAAGTGTCTCAGTTGATACATTTCAACTTATATTCATTAAGAGCGAGTTAGCCCAGTATACAGTGCTTGTTTCAAGGGATGAAATGTGAGGGTTTCACTCACGTGGCTCCTAAATTACTCAATTTCCTATTCCATTGAGATCCATCTAGGTCATTAAGCATGATACTTTTCTAAAGGCGACTTTTCCATGGGCTTCCTATTGGTCACGCTAAGTCCATGCAATAGAATTACTTAAAATATGCAAGAATTGGTCACCGCTAAGTCCATGTAATCCCCACATAATGTCAAATTGATGTTTTACCCTAATAAAATCCATTTAGTACTAGACATTTCTAATTTCCTAAACTTCTTTGGAGATTAGAGTTAAAGTGGTACCACAATTGAATCGTGAAAAATAATGTTAAGGCCCAGTTCAGTACAAACGTCATCAATGACCCCTAGATAAATCTTTTGCAAATTGGGTCTTAATCCCATTCACTAACACAAATCAAATGGAAGAATCCATAATAATCTAAGATCTACATCAACACAAGCATATATTCACAAAACTATTATAAAAATTATATAAATCAAGTATGAACTTCAACAAGCAACCCTAGAGGATGTCTAGCCACTCATTAAAACCCTCAAATCCAATAAAATCATGTTTATTACAACAATAATAAAGAAGGAGATGAGAAAATAGCAAAAGTTAGAGATAATAAACAGATGTGAGGTGAAAAACCTCAAAACTTTGCTCTGATCCTAAAGAGATGTTCTAGTAGGTTGGATCTTGAAAACTCTCTTCAATCGAGAAGTAAAGGCTCAAAACTGAAACCCTAATGACGGTTTTAGAAGGAGAGAGGAGGAAGCCTAGATGAAGGTATGAGTTCTCACTTAAAGTACTCAGCTTCAAAAACACAAAATGATAGCAAGCCTTCTTGGAAAATGACCCACGAATAAGGCCTAAAAATTGCAGAAAGTTTCTAGACAAGCTCGATTGAAGGATGCGGCGACATCAGCGCAGCATAGAAAAATTGATATACAGCGAGGAGTAGCGATATCGTGACATCATCGAGAGAATGATGTCGTGACATGGTACAGCGAGGTTGAATTCTCCCAGGCACCGATAGGAGGCCCGATGTCGCGACATAAGTCATTGATGTATCTGCATGTGACTACCGCGTTGATCTTCGGTATGGAAGTCTTAATGTCCGCGACAACTGGACTCTATAACGGCAATTCTCCTCGTTAGCCTGTAACTGCTCATTTTTTCTTGCTTTTCATTCATTATTTTCAAAATATAATGAGAGAAATTTAACATAAACTTGAATGATTAAGGTGTGAATTTAGCATCGAAACTCAATATAGCAGAAATTCATGCTAAATTGCTAACAAAATTAACACTAACAATGTGGATCTAATATTTTTCTAATTCTAGAATGTTCCTAATTTGTTTTTTAGGGTTTTGATGTAAAAAATTTGGTTTTTCGGTTGCATTTCGATTGAAGTTTTAGATTGTTATTTTATTATATTATTCTATCATGTTCTAATTACTTGTTGATGTTTATAACCCTTAGCAACGATGTGTGGCTCGTTATGGCGAAATGAGTATGGCAGAGTTAGACTTTTGTTGGAATATCATAATTCACCATAGGATAGATATATTCATGGGTTTGTGTGGCGGAAGGTGGGCTTCTAGGGTTTTAGTTTACCTTTGGGATATTGGGTTTGAGTAGAAGTGCAAAAAGACTGGTTCTAAGGTAGGTTATGCATTCTTGTTAGGTGTGCTTTAGGTTAGCTTTATATGGTACAAAACATAGCTTGCTGTGTTTTTCATGCTAACGAGAAGCACTCTTTGGAATCTAAATTTCATAACTAACCTCCTAAATGTGTGTGTATTTTGCATAAGCAAGAACGGGATGAGCGAGCAATTTGGGCAAGAAATGAGAAAGTTATGCATGGAAAATAAGCATGAAAATTGCGTGACACGAGTGAATGGTACTGGCCATCAGAACCGAAGATAAAATTTGTTTTTCGACAAGGTTCAAGCGTGGACGTCGTGAGCAAAGGCAGCCGGTGAAATTCGGCGATCGTGGAAGCTCCCATGTAACTTAGCTGCTTGTGATGACCCTAGGTGGTCGACCACGGTCGCAGCCACGAATTTTCTTATAGCATAATTTGTGTTCAATTTTTTGGTGTGGTAGCGACCTGCGGTCATCGTGCGCCACGTGATTTTGAGCGAAATTTTCCATTTGGGCTGGGTTTTGGCCGTTTTTCAGTATCTAAGGATGTTTTCACACATTTTGAGGGGTTCGAACTTTGAGAGAAAGGGAAGCTCTATCTGAGTTTCTCTTCCAAAAGTTTTGTTCACTTTCTAGGGTTAGATTTTGTAGGTTTGTTAGCTTTAGGTTTGTATTTGTTTCACTTGACTTGGATTGTGTCGATCATTCTTTGAGAAAGAACGACGCTTATAAAAGAAAGTGTGTGGATTTTGGCAGGTTGAAAAAGATTGAAGTCATTTGAAGTTTAATCTCTATTTTGTATTTCTATCTCTTCTCTTTCTTAATTTGTTTTTGATTTATGTTTAGTGGCAGCCCATGAATTTTTGGGTTTTGATGGGTGAAATCTTAGGCTAATCGATACATAGGGTTGATTATTAGATTTAATGTTGGTTTTACCTAATCTTTAGATGGTTGGTTGATTTATACTTGGTTGTTGTGTTTGGTGTTAGATCCTTCGAATACTAAGGTTTTGGTTAATTAATTTGTGCTGAGAAGTGGATCTTCGATCCTTTTACTAGGGTATCCTTGGTGGCCTTGGACTAAGCCACAAATCTAGTTAGAGAGTCTCTTAAGGCATGGAATCGAGTGTCGGGATTCGAATTAACCTATTTAAGGAGGCTTAGGGAATTGAAGCGGTCTAATTACTAAGCGGATTGCACTAAGGAGCTTGCAAATGTATTAGTGGGATTGCAAGGACATATACTTGTGACCAATAGAACTTGGTCAGGAGTAGCTTTATTGGAAAAACATAAGCTGGCTGTGTGACCCAGGAGAAATGCCTTTGAAAAGTATCGCATTATCGACACATGCTTGAATAGGTGGATAATGTCACGAGAAAAATACAAGAAACGAGGGGATCTTGTATCGTATCCTCGGACCAATACAAGTTACAATTCATTGACTCGGGACTTATCTAGATGAATCTTTAGACACCCAGTAAGAAGATAACCAACCTAATTCCTACATAAGTAGTTTTCTCCCAATTTTATTCGATTAATCACGGTTTTTCACAAATCAATCCTTTGTTTTTGTTAGTTTTTTACAAATTCTCTTCAAACCCGCCCGAGTCGCTCAAATAGTGAACGACTTTAGTAGCCAGGGTACTCAATCGCATTAAAACCACACCTTCTTAGTGAGAACGATCTTGGTTCGTAGTGAAAACCATTTTATTACTTATGCGACCCGTGCTCTTACGGTTAGTAACAAGTTTTTGGTGCCGTGCGAGGAGGCGATAAGTCTTTAGTGGTGTTGCCCGATTCTCGATAAGTTTTTCGCAGCGCTACTGGAAGATTGCTCAGGATTTGGTGTTGGGTGATATTTTGGCAAAAGAGAAGTTCTTCATTTGAGAAAAAAATTCTTTTTATTGCTTCTTATTTTGTATTTATTATACTTCATTTTTGTTTCTTTTATTTTGTATTTTTATTTGAGGTGTGAGCATAATGACAAGCGAAGAGATGATGGAACTCCTTTACCTCGAAATCAGTTTGCCTATACACTACCTGAAAGGAGACAGCCGAGGGGGATATTCTTTGTAAGGAAAGCACAAGCCCTCTATGAGGCAGCAGCTATTCTTTTGGAGGGCGGAGTATTTCAGCTGCGGGTTTACTTCTCTCGAAGCCCCTCAAAATGATGCCAAGAAGCTATTATCAATCGGGTTGGGGGACATATAACAATTTCTCCTATGGAAATCCAATGATGCAAAGTCAAGAAAGTTCAATTTCCTATTATCAAGAACAATTACGACAACCATCTGATGAGGAGCTATTTCGTGCCTTGAAGGAAGAAATTAAGAAGGATAAAGAAGCTCTAGAAATACGGTTTCCAATCATGGAAACCAAGATGGACGCTAACATGATAGCAGACATGGTCACCAATTCGACGAACTATAGTAGAGAAATGTATGCTATCATGCTGGGAAGAGCTAACAATACCGGTGAGGAATTAGAAAATTTAAATGAACAATCTTGAAGG
This sequence comes from Tetrastigma voinierianum, assembly GCA_016808115.1. Taxonomy (NCBI): domain Eukaryota; kingdom Viridiplantae; phylum Streptophyta; class Magnoliopsida; order Vitales; family Vitaceae; genus Tetrastigma; species Tetrastigma voinierianum. The sequence goes on from JAEQBH010005371.1 coordinate 176,663, forward strand.
CAACTCAGAGACGCAAAGAATGATGACATATGGAAGTGTGAAAGCATAACTTTGAGCCTTGAAGTGGAACTTCGAGCAGCATTAGATGAAGACGAGGCACAATTGAATGTGTCCATCACAGTCCTTGGGGAAAATTTCAATCCTGACCGACATTGGTGGAGAAGAATAGGCTTGCTATTGCGAAGAGCCATCATTAAGAAAGAGATGCAAGTTGAAAAGAAATATCGAGCTTCTAGTTGAAAATGTTTTGGTTCGGGTTGAGGAACTTAAATTTCCCCTTTAATTCTTGACTTTTTGGCATGGAAGAGAAGCTAACAAATTACAGTGTAGAAAAGACCTTCCATCATACAAAGTCAAATGAGATTGATCTTTGAATATGGAAATAATGACACTTCTTATTGGTGAGGAAAATGAAGTTTGTTTTCATAAGTGGCACTGATACAACGGATAGGAGGCTGTGGGAGTGCAGATGAGGTTTTAGGGCACTACCATTGGGGAAAACATGTTTCCTTGAGAGGACACTCTTGAAGGGTGAATAGAGGCGACTCTTCCCAAGAGTTGGAAATTGGCTTACCTTTCGCTGTCTGAGAGGTGGAGCTCTCGCCTCCCACGAGACGATGAGATGAAGAAGGGAGTGTTGGCCACGATAGATGAAGGGCCAAAGCGAAGATCTCGGACTTCTCTAATGAGTCGAGCTAGACTCTAAAAACGGAGCAACTTCTTAGGAGGCAACCTAAGCAAAAATAAGGATTTTTATCCATTTAGTAATTTAGTTTTTCTTTTTTAGTTATTTTTAGTTTGTGTTGCATTTTGATCTTGTCATGAGTGTTTATTTGTTTTTTTTTCTTTTTAGGGCATTGAAGTTGATTCATAGTAAGGGAATTTCATCAAGACCCCCCTCAACCCAAGCCCAATGATCATAATTGATCATCTAGGGGAGTCCTCTTTTCTTAACTTTCATATTTCTTACATTGATGAGCACCTTGACGAGAGAAAAGAAAAAAGAACAAAAGCAGAAAAAGTATGAAAAAAGTAAGAAAAGATGTAGAGTGGTTCCAACCAGGTAGGAATCCTAGGCACGATGGGGCCTTTCAGAGCCTGGTGCTTTAGGCCAGGCGATTGGGGTCGGCCGACTTTACTACTCATTACATGGTATAGAAAAATGGGTTGTCTCGACTGATGGGTGTTTGGCACGTGATTGAGTGTTTGAGGTGAAGTTCGAGAACTTAATCGAGGTGCCCTTATAGCCGGTGGAGTTGTTAATGGATCACGCTATGAGGCACTCTTCTAAATCTCCCTTAGCATGCACCTAAAGTCTGAGTCGAGAGTTTTTTTTGAATAAAAAGGGGTGCATTCTTTTCCTTTTCTAGTTAATTTCTTTTGAAAGGAGTAAATTGAGTTTAAGTTTGGGGGTTTTGGAACCTTGGTCTATATCTGAGATCTTAAAATGAAAATTTTCACTACGTTCCTTTAGGAAAGGTTATTGAGGAATTTGGGGAGCTAGCTTACTTTAGATCACCATTAATTTTTGCCTAGTCTCTTAAATATTGCAAATGGTTGGATCATTATAGGTATTGTGTTGCTTTAGAACTTATTCATTTGTATTCCTTTGAATTGTTGCTAGCACCTTGTGCAACTCATCATGTCATTTGTGTTTAGTTTTTCTTTTTTGTGTCTTTCCTTTTCTTAAGGACAAGCGAAGAGGTGAGTTTAGGGGATGTGATGGTATTCCACATAGTTATTACAACTCCTCTCTTTAAGTGCTTTTCTAGTATTTATCATCGTAATACAGTTTTTAACACAAGTTTTGTTATATTTGTAGTGGAGCACTCTAGAAAATGGGTTAGATAATTGAAGAATGGAAATGGAGCAAAGAGGCATGAAAGAGCATGGCCAAGAAGATTCCAACAACCATGTTGCGACATGGGTTGCCAAGATCAGGGACATGGCGAAGCATTTAATTTCAAGCCTTGCGACCCTGCATTCGCTGTGTGAGCACATGCGATGTGGTCGAGGTTTTTTATGAAGGAGTTAGCCCGCATTTCGGCAGATCGCCCATTTCTAGTGAGTCTAACATTATGGCCATTTGGAAGCCTCGAGTCCCGGGGTATAAAAGCAAAAGCTACTAACGGAATTTGGTAAGGGTTCATCTTTGGAGACTAAGAGACCCTAGAGTTGATTCTTTGAGGAAGAAGGAGTGGACTAGGATGAAAGGTGCTGAGGAGTTTCTTCTTCCTTATTCATTGAATCTGGAACTTTTTCAATGTCTAACAAGTAATTTTATTAATGTCGGGGCATATTAGTTCGAGGAGACATGATATCACTGGTGGTAGTATGGTTTTGGTAGTGTGGTTTCTTGTAAACTCTTGGTCAGTGTTTTATTCCTATCTGATATTTTCTTTGAATTTCAAGAGACATATGCCCTTGGACGATTAATTGGAGCTAGGATCGAGTTTAGTGAGAGCGAGGTTAAGTAAGATAAGTTTACAAGATTCGATGAGCTGATATAATACTTGAGTTTGAATCCTTAAATACAATAAAAAAATTTCAAAAAAAATTGAGTGGGTCTGAAGTGCTTCATTGGGCATGAGGTGTTCAAGTCTCCTGAAGATTGAATATTTATTTATTTTTCAATGAATCCAAGCCGGTGCAGTCATATGATTAGAATGTTCTTTAGACATTTTCTATTTTTCAAGCTTAACAAAACATTGGGTGTAAGATTGATTGAATGTTCACTCTTTTCTCCTTTTTATTTTTATTTTTATGGGCAACTAAATGACGTAGGTATATAAGACTAAATATTCATTTCATTTCTAGTTTGTTTTTTAGGACAACTAATTCTGTATGTAAATTGTAACAAGATCGAATGTTAATAAAAATGAAAAAAAATTAATGAAATTCTATAACTAAAAATTTTTTTGTTTATTTAATCATACTTTTGTGGTAACAAAAAAATTTAAAACTTTTAAGAAGAGGTTTAAAAGGGGTTTTGGGTTGAATAAAACATTATATTCATCACATATTAGTGAATCTGATTTTTTTTAAAAAATAAGTTATTAAATAAGAAAATAAATTGACGGAGTATTAGAATTAATAACATTAATATTAATGATGATGAAAAATCTTACTATATAAGACAGAAAATTCCAATTTTTCGAAAAATGTAAAAATCGTAATTTAGAGTAAAAATACAGAAATTTTTCTAGATCTCGGATAATGAAAATGGATTTCAGGTTGGAATGCGTCTTGCGAAATCTAGCTACCAATCCGATTTAGGTCGGGTGGGAGCGTTGTTGCCACGTTTTTGAGCATTAGTATCGGGAGTGCGAGTAAAATGGCGTGTGGTGTGGTCGGTATAGCATGGCCTCTCTGTGTGATGTTGCATGGTGGGAAGGAGATGACCAGATGGTGGCAGAGATGGTGCAAAGTGTTCGAAAATCTAGAAGAAGGGACATAGATGCATGAATTATTAAATTGTTAATGAGCATAAGGACAAAAAGATGAACATTTCTCCTTCTCCAATTAGAGGCAAAAGCAGGGCAGCAGCTGGGAGGGATGCAGTGGTGGAGTTTTCAATTTTAGAAGAGAGAAGGACCTCCTTCTCTCTGAATTTATAACTAATCAGATGAGTCGGATTTCTTTTAGAAACAAGAAGGAATTTGCTCCTCACGCGGCGAGGAAGCTTCCCTATCGCGTGGGCTCTTTTTGTTTAAGGAGTTTGACAACGAAACTCAGTGAGGTAGAGTTTTATCCTACTTGTTTTACTCTTGATTTAAGTGCTTTAATTTGATGATTATAAGTTGGTTTGAAGATACTTGACAGCGGATTTGATGTTAAATCTTGTTCGATTTAGGAAGTTTTTAGAAACCCATTTGAATGGTGGTATTTGTCCACGAGACTATTTGGGTTGATGTGGTATAATTTGTGCTATAAATTGTATTGTAGTGTGTATAAAGTAGGAAATGGCTATGAAATTTGGAGTTCATAAAGGTGAGAGCCCAGATGTTGGGTGATTAGCGTGACAGCTAACCGAGGGGTTTCATTGTTCATGTGAATAGTGTTCATGAAATAATTTTTGTGAGGAAATGTGCTTGGATGGGTAATTCAAATTGAATTGCTCGTGTTTGTTAATTAGCCTATGTGAGCTAATTTTTTGTGTAATGGCTTGAGTTGAGTGGAAATAGATAGGTTAATGCATAAGCGATGTGTTAACATGATTTGCTGATATATGTAAAGTGCTGAGTATGCGTATGAAGCCATTGGAGATGAAGTACAGCGGGTTGTGGAGGATATAGTGTGTGTAACAAGCCATTGGAGATGGTAGTTTGCTCAATTATGGAATTATAATTGGTATAGGCCATTGGAATGAAATTTGTGTTTAACTCATTGAGAGCAAATTTGGGTGATGGTTGACATTGTTGAATTACATGTGGTTGTGATTTATAGAGTGAGAATATATACACTCTTAGAAATATATTGGTATAAAATGTTGAAATGACATAATGCATTTCATATCTGCAGGAGTAACCTAGAAATTAGGTGTGAGTGCATGACACAATTTTATGAAAAGCGAACATATTCTGAAAAGAATTTCAGGATTATTTAGGAGAATGGTAGGGGGTTGGGAGACGGTCTAACGGATCATTTAGGATGAGGACCATGGTACATTTGAGAAGTTCTCCAACATTCGACTGGAGGGTAGTCCCATATTTTTACTGCAGCTCGGTAGTGTATTTTTGAGAACAACAAGTTTTGTTTGAAATGATGTTTTCTCTCTCGTGGCTTAGAGCGGGTGTGAGGAGTCGGTGAGGGACTTGCGACATGGGAATGGGCATGTAGACATTCAAGTGGGATCACGTATTTACTTGAGTCGTATTGTTACATTGGATCATTGCACATATGCACTTAGGTCTGGGAGAAACCCATTGGGATGATTCCACTATTGGGCAATATTCACCACGTCGAGGAATATTATTTCGGTACGAGGAGCGTTCGAGACGGCTCATCTTAGAGGCGGGTGCAGATCGAGTTGGCTTTCCATGGTTATTATGTATGACATGTATTAAATTTTAGATTTTAATATATATTTGTATAGAGAGTATTGTGTTAACTCTTTAACCATGTGAGATATACATTTGGTTGGGATATTTAAATTGTGAGTATTGATGCAGGGGCCCAAGTGGCCATTATTTTACTCATTTTAATTATATGTTGACCCTGTGTGGTCATTGTAAACTTGTTGGGACATGTTTGTACCTTGGGTAGAGCTCCCATTACAAAGACTGCCCGATTTTTAGTGAGTGTCGGGTTGCAGAGATTCCGCTGATATTCGGTGGAGTTGACGGGTTGTCAACGGACACCCCGGGTTTGGGGCGTCAAACATTTCGTAAATTTTTCTTATGATAAAATTAGTCTTATTATCATCTTAGAAGAAAACTATATCTATTGAATATCAAATTCTCAATGGTTTTTAAGAAAATAATAAAACCAAAATTTTTTTATTTATTTATTTTACCGCCAACATTTTTATTTAAACTAAACTTTTACTTTATAAATCAAAATTAAACCATCACATTTTGGAACTTTATTTATCTTATTAAAAAAATTATGGTAACAAAGAAATAATAAAATTTTGTCAGATTGTGTGAATCTCATGAAAAATAGATTCACATCAGGGGGAAAAGTCGGTTTTCCCACATCCTTCTAAAGTAGGTGGAAGCAGGTTATGGTAGTTGCTGGTTGTTGTTGTATATTATGGTAATAGATAAACTACTACCATAATATATTATAATATTAATTTAGAAACATGTAACCCTATTGTGCTTTCTTGATCACTTATGTACAAATATTTTTGTATCAAGGTAGGAAAACCTACTTTCCCCTTTAAAATATTTAAAAATAAATTATTACACTTGGAGTGAATTACATAAATGGTGTCTCAACTTTTTCATTTTTTCTATTTTGGTTTCTCAAATTTCTTTTTATGCACGAACTTTTTACTTTTATTTTGGTATATCAACTTTATTTTTGTTCAATGCGCTTCCAGAATTTAGATTGAATTTTTGTTTGAATATCCAATCCTTACTATATTTGTTTAGCATTTCCTTTGTTGCACTCGCTCACATTGAGTAATTGAACATGGCTTGGGGGTCTGCCGTGCGTAGCGCTCGACAGTCGTGTGAATGTGAAGAGGCCCCGACATGTGTATAATAAATCTTTTTGTAAAAAGTGCTTGGGACAAAAACTAGTTCTAGCATGTATTTTGTATAAAGAATTGTAATTAATTTATTTGGACAGTGCCAATATAGTCGGGTATGTAATAATGAGCAAGAGGGTCATAATCGGACTTTTACGGGTGTATTTAAGTGTATTATTCTCATATTTTTAACTTAAATATGAATGAATGGGTCCCCGGTGAAGGGACAAGAATGTGAAGTGATCTTAGGAAATAACTCGGTGTCAACGAGTAATTGGTACGATGCGGTACCAGGCTTAGGTGAGTGACTGGGTGAAATTTCACGAGTTATTGACTAGTCAACTAGACACCCGGGTTTTGGTGCGCTTGGACGAGGCCATGATTGGGAGTGACATGTGGCGTAATAAATATTTTTGTAAAAGTGCTTGGGACAGACGCTAAGTTCTAGCATAATTTTGTATAAAAGAATTGTAATTAAATTCTTTTGGACTATTGCCAATATAATTCAAGTATGTAATAATGGTAGAGGGCCATGGTCGGACTCTTACGGATGTATTTAGTGTATTATTCTCCTTATTTTTAAATTAAATATGAATGAATGGGTCCCGATGAAGGATGTATCGACATGGTGCCGAGTAACTGGTGTCTGATATTGGTGGTACGATCGGTACTGAAGTTAGGTGCGCAATTACTAGGCGAAATTACGTGGGTTGATGGCTGGATCAGCAGGACCCATGGGGTTTGGGGGCATCCTGGCTTGGTGTATCGGAGCATGGGTATACAGCTACGGGGCTTGAGGGGGCATGTGCCTATGCCAGCGACATTATGGTGCATCGATGTGACTTCGCGACTTGGTATGAGAGAAAATATAGGTGCACGGCTACCTAGGGCTTGATGGATATGGGTCTAGATCATTAGGTTAAATGAGAATAACGTGTCTCACATTTGAATTATAAAATGAATTTCACTTTTTGGCAATTTAAAATTCAATGAAAATATATATTTTAAAATTATATTTTATTAAAAAAACTTATAGTTCTTTAAATCAAAACCATTATGAGTTATGGCCAAAAGGAAACACATGAAGTAAAAAAATTTTAGAAAAGAGAAGTAAAAAATAAAAAATATTTTCCAAACCAACCCGAACTTTTATATGAAAAACATCTCAAATTCTTGTTTCATTTCATTAGTTATTTTTTTAAACATAGCATTTCTAGGAAAGATAAGTGCTAAAAAAAAGGAAAGATAAACAATCCTTTAAAAAAAAAAAGGAAAGATAAACAAATCCTTTAAAAAAAAAAAAAGGAAAGATAAACAAATCCTTTAAAAGATCCAAGAAAAACAAAAACGTTGAAATAATCTACATTTTACATAGAGGAAACCCAGTTGTATAAGTTACCCTAAACGAGGAAGGAAGAATGATCTCAAAATCAGAACGAAGAAGAAGAAAAATAAAAAAATCTAATTAGAGTGTTTGAGGGAATGATATCCGTAAGCATAAGACCCACATAAAATTAATTTTGTTCCTTATCTTCAAAATTCCAACAATCTAATTAAATACTAATCTCTGTATTCTCATATGTGCTACTTTTTTTGTGGACCATGAGAGTATCGTGGCGGGTTCTTGCACACCACAAAATCGTTTTTAAGCCACACACTACCTCGAGACTAATCCTCATATGAATTAGGGAGGGATATAAGACGGTAAAACACTACTACATGCTGTTGCATTCTGAAACTAAAGCTCTTGACCTCTCTACCCCCATCACCATCTCACCATCTCGGTCTTGTTTTCAAATTATGAACTCAAATGGTGTTTACATTTAATATATTAAAAATGGTGTGTTGACAAAAAAGGAAAAAACAAAATAAGTTATAAAAAAAATGGGAATTTAAAAAAATGCTAAAAGGTTAAAAAAGCAGACCTCCATGGACAGTTTTTCTTTCCACCAGTTGATGACTCTACCTTAATATATTCTTAATAGGAGAGGGACGACAACATAACAAGAGTTGTTTGGAGATCAAGCTGGGCATCTAACCATGGAGGCCATGAGGACTTATCTCCACTTTCTTCATTCATATTTTGCTTGCTCTCTTGTTGTTGGTCGATATATGATGTAAAAGGCTTGTCCTTAGTCTGACGATGAAGCCTCCTTAAATGCCATTGACATCATTCACTCAAATCCACTTTGGGATGAAGAGACTTGTTCCTTCAGGTCCTGATCCCCAAGAACCTCCGACAACTTCATCAACTTCATTCTTGAAACCGCATTTGGGAGGAAGAGACTTGTTCCTTCGAGTCACGATCATGGCGACCTCAGTACTAAAGCACTTTAGGTGCGAAAAAGACATGTTCGCCAGTCCCGATCCCCAGAACCTCAAATAACTTCTGGCTTCATTTCACGAAGCACATTTTGGAAGGAAGAGACTTGTTCCTTGAGTCCTGATCCAGAACCTCAAACCCCGACTTCATCGACTTCATTTCTTGCGACACATTTGGAAGGAAGAGACTTGTTCCCTTCGAGGTCTGATCACGCAGCAGCCTCAGCCTACTAATGCATACTGAAATTTAGAAAAAGACTTGTTGTGGTCCTGATCCCCGAATTCTCCGTGACTTCATCAACTTCATTTGCGAAGCACATTTTGGGAGGAAGAGACTTGTTCCTTGGTCACGATCACGCATTTCTAGCTACTAAGCGTACTTTGTTTGAAAAGACTTGTTCCTTGGTCTGATCCCCGAAACCTCAGATACTTCCTTCCAACCATTTCTTGAAGCCTGTTTTGGGAGGAAGAGACTTATTCCTTCGAGGTCACGATACTTGGCCTGACCTCAGGCTACTAAAGCATACTTTGGGCTGAAAGGCTTGTTCCTTCGAGTCACGATCAGCTAGAACCTCCGGCAACATCAGAGAAATCTTTTGAAGCTTCTCTTGGTGGGTGGTATAGAGAAGGCTGGGGAAGGGAGCCACATCCCGAGTTAAATGATATTGTCGATTTAGGGAGATCTGGTCGCTGTGGTTTCTTAGTTATTTTGCCTGTTTCCTTCATCCATGGGCTAGAGGAAATAATCAACCCTAAAAGATCATCTTAATTTAACTTACATGGACCTTTTTATTTTTCTTTAGAAAATAAGATGTATTGGATTTGCCCAGTATGCCTAACCTGTATGGTATAGCAGTAACGTTTCAAAAGGCATGACATAGGGAGGAAGTCTCAATGGGAGTGTGGGCGTTCGCCATTAAAGCAGTAAAGGCATAGGGACCCAGAGGGTCCCAGTTCGAGAGTCATAATGGGAATGATTTAATACATTAGAATTATAGTGTATTAAAAATAAAGAAACGATGATTAACAATGATTCTTTAGTTTAAAAAAAAAACTAAACCAATTCTAAAACAATATTTTACAAATTATTTTCAAAAATACCTCTAAAAGTCTTGCTATTAATTTTTTTCCCTTTCGTGTTAATTAGTTATTATTATGGTAGTAGTATAGATTTTCTTATAAATAATTAAATAAAGTGTTTTTGAAGTAGTTTTAAGGCAAGTAGTATAAAAACGACCCATTGAGAATAAATAAAAATAAAAAATAATTTTATTTTTGTAAAGATCCATATTCATATTCAGGACTTGAATAGAAATAACAATATTGTAGAATTATATATAAAACCAAATTAAAGAAAGGATTGGCAATGATATATAAATAGAGTACATTTTTCATATCAAATTTATGATAATAAATTATTTTTAATAATTTTCTTAGGTTAAAATGAATGCTATCTTTATCCTTATGACATTTGCAAAAAATTGTACTAAATTTGAGATTTTTTTAGTTAATTATTTCATATTGATGAGTCAAAACTCATCTATTTGAAGCAATTTTCTTTCATTTTGGAAGTTTACAGGGTTAAAATTTAATAATGCAAATTCTGGAATCTTACTTCCTTATTTGTGTTTTCCAATGTTTTAATCAAAAGAAGCAAAAACCAACATGAAAATCAGCAAAAATGGTTAAGGTAGGAAATACAGAATGTCATGACAATATTCCAACATTTTCACGACAAAAGTTCAAGGCAACCAGCAGAAGTATGTCGCGACATTCCCTGACTTTGTGTGACATAATTTTGTGAAGAAAGTAGAAAGAGTTTGTCATGACAATCTGACTCTATGTGACATAGTTAAGAAAGATAGTAAGAATGTCGCGACACTTGAATTTCGTGTACCGCGTGAAATCTAGTTACCCGGGCAATTTAAATCCGAATTCGAAACCATTCGGATTTTTCATATTTTTCGGGTGATGGGTGTCCGGTGACTCCGGTCTGAGGTGTTTAGGAAATCTGAAAGTTGGGGAAATGACTGAGTTGAGTTCATAGGATGTAAGTTAGACTTAGGCCAGGAGCGAAATAAATCGCTTTGGGCCAGAATCAGACCCGGGCGAGGATGGACACTTGGCACGACGTGGGCCACACATCCAACTTAAACTTAAGTTGGACAAAGAAGGAGTGGGGCAAAAATAGCCCATTTTCTGGTTTGATAGAACGAAGGAAGGCGAAGAGGAGAGCCCAAAACCTCCCGAGATCCTATGGAGTTAGTTAGTCGGTGTTCGTCGGGCTAAAACAAAGTTCATCGATCGACGGAAGAAGTGCAGCTGGTACACGGAAGGGGATTTCACGAAGATCGAGAGGAGACTGGAAATCGAAGTTGTCGGGTTAGGAGGTGTAAACCCCACATGTATAAACTATCCACGCCGTCATTAAGCTTTGTTTGTAAGTCATATTATCCATTTACATCCTAAATAAAATTATAAGATAATAAGTATACAAGAGGGAATAATAAGCGAGGAAAAATAAATGATTTTAGGTCAAGTAACATTAAAAATGAGCGGAATGCAAAAAAACCTTGAGAATTGAGTCACTATAGATCAAATTAGAGGAGGTTGAGTGGCAAAACCGTGGTACAAGAAAACCAAAACGACCCATGAGCAGTAAATTTGGGATGTGTATGTAAAACCCATATTCACCTTTTCCCTCATTTTTTTCTTTCACTTCATTCTCACCCCACACCCCTTGGAACCCTAGGGATCATTGGAAAGGAAGAAAGGAAGGACGAACAAGAAGATTAAAGGCTAGTGGGATCAGAAACTCGGATCCCTTCTGAGCCAGTTGGTAGGGTTTTCTCCGTTAAACTACAATTAAAAATTTAGAATGTTTATATATATGCGTTTGGATTATAAATCTGTACATTTATCTTTAGGAAATCATTCTCTCTTAGTCTTTTACAAATATTACATGTTTAAACAAAGTTAGGGTTGAATACCCATGAAATCCCTTTTCGGCTTAAAAAAATCCTAGTATTTGAGAATGATGGATTTCCTTCTTGAATGTGCTTCTTTTGTGATTGATTTGTAAATCATAGTGATTTTATATTGATAACAAAATGAGATTCCGATCTCTTGTATTTTCCTATTTGTTGATTGGAATTACTTAAAATGGAATTGTGGATTTTGGGAATAATTGTTTGTAAATTGGGGTTTATGAAATCATACTGGATTAGGGGTGGTAATTGTGGATGGATATGTACTTGTAGGTTTTGTTGGAATGAACATGAATGAGAGTTCCTTGGAAGGATGCTCAATTCATTCTGAGAAGTTCCTTGTAAGGATGCTTGAAATACTACTATGTTAGTGAGAGGTTCCTTGGAAGGATGCTCTAATTATTCTCAAAAGGTTCCTTGTAAGGACCTCTTGACAAATACTCTTGGGATGGTGAGAGGTTCTGCCAGATGTGGAGATTCATTCTTAAGAGGTTCATTAAGGATGCTTGGGTAAGAGAACCTTGAGGATCTTGGGTAACAAGGTTTCCACGACCTCCAGAATCTAATTTTCCATAATTAAGATTGGATTCTAATGAATCTTCCTAGAGCTCTACATCACGGATCCTTTATTCTTTGATTCTCATCAATTAGGCGAGAAAAGATATCTTAGGATCAGAGCCTTCCAGCATTTTTGAATAACATTGAGTTTTTGGAAGAGTTGAGGTCTCTTTGTATATATGTTTTCTTATTTTTATTTTCTTTTGAAAAGTAGTAAATTAGATCTGAGCTGAAATTAGTGGATCAAGCGTAAATCAAGCTTCATTTATATACGAACAGGAAAATCTATAAATTTTGGGATTCCATTTTTATTAGTTTTAATTACAGACTAATGAATTTTAGATCCAACTAGTCATTGTTACTGAACAAGATATGGACAGGATTAGCTCTCTAGGAAGGGATTGATGTTTGGTTATCAAAATTTTGTAGTATTTAAATGAATGTTGTGGTTCTAATTTTGGATTGATTTAATTGAATTATTTGTTCACATGGTAGGCCCCATTTCTAGATATCGGTAGAAGATACCCCGAGAAAAAGCTCCTCACATTAATTACGATTTCCGAAGCCCTTTGAGTAACCACGGAGATGGGAGAGTCCTAAATGCATAGAGTAGTAACTTGGGGTATCTTTGGGTTGATATTTTCGAACTAATGAACTTTAAATATGGAGTCAAACTAAATCACTAGTGTTTCATTCCTAACCTCCTTCCACGAGTTCCCTTATAGGTGGCTTGCAGTGTGTTTCGAATATAAGGACATCTATTGAATTATCAGGTTCCCAATGTTTAAGGTTTCATCTCGATTTGGCATAATGGCTTGATCCCATGTTAGCGAATCTAATCGAAGATAGAGGATTCTAAGAGGGTGTTGGGGTGCTAATGAAATTGAAGGAAGGTTGTGTTACCACATGCATGGGGGCAAGCGGAGTCTAAGAGGATGTGAAGTATTGGTTTAGGAAAATAGCTAGATCTTAAGGGATCAAATCTAAAAGTAGCTATTTAGACCCATTGGCTTAGTTTAGGAATTTGGTAAGCTAAACTTAATTAAAGAATGTAGTGTCATGGTATTCGAGGCTGTGATATGGCTCTTGGACAAATCAGGATTGAGCTCAAAATCTTGATATAATAGAACTATCTGATTTGATGGTTTTAAATGCTAGTCCATTCCCGATTATTATTCCTGCTCGGTGAAACCTCTGATTTTGTTAGATTCGTTATGTTTAACAAGTTGCTTTCATTCAATTTATTTTGATAAATTCAAACTTCCAATTAAAGGTTGAATAGTGGTTTCATGAGTAGTAGGGTAGTTGATCTTTAGATTTTCTCATCAATCTTTGTGAGAATGATATGGAGGCTTTATAATGCACTTTATTACTTGTATGACACATTGCACTTGCGATCAATTTAGACAAAAAGCAAGTTAATTACATAATATTTTAGACAACAACATAAAAGCAGTTTTTATATCATATTTATTGAATACAACAAGTTTTTTGGCATGGTTGTCGGGGATAGAGTATAATTCTTGGTGGCAAATACGAGGAATTAGGTTAGTACAGGATAACAAATGGTCTGTGTAACAAAACAACCGGTCTGACAAGTTTTGTATAGTTAGAGTTGAAGTAGAGTTTAAGGATCAATATTTCAACCAAAAAGAAATTTTTTAGTTTGGACATTTTTCTTTTAACTTTTATAAAAATTTTCAAAACGATTTTAATTAGCGATGGCGATTGACTACTTTTCTTTTTAGAGATAATCATAATATCTTCCGGCTATCTATGATCTTACTTTGATTAGATTACTATAAATTTGGTCATTCTCGTATGCATAGAAGAACAGGAGCTGATTTATTGCCACTAGATATTGAGCTAGAATGGACATTGAGAAATCTGAAGAAAGAAAGAACGTGAAAGCGATCGTAGCAGAAACAGAAGAGAATCAGGAACACACCGGTTGCGGCTAATGAACCTCAGCAGGATAGAGGATAATGGGAGGGACTTAGAGGCCAGTGATCAGGGATAGTACTCTGATCAGGCGATAACCATAGAGCCAAACAACTTTTGAGTTAGGCTTGCACTCATCATTATGGTCTGTGAAGAATCAATTTTACTTAAACACAGTAGGGGATCAATTGAACGCAGAGGAGGTTCATATAGGATATTAAACACTATCAAGCTGAATGGAGTCCACCCAGATGTGATCAAATTGCAGTTGTTCCCATTTTCACTAAGGGACATTGCAGCTAGTTGGTTTGAGTCTCTTCCATATGGATCATTAACCAATTGGGGGGAATTGGTTGAGGCTTATTTGACATGTCTTCCTCCTTCTCTTACTTTGGAGGAGAGGAGAAATTAGCCATTAGAAAATAGAGACGAGGTGCTGTCTGATCACAGGAGAATTCAAATAGTTTAGCGGAAGATGTCGATACATGGGATGAGAAAATGACAGATGGATATCTTACCTGCATTCCATGAACTTCACGTAAGGATGGGTTGATCGACTGTAGGTGCATTTAGAAGAAAATCTTTGAAACGAGGCTACTCATTTGATAGAGGTTAGCGAAGAGCAATTACTCGAGCTCCATATCCCAGGCTTGAGGACGACAACGGTTGAGGAGGGAGTGATTGGGTTGAACGAGATGTATCGACTATAGAAGCAAAGGTACAGATACATTGATGAGCGGGTTAGGTCATTGGAAAGAAGAAGCCATTGAAGCGAATGAAGTGGGAACTATGGAAGGGTGAGCATAAAAATGCGATGAAAGACTGGCTTCATGGCGTCCTTATCGGGTGGAAAGAAGTTCAATATTTGAATGGAAATAGAGCTATAACTTCCAAGCCAAACAAGAGCCTTCGACCAGGCTATGCGGCCTTGAAACCATGAGAACTTTTCCTATGGAGGTGGAATGCGGTAGAGATTGAAGTCTGTCTTGAAATTTTTAGCAAAATTATACTCCACACAGTTCAGGGCGACAACAGCGGTCGGAGGCGAAAATCAGAGACGAAGAGATCCTTATTTGAAGATTAAATATTGACTTTATGTCTAGAAATACAAAGTACAGACACTGAGAGCAAAAGTTTCTTTGAGCTTGTAGTGTTCGAGGCCAGAGCTCTGAGTGTGTTTTCAAGCGACCTGAATGCTTCTCTGAAAATCGGAGACTCAAGTAGAGGCGACTAGCCTTAAACATGATGAATCAGTCCCAGGGACTCTTTCCACTTAGTGACACCCAAA
The DNA here is from genome assembly GCA_016808115.1 of Tetrastigma voinierianum. Classification (NCBI taxonomy): domain Eukaryota; kingdom Viridiplantae; phylum Streptophyta; class Magnoliopsida; order Vitales; family Vitaceae; genus Tetrastigma; species Tetrastigma voinierianum. Next base: position 191,955 of record JAEQBH010005371.1, read on the forward strand.
AAGAGAAGAATACGTAGAAGCATAGCTATAACACTTGGGAGTAGCCCGGTCTAAAGAGAAGAGGGTGTGATAAAAACAAAGGAAGGAAGGCGAGAAGAAAATGGCAAGAAAGAAGAGTGGAACATAACATGGTGTGGATGGAGAGAGAGAAATCAAAGGTGTAACTAAAGGCGACAAATTGATAAGAGGAGAACTAAAAAAAAAGAGGAAGTGAAAGCACACATCAACCTCTTATTCCATTCTGAAAAGAAATGCAAAGTCGAAATTGGATGATGTTTGCTAAGTCATGAACATGTTTAAGAAATTAGAGATCGACATTCCTTTCTTTGAGACATTGGCTCAGTTCACGTATTATTACCAAATTCATAAGGACATCCTCATCGAGAAAGGAGTCGGACAAAGATGGAGTGGTGATCTTGTCGACCAAATTGGGTCGCGATAATCGGAAGAACTTCCGCGAAAAAGCAAAATCCGAGACAACTTGACCATTCCACTGCCTTTATAGGGAGCTAGGAGTTTGGTAGAGATTTATGTGATTCATTGTAGTATCGATTTGTCACCATTATGCGCAGTGAAAAGGCTAAGTTTGGGGAGCACCTCTCTGACAATGACTTTCTCGAATGGCGGAACATATCCCCATAAACTCAAACCGAAGAATCTTGGAAGATATGCGTCGAGGTGGGAGAAAATTTTATTTTCCCGATGGACTTTGTTGGCGATAGATATTGAAGAGGTCAGCATGTTTCCACTATTTGCTAAATGTTTCTTGCCCTTGGGGCGACCTTGATTGATGTGAAGAAGGGAAGCTCTCTTAAGGCTCTCTTAGTAAGAAAATCTCTATAAGGGCTACTCCCCACCCTAAGTGCACATCGATGTATGTTCACACATCCACACACATTGATAAAAATATGCACATTTCTGCATAGATATCCACATGGCCATATGCCCATGTCTCGAGTCCTCAAAGCTCCCCTCAAACATGCATTTTCCAAAACAAAAAATTTTTATTTTTATTTTTATTTCAAAACAATTAAACATTCTCTAGATATCAAGAATTCCCCATTTGGACAATATCCAATCTCGATGTGGACATACTTGATAATATTAATTTGGACAACCTCCCAATATAGTTTATTGGACATACTCAGATAATATTTGATGAATGACCCTTGATAATCATTTGTTTCAAAGGCCATGTCATGCGCTCCTTTTAGATTCACGCGATGTCCCAGTGCACAGTACAGTATAATGCCCTTTACATGGTATTTACTGCCACATACATCTGAAAGAGTTGCATCAGTATTTCGAGAATCATGTTTCATACCAGAAAGCCTCATGGGTAAGCTACATCTAACGTAATTCCTACGCACATAATCATGTTAATATATTGACATACATATATAACGTCATTTTCCACAAAAAAAAATAAAAATAAAAAATCTGCATGTGTTATTGAACTAAGAAATCAACATAGCTTCCAGGTGTTTTCCAGCTTAGAAAAGCGACATGCACAGCCTCTTTTCAGTCCATGTTTTCAGCCATTTCAAAACACTTCCGGCCCGTATCTTCCGGCCACGTACAAGCTAAATTCAGTCGTATTTTCAGCTGACCATAGCACATTCTGACTCGATTCTGAGATGAAAAGATCGAGCCAGGTCCTGGCTCTTCGATTTGAGGCAGCCCATTTTCAAATAACCCCTACATTTGGGTTGGTGTTATAAAATAAAAAATTTATGATGGGGTTTAAAAACTAAACGGGCCAATGACCCGAAGCCCGAAGAAAGTCAGTGCGCTGTATAGTACCAGAACTCTCGATGCAGAGCCCCAATCGAAGGCCCGAGAAATTTGGATCAGAGGCGATCTAGGTCGAATTGACCCCATATCCACACCAAAATCAGTTGTGCGTCACTCATCTGAAAATGAATAACCCTGTGATATATTATCTGTAGTCAGCGAGCCTTAGCATATCAATAATGAAGGGAAAATAACGGATCATGGCAGTTTGGATCTCCCAGATAGGAAGAGGGGATTATCTCAGACAAAACGGCTCATACATATCCTGTACCGTCCGATATGGTAAAATAAAATATCCAGTCGATGGGAGGACTCCCAACATACGGTTGAACATTGCTATAAATCTGAGACCACCCGGCCCCGGTGAAGGTGCAAAACGATACGACATTCTTGCACATTCTTAGACACATACTGCATGCAACACATTAGCCCTAATCGGTCTCTTTTCTCTTAGAAAGCGGCAGGCATCGGGCCGACCGCGGGCCTGACCCTGTAGCCCATGCTTCTTTGACTTTGCGGTGTGCTATGTCGAGCTGCGGATCAATAGTAGGCGATCTACCTCAGCGAATTGATCAGCGCATCCCGGCCCACAAACAATGAGATTACAGCGGCGGCCCTACGCTCCAGCCCGATTAGGTTGAAAAAGCATCATTAGTGGCGCGATACGTAAGGAACGACGAGTTCCTTTATAAATATAGCGATTTCTCGATTCGCGTGCGTGCTCAACCAGGCCTGGCGAAAGTAGCGCCAATCTGCGAGGATAAGGATCCACAGACCGCGCGGTCGCAGACCTCTAGGGCCAATGGAAGCAATACAAACCAATACAGCGAAGTGGAAGCACTTCGCCTCTTGATCGCGCGATAGAAGAATTGGAACAACACGAGGCGGTTGCTACATCCGGAAGTCGGCCAGGCTGGGAGACCGGACCTTCCTCCCGAAGAAACCCAACAAATTCGCGACATTCCGTGGCGTGAAGCGGAAGCGAAGTCCAGCCCTAATCCAGGGGCGCGGACCCCGGTGGCACACGGAGGAGGAAGCGAAGCAATACTTGACGGTGGCGAACAAAGCACCACATCACCTCGGCCGGGAAGCGGGAGGCGAGACATGGGGCGGTTTCGGAGTCTTGCGGAGCTGGCCGTGTGAAGGAAATTGGTAGAAGGCGGCGCCGAGCCACTATGGATACCTTGAGTCCTGGCTCATGAATCTCCGCTGGTAGGAGTCTTCGTTTCCACTACGGTGAAGTTCGGAATGCCACAAAATAGAAACATTCGATGGAGTCAAAGACCCCGTGCCGTCCGCATAATGCCCTAAAATCGAGATGGAGCTACATGGTGTCGGAATACGTGCGATGCGAGGCATCGCCACTACACTAAAAGAACGACCTTGGCTGGTTAAATAAATTCCCCCGCCATCCATCTCGTCATTAGAACTATCAGTTTGCATTAAGTCTCCCACTTCATCGGGCGAGCGTACGAAGCTAGAGTTACCATCTGTTGAGTGTCAAAAGCGGAATCTAGGAAAGTTTAAGTCATACGTCTGAAAGTTGTGGGGGGGATCCCTTGCAATGCGATGACGCAGATGAAGTTAGCCATCCACGGCATTCATTGGGTTAGAAATCTAATCGAAAGACTGGTGTTTCATCTCGAAGAATCCATAGTGACATGGCGTCTCGCCCAGCGAAATACATAAGCGGCGAGAATACGATATCAAAGAAAGAGAGTTCTTCCACGTAAGAAAAATTTTATGAATAAACAGAGACGAAGTCCTAAAGGAAAAACGACGGGACAAATCCCCGAAAGGAAAAAATCAAGAAACGATCCCCAAAAGGAAATCTCGAGAGGCCGTGCAGGCCCTACGTCTGAAAGGCGGCGGCGCTACTCGCCTGGCGCTTCCACACACCATGACCTCGGTGTCCAGGTCACGCATGAGTGCGAACGGCGATTCTGAGGTGGCGCTTTCGGATGAAATCGGATCGCCCGCAGACGACTCAAATATTGGAGTTCCATGAGGATTACGAGACGCTCCTTGCAGACGATTTGCTCTGGCTAAAATAGAGATAGAATACTTAATACAGCGGATATCTCAGCGTTTCATATCTCAGGAACCGAGCCCGAATCGGGCGAAGTCGGGTCGATCGAACCCGGAGGCCCAGGCCGACAAAGCAGCCACGCACCGGCTGACGGCTTCGGCGCTCGGCCAAACCTTGGAAATCCGTGATCTGGAGGATTTGTAGGAGGAGAGAATCTGCGTTCGACTCGAGGCCGCTCGCGTAGCATGGTCCGGCGAGGCGGGAAATCCTGGCAGTAACTGGCCAGCTACGCCTCGACACTACCGTACATTCGACTCGGACACGGTTACGGTATCCCATAATGACCCATTGGTGGTTAAGCGCGTCGTAGCCGGCTGCGGCGATCCACTGGTTTAATTGATAAGGAGTTATTTTGACATCATCACCTTCGACGCCCGACTTAAAATGGGCATTGGGAGAGAAAAGCTGAATCCGTCGGCTTACATCTGCGGGGTTTCGGGGAAGAAGGTGGCTACCATTGGGCTTCGATTCAAGCGTTCGCTAACTACAGGAGAACCCCCTTGCGGTAGCAAGCGGGACGAGGTTCCTAATCGTGACGCCGGAGTCGACATAACATCCTCTTGGCGAGACCACTCCTCTGACCTTGATAAAGCCATCCCCTCTGCGTATCACACTTGATAATCAAATTCCAACCACGCCCATAATTGTGAATGGTCAGAGAGATCGTGGTGGCGGGGAATGCTACCTTCCTATGAAACAAAGGCGATTGCCAGCGTGAATGTGACGAGCTTGACATGCGGCCGAGATACTCCACCCGACCCGAGACCTCGGAGGAACTTCGAGCAATTATCCATTTGGATGGCGACCGGAACATCTCACGCCCTATATCGGCTCTAACTAACAGAGACCACTCGAAAACCTCCTCCTTTCGATTTTTAAGACATAATAGAGACATTCGCGTGGAAGCGGCGGACGTAGGAGAATCGATCCCTGATAATCAGTCTGGGTTGGAACCTGGCCCGTCAACCAAACGGTGGAAGCAAAAGCGCGGGAGCTTGGCGCCGAGAGCGGCGTGGCGAAATCGTGAGCTTCTCGAAGCGGGAAGCGATTAAGGTGCGATATCGGGTGGTTCGGCTGCGTTGTCTCGTTAAAAAAGCAAATATGATGGCGACTGCAGTATCGGCTTCCGCGGCGCTAAGCGAGCGGCACAGAAGACGGCTTTCCGCTTCTGCGGGGATCGACCTTCCTGTCGTGGAAGCCGCTGCCGAACCCACGAACTCTCGATTTATGGATCATTTCGAAGCTACAATCAGTTAGCATGGACGGATGGCGGAAGACCTGCTTTTCGTCCACGGCTCCGGGGGCTTGCTCTTATGGTGATGGGTTCGGGCTCAAACGAGGAGAAGCGACCCTACGAGGCTAGTAAGCCAGAGATGTTCTAGGCGAGGATAAATGACTGTGGAGGTATCGTGGGCGACGTCTTTGGTAGATCCTACTAGGCGATCTCCGCGTCCCTCACCTCTCCGGAGGTGTTCCGGATCTGAAGATTAGCGTGAAGGTGACCGTGAGAATGCGCCGCGCCCGGTGTGTCGGTAATTGCAGGCTTCATAGTCAGCCACGGGGTAGAGGCAGGCGGATAAAATAAAGTTTTGTGCTCGACATCTTGTCGCAATGAGAATAAAGGAAGTCGACGTTGACGGAAGGTTGCGAAGTCGGTGACAAGTGCGGCCTTCTTGAGATTACGAAGAAGGCCTTCGATGGATCACGAAGTCTGAAGAAGCATTTACTACATTAAAAGCGTGTCACAGGTTCTCAAGCTTCATTTTTTAAGTAGAATCACAATAGGAGGAACTCCTCACTCTGTGCCAATATATCAAACTTCTCGTGTGCGATTACTTCGTCAGAAAAAGAACCAGTCTGACCTGATCCCAATGCGGTCGAACTCTGAGAGGAGGCGGAGGAGGAATCTTAGAATGGAAAAACTAATACTAAGCGCTGGTAACCCACTTGACTCGGAAGCTCTGTCCCCTATTTCTAGGCTCACCTGTAAAGTCGAATGGAATATCCAGATCAACGTATTACTGGAAGCCAGAGCACTGGGGGCGTGAAGTGGGCCATAGGCTTAGCGAGTTCAGACATGGATCTGATAAAAACAGCCATAAAGCCTGGGTCCTGTGAGCTTGATCATGGAATTCACTCGTGAGTTTGTAGACACTCCGAAAAACATTATCCAATCTTGGAAGCTCTGTGGAGTGGAGACCTCGAATCTTGTGAGGAAGAGGCGGGTCTAATTCTAACTGCAGAAGGGATAGACATTGAATATGCACTCAGTTGGGTTCCATGCTTCAAACAAACGAGTAGAGTGTGGCTGAACGTGTGAGCCTCGACCTCGCCCGTTCATTTAAATTCGACCGTTTCGAGGTATCTGATGACTCCCAGTGGTGGTGAGATGGAAATAGAAGAGACCTACGAAGCCAAAGGGTAAAACGATGATTATACACTCAAGATCGCGATCTATTACGAGATTTGTGTTGGTTTCAAGTGGTATGTCCCAGTGAGGGAATTCCCAAGCGAGCGCTTTGGCGAAGTTAGCCCCTGACCTCCTGAAGACCTCGGTCGGCCTTGGATTAGAATACTTGGCGGAACCTCACAATGATCCTTATAGCATAGCGGTTTTAGGTAAAGTCAGAAATGGAGTTGGATGGACCCCATTTGGAGCTATATAATGAGCGGAAGCCTACACATTATTGAAAGAGCAGCGAAATAAGAGGCGAGGTCGACCGGGTTCACTAATCCATAAAAGTCTCTACAAAGTTTTTCACTCCTTTCTTAAATGTCGTGGGAGGAGGACATGATCAAATCTTTGAGAGGAATACCGCAGGGTGTATGCGGGAATCATATGGAGCAGGGCATTAGCGGGGAAAGTTTTAGGCAGGATCACGACCATACTCGAGGATCTGGCCAGATCTAGTCAATGCGAGATGTTGCGGGGCACGCCGAGATCTCACGCCTCGTCAAAACCTTAACCTCCAGTCACAAGTCCACGGCCTTTCCATGATAGGGTTTTGGATATATATTGGGACCCTTTCATTAGTAGAGACGGTCTGGGAGTGTAAAAATTAGCCAACGATGGATTCGCCGCCAAGTGGGAAGAAAGCCAGAACCTTGGCCCATTCTGAGGGAGAAAATCGCAATTTCGTGTGGCGAGCCTCATATGCGGAGTTTAGCATCCAGGAGTATGATATCAGGCAGTGGAAGCAGTTCGACAATGCTAAATTCGAGATTTTTTGTCTTAGGCTCGGAATTAAAAATTATTACTCGTCCCGACACATCCTTAATCAGATGGAATGATGAAATCCTGATCGAGAACTACAATGACCTTGAAGGCAGATTAGAGATCTTTAAAGGGGTTGGGTAGAATACCTCCAGAGGTATATGGGCTTCTGGGACATTTCTGGAAATTAAACAACAGGAAACCCCATTTTTCTGGCCTTTGGCACGAAGCCGTAACCCCAGTTAGAGATCGAATAAAGTCTCTGAGTCGAGTTGCGTCAGGAGGAGCATAATAGCGGGGCCACTTACCGTCTAAGCAGTGCTCACCAAATGAAAGCACGACGGTTGGCGTACGGAGTATCAAGGAAGACAGCGGTATTATAATCTCAAAAGTCGCCCGGGAGCTTCATGAGCGGGCGACAGTCTTAAAGCTCCTGGCAGCGAGGGAAGAAGAATCAAACACCTGGAAACTAGGCCCCAGTGGGAAGGGCGTACATCATATCCCAGAGTCATCAGACCGGGCAATTATGAACTCAAAGCAGAAGAGGGAAAAAATCTTGCTACATCGTGGAATCGCGGGAACTATCTTAGCGTTTCTACCAGTAAGTATCGGTATGTAATGATAAATAAAGCCTTGGATCTCATGTGAGATGGAGCGTTCATTGACCATTTAACGGTTAGACATCTGTAAGCCGGTTCGTATATAAGAATCTGAGAAAAGGCAAAATAAAGAAGATACATCGACATAAGCAAAAGTGTCTCTTTATTTCAATTTGAATTACATTCAGTTACAATGATGGTGTCTGAATTACATGTGAGTAATATTGATCTAAGCGATTCACTCAAAAAAAAAAAAAAAAAAGGGGGTGTAATAAGAAGAAAAGAAAAAGGGTGCAAAAAAAGTTGAATGGAAGGAAAAAAGAGACAAAGGAAGAAAGAGCCCAGATGAAAAAATTTGGAGAGAAGAAGAAAAGGGGAGAGATGGGAGAAAGAAAGAGGTGATAGGGAGAAAGAGAGGTAGAGGAGGAGAAGAGCAGCAGAGAAGCGGCGTAGATCGCCACCCTCTGGGATGCATTCCCTAGCACGGAGCTAGAGATAACATGACTCCCCATAAAAGGAGACTAGGGAAAAACAACTCCATACGGAAGAACAACCGGCGGCTCGGATCTTCGGGAAAGTCTCCGCCAGCGATAATCAAACTTCCGAACTCTTCGTCTCACGCAAATTCAGGTTATGCATTATCTGAAGAACAAGCTACCATGGCGGTGGCCAAATATTTATAAGGAGATCGGAGTATTCAAAAGTTCGTCTGTCGATCCAAATTCTCCGCCGATAGCATTAAAGCGCTCACCTCTTTCGAATTGAAAATTGACTACTTGACACGAAGCGTTTCAACGTATCAAACTGCCGACTACCGAGACCCGCAGTGCCCGGAGCCCTTGCTCAATTTGGCGAGCTCACCTACCCACTGCAGGCCCGCGGCTGCACCGGTGGGCGATTTGGAGACCCCCATCACCACTGCGGCCTTAAGCCCAGGGAGCCATTTGCTCACTTTGGCCAGGCTCGACTTTGCTCATAGGGCCACGCGGCTGCCGCCGAGTGGTCCGACTTCCATTACGATGCCACAGGCCACAGCGCGAGCCCATTGCTGAGTTTGATCACCTACTCGCGGTACGCTTCCTCAGGAAGTCGGACCGGTCAGAATACGTTGCACAAGACCCGGCGCGAGCCGCATTTGCTCGATTTCCCAGGAGCTCATCCGTCACTCGGCGTAGATAGCTGCTTTGCTATTCATTCGGCGAGGCTACGTCCACATTACGCTCAACATGGAATGAGGCTCTACTTTACTATTCATTCGGCGAGGCTCTTCCCATCACCTGACATGGGCGTCACCGCTCAATTATTCGACCGGCCAGGCTCTTCCCATCACTCGACATGGGCGAGCTCACGCTCCGATATTCATTCGCGACTCTTCCGCTAACAAGCCTGGGCGAGCTCTGCGGTCATTCACATTAATGGTTTCATCCCGTACTCGGCATGGGCGAGCTCACTACTATTATTCGGCAGGCTCATCCCATCACTGTGTATAGACCGAGCTCTGCTGGCACCTATTCATTCGGCAAGCTCTTCCCATCGCCTGACATAAGACGAGCTCTGGCAATTATTCATTGACGGCTCTTCCCATCCTCAACATGGAAGCGAGCTCACGCTCGATTATTCACATTGTGACTCATCCCATCACCTCGAAGCATGGGCAGGCTCTACTTTACTATTCATTACGTGAGCTCTTCCCATCACCTGACATGTGGGCGAGCTCACCTTGATATTCATTACGGCGAGCTCATCCCGTCACTCAGTAGATGACTCTATTTATATTCATTACGGCTGAGCTCATCCGTCGCTCCAACGGGCTCTTTTATTCATTACGGCGACTCTTCTTATCACCTGACATGGGCGAGCTCACCTTTCAGTCTTCATTACGGCGAGCTCTTCCGCCAGCTCCCGGCATGGTTGAGCTCCTGCTCAGTCTTCATTAAGCGGGCTCGTCCATCCCACTCGGCATGGATCTGCCTCTACTTCTTATTCGATGCGGCGAGCTCATCCCATCGCTCCAACATGGGCCAGGCTCACTTTACTATTCATTCGCGAATAACCCATCCCACAACATGGACGGGCTACCTTTCGTTATTCATTCAGCCCGGCTCTTATCGCTCAGCATGGGCGAGCTCCTGCTCGATCATTCCACATTGTGAGCTCATCCCATCACTCAGCGTGGGATGAGCTACGCACACTATTCATTACGGCTTGAGCTCTTCCGTCACACAACATGGGCGAGGCTCACGCTGACTATTCATTATGGCCAGGCTCATCCCGTCACTCGGCATGGGTTGACTATTTACTATTCGTTAAGCCAGGCTCATCCCGTCACTCAGCAAAGGAGGGAGGTCACTTTTACTATTCGTGCGGCGGGCTCTTCTTATCCACAACTGGGCGGAAATATCACCGATTATTCATTACGGCGAGCTCTTCCCATCCACCAACGCCGGCTGAGCTCTTGTCATAAACGACCTCTTATTGACTCATTGTATTTCGTCCATCAGTTTACATGGATGAAGCTACCGCCAAACCAATTTACATTCGTGAGCATCTTCTCTCATTTCGCGGGGACGAACTTCGATGATAAATCGACGATGATGAATCCCTTCCAGCAGTTAACTAAATCCGTCCAGGCCCGGCTCCTATGAGCCAGAGGTGACTAAGTAAGCGAGCTTATTCATCTCACTCGATCTCGATACTAGGCCATTCAAATCTTGAAAGATAAAAGAGGAACGATGCCTGATGAGGCAGGGCGATATATATATATATAAAGTGCCGCCATATGCATATATATATATATATAAATATGTTTCGGAAGAATTGCACAAGTCTGGACCTGGTCGAAACAAGGAAGAGAATTTATACATATAGATGAACAAATAATGGCCTGGGAAAACACTAAGCATGGGAGATTAGGCGTCGCGGGGAGAGCGGGCGCGAAGAGAGGTGTACGGCGATGCGGGCTCTTGAGAATAGTTCGTGAGAAGATTCCTGCTCTTCGTCAGGGAAGTCAAAATTAAGTCGAATCACGAGTATGCGTCAAAATGACTCTTTAAGCGATACCCATTGCCTAAGCCTTTGGCTGTCCCTCGGTTGCCTATGGCTTCTCGTCCTACGGCGTAAACTAACCCGTGATGAAGATACGTGCGCAATTCACGACATTCCTGGATTCAGCCCGTTACGCAAATTCGCCGGAACATTCTGACGAAGCAGTCTCTATATGCCACACTCACTTTATGACAGTAGCCGAGTTAAACACTTATCATTGAATCACCAGATTAGCGCACGTAATTAAGCGAAGATCCTCGCGGCTAGCCAGGGGTAATGGCTCCTCCTAACCACCGGGAAACTCCTCTCGATAGACTTGACCCCTCCGGGCCTATAAATACTTTATGAAGCACGGACCACTTCTCGAACCTCAGAAACAGCCGGTCGTATGAGCTGCCAGGTTCTCGTCTTCCTACTTTACGCTGAGCAGTAGGCCAGTATGTTTGTCGGACTTAAGTCATCCCACTTCTTAGTCATATCTTCCGCTCCTGCTGACTCGGTTCGTTAGGAAGTGAGAGAGGCCACCTTTGCTTCTAAATTCGGGCAATTCTTACGTGCTTTTCTCGTTTAGTTTGGCCTTCTGCGCGACGCTTCGGATGAGTGGCTACCACGCATATCAAACATGAAGATAACGCTCAACACGGAGCAACATGGAAGCAAGCACAATTATGAACTTCAGAGGCTTGGCCCCTGAAGGGAATCACAGCTAAAGCCTCGTCAGCCGACATGCGCCTTGACCTCTTAAGAATTCAGTCTATAGAATGGAGAGCCATTTTGTCGTGAGAGTTCGATTGTTAAGCGAAAGTGGGTTTTAAATCGACTTTGCTGGTTTCTTTGCCTGCCCGATTATAACCGCCTTCAGGAGGCCAGTTGACTTTCAAAAGCAGTTTAGACAGTTATAGGCATAACCAATGATGCTCGTGACCGCACTAAGGTCTTTAGCCCTTAGTCGGGCTTAGGGAAAATGGGGGCTCAAAATCACGGGAGCCTCGCCTAAGGAGGCTTTTCGCTTTAGCTCACCGGCATTTGGAGCGCTCCAGCTCCTGAGCTTTGGTTAAAGCAGAAGTGCTGGCTCTCCCTCAGTAGACTCCGGGTTTTCCTTTTCACACTCAGGGCTTCAGGGTGCAGCCTAAAATGGGGCAGATCTCACACGAGCAGGAGCGCCATCGGTAAGCCCAACGGGGAGAGGATCAGGCTGCGACGAGCAAAGACCTCAAAGCGGAGGAATGCAAGACCTCGAGTTGGATCGGACCCGGGGGTGTCAGACGCCTTAGTCTAAAATGGGTGACGGGATGTCCGTGACAGTAGGGCTTCCCATGACATTATGCTTGGGCGCTAAGTTCAAGGCAGGCCTGCAGAGAAGCAAGCAGACCAATGAAATCAAAACATCAGGCCACCTTCAGATAAGTCACTTACCAAAGCCGGTACAAATCACCACGAAGTTATAGGAGCGCCCGAGGGTGGTGGGAACACGGTGTCATCCTTGTCGGAAGGATTGTATTCCCGATTGAAGCAGCTAACGGAAAGTAAGCGTCCTTCCGCGGTGATTAGTGCCCGAATGGTGCTATTTTGGGCCCTATTCGAGATAGGTTTTGAGCCTTTTGCGCACTAATGTCGTGTCGGCCAGCCCAGTGAATTGGTCTACTTAGTATCGCATGTAGTTTCGAGGTTATTTTGTTTATTTTTGCGGGTTTTGCATACCTTGGGAGTTTCAATATCGAGATATCTTTGAACCATGAAGATTGAACCCAGGTTATCAGCCATCAAACATATCGAAATTCAATGAAGGAATGATGAGGTGATGAAAAAAGGATGCGAGTGGAGGTGCGTGTGCGAGGCTTGATGAAGAGCAGGCGACCCGGGGGAAATTTCGCTATGATTGCGAGAACCCCATTTGAGGATTCTTGAAAAATTTCGCAACCATAGCGAAATTTCGCAATCTTCAATGATGAGAAATTTAAGCTAGGCTAGCAAAATTTCGCTATATACTTGAAAAATGTATGCCCTAAGCGAAATTCTTCATTTTAGCTTATCTCGAATTTTATTAAATTGCTTGAAATTTCTCTATTGAAATTCCTTTGTGCGTATCGAAAATTCCATTTCGCTATCTACATTAACTCAGAGCTAGCTGAAATATAATTTTCCTTCTATATGAAATCTTCTTACATAATGAAATCCCTGTATTGTTTTGTGTAGTGTGCCAAACTGACCCGTTTTGGTTTAAGCCACCTCCTTGTCCCCTACATGTGTCAATATTTAGGTTTTCTTATGTTTGTATACATTGGGTGGCTATATAAGCCCCCGTCATTTTTTGTAACCACTAGCGATCTTTTGCGACTTTTCGTTGTAAATATCTCCGCGGCTTTCGGTTTAGGTTTGCTTTCCTCTGCTTCTCTACTGCTTCTTTCTTTCATTTTCAAAGTTTGCCGAAACACCCCTGCGAGGATGAAAGCGACTGAGATGGCAAAGCCTAAGCCTCATAACTGAAAGAGGAGGGTTTGCTCTTGGTTTTGGGTTCTTTATGGGTTAACATCTCATGTTTTGAATACTGCAGTCTTGTATTTATGGCTCGAAGCTTTCCAAACTGGGTTTAATATCATTAATAATCATACTTTGTGATACTTACCATGCTTTAAAAATTCTGTGCATACTTATTGTTAAAATCTGTACATTTATTTCTTTCTAGATGGCGCTACAGGCCTTTGAAATGAGGTTGAAGTGCTGGGTTTTGAACTTAAGGGGTATGTGAATGCATGTTACTGCATGTAGACTGAGATAGGAGGGTTTCTAGGGTTAGGTTTTCTAGTTAAACAAAGAATCCGGTTATGGCTTGGACTATGGTTCCTTGCCATGATCAGAGGATAAAACCGAGGACACTTGTTACCCCCATGTTGTCAAGGTAGTGACCTAAACCTTCAGAGTTACCTTTTCACTTCACTTTGGAGTTTTACAATTAATCAACATCGAACAAGCTTCCCTTTGTTTTGAAACAAATCAAATCCAATTAAAAGCTCGCCATTTCAACAACGTGCGAGTCATTCATAGGATGAAAGCCCGTGCGTGTTCGACCACAGACATTTATCTTGTAGTAAGCTTGACTACGGTAGTAGGAGGAATATAGGAATATAGAATTTTGTTGATTAGCTCACCTTCTTGTGGCACGAGATCAATGACCTATCTTCAGATGGAAGATCAGGAGATCCGCCCAGCGGGAGCCTTAGAACGTGCGGAAAAATAAAAGAAGCTACAGGTGGTCGTTTGGGCGAAAAGATGAAGAAACAAGGCAGCTAGGGATGAGGCCTTTATCCCTAACGGCGATAACCCCACCAAAATGCCCCGACCAGTTGGGGAAGCGAGTTGGGGGCAAATGTTGAAATGTTCTGAAGACCCTGCTTCATGAAAGGGTGCGAGAGGAAAGCGAAGGCCATTATCAGGCGACTAAAAAACAAACCATCCAGGCCTGGCGCATAAAGGTTAAGACATGAGGACCCATACTCGTATACAAGGGAAATTCGATAAGCGATCAGTAATTACTCATCTGAAGAATTCGACCTTACTAGGTCATTTGACATGTTGGTGGCGGCGTTGGGTACTCAGGCCCACGGATATGTAATTTAGGTTTATTTAGCTTTTCGCTGTCGGCGGGAAGGGAGGCGCCCGGTGGCGTTCGGGTTCGGATATAGCGAGCGGCGGGAGCATCTCCGGCTATGCGGTCTTAGGCCAACAAGCTGAGTGGTCATCACCGATCCACAGAAAAGAAGAAGCGGCCGGACCCATGAGCGGAGACAGCGACAAGAAATAAAGCCCGATCGGATAATACGAGTGTTTAAATTCGTACCAATCGAAACGTCACGGACACAATGGACCCGAGTGAATCCACAATGAAGAAGAATTTTAGTGAGGCGTGGCGGAGAATTTGGCGAAAGAAAGGGTCGGAAGCGAGACGGAGCCAGGCAGAAGATATCCACGAGAACATAAAGGCTGGAGGAAATGGGAAATAAGCGCGAAAACCTAAGGGTCCATCATTACAGACTTTATGGCGGTGTGAGGCTTTACTTAAATGACAGCCAGAAACGACAGCGTGAAATTACAGCCGTGCGGAGGAATTACAGCCACGCCCACACCGGCGTACCTGGTGGGGAAGCGATAGGGTTTAAAATGAAACGCGAGGCGGCCCGAAGCCAGAAAGTGCGCCAGCCTTAATACCCAAGCTCCTCAGTCTGGAAGCTGTCCGAAATTGAGGGCAGTCGAGACGATCTGAGATAGATTAGGCCTCATTAATCCTACGAAATCGATTGTCATCCACTGTTGAAGAAATAAAGAATAACCCTAGCAATATATTTATCACAATCGATCGACCAAACCTTATCAATAAGGAAGGGAAAATAATAACAGATCATCGCCAGTTGGATCTCCCGATAAGGAAGAGGATTATCACCGAACAAAGCGACTCCTTCTATATCCACAGTACCAAATTCGTATAATTTAAAATAAAAATATCGAATCCAAATAGGAAGGACTCTAACACGCCCTGCTTGGTTGAACTTCTACTATAAATACAAGACCACCCATCGGTGAAAGTCTGCAAAATACACATTCTAGACACATACTGTATAAACACATTCGCCTCTAATTAGTCTCCTCTTTCTTAGGAAAGAAACCGACTTAGAGACTGAGCGGCCACGGCACACCCGACCCCCCTTCTTCCTTGTTTTTGCAGAGGAGTGCTACGTCTAGAGCCTGCAGATCAACAAAGGAAGCCATCCTACTCAGCCTGCATAATCCGTACACCCGCATCCCAAATTCCCATTAAACAATCCTGCCCAGCCTAATGACCCCTACACGCTCCAAATTCTTCAGCCCGATTGAAAAGCATCATCAATTTATTTGCATGTTATTCAAACCAAGAAATCAACATGCAAACTAGATTTTTTTTTTTTAGTTTTCCAAATGTAAAACAAAGATGCACAACCTATTATCCAAATTATGTTTTTTCAGCACTGTAGTTACTTCCCAGCCCATATTTTCCAAAGACATACAAGCCAATTCAAATTCATACTTTCCAAAGAACCATAACCTATTCCGTAACTCACTTTGGGAGCATACAAGATCCAAAACCGTCTCTCAACCATTACGCTTTGATCAAAACTGCTTTAAAACTAAATTTCCTCGCTTTCGCTATACCTCACGGGCCATCGAATGGCTCTTAAACAAGGACCAACCCTAGTAGAGAAGACCCTTACCCGGTGGGAGGTAGACTGTACCCCCACCGTTGAATCCTCACCTCCGTAAACCGAAGTCCCACCCCAAGCCCCTCCTTCCTTTCTTTCATTCTTTCTTTCGCTCTCCTCTTTTCTCTTTCGCTCTTTTCTTTTCCTTCTTCTCTTTTCTTCCTCTCTTTTCCCCTTTCCTCCTCCCCTCCGAACTGATCTGGTCTGGGTGTATAACACCCTTGCCAACCCACTTTGACACCTAGCACTTCTACACCATGTGTCACCCATGCCCCTTTAGCAACCACTACATTCATGCATAGTACAAGAGCATGACACTTGGTCCCACTCATGTGCTAAGTGTCCTTTCCCCTGGTGCCACATGGCACGCATCTTCATGCCATGTGTCCCCCTATTATTCGTCCATTCGCCTTGAAATACGTGAAATTCCGACTGTTTTGGAATTCAATGAAATTAGATCACAGACCTTGATTTCTCGTGAGACGAACTCAACGTGATCCGCGCCATCATTCGAGATCTAGAGAATTTTTCTGACATACAACTGCACTATAACGGTAACTCTTATCTTTTCGCATTACCTGTGCTTTCACATTCTTCCCTTAAAAAGAATTTTGTCCCGAATTCATAAACATATACATACTATCACATGCATATGCAACATTGGATTTGACATTTAACGACTAAACCACGTACCGATTCTCAAAAGGGAAGGATATCCGTACACATCATGTCCTCTCATGTTCTACGTTGCCTCCGACTCGCTGTCGCTAATAACACCTTCACTAGCCTCACGGTCTTACGTCGCAAAACTTGATCTCGGCTATCCAAAATACGCACAGGTCCCTCCTCGAAGGTCCCATATACATCAACAACAAGCTCTCCCGAATAGACCACATGAGTCGGATTAGGGGTATACTTCCGAAGAATGGAGACATGGAAAACCTCGTGGACACCTAATAAACTCAGCGACAATGCTAACCGATACACAACTGCACCCGCCCTCTCAAGTACCTCAAAGGGCCTAATAAACCTCGGCGATAGCTTTCCCAGCTTGCCGAACCTGACCACTCCCCTCTTAGGCATCACCTTCAAGAAGACGTGATCACCCACCTCAAACTCTAGAGGTCATCACCGTCTGTCGACGTAACTCTTTTTCCGGCACTGGGCCATGAGAAGACACTTCCGTATTAGTTCCACCTTCTCCGAGGTGTCTCTAATCAAATCCGGACCCGTGGTGGATCTCTCCCTTACCTCTATCCAACAAATCGGAGATCGACATGGCCTCCCATACAAAGCCTCATAGGGTGCCATCTGTATACTCGCCTGATAACTATTGTTGTAGGCGAATTCCACTAAGGGTAAGTGCTCATCCCAGCTACCCTTAAGATCTAGGACACATGCTCGTAGCATGTCCTCTAAAACCTGTATGGTCCTCTCTGACTGACCATTTGTCTGAGGATGAAAAGTAGTGCCCATCATCAACTGTGTCCCCATGGCCCTTTGGAAACTCTTCCAAAAGTGAGTCGTAAACCTGGGATCTCTGTCCAACACAGTAGAGATTGGCACTCCATGTAGCCGGACTATCTCTCGTATATACAGCCTGCAGAATTCCTCTAGTGTGAAGGTCATCCGAACCGCTAGAAAATGTGCCGACTTAGTGAGTCGATCCACTATCACCCATACTGCATCGTGCTTCTGTATTTTTCGTGGCAAGTGAGTCACAAAGTCCATCGTGACATGTTCCCACTTCCATTCTGCTACCTCTAATGGATGGAGTAGCCCCACTGGCCTCTGGTGCTTAGCCTTTACCTACTATCACGTGAGACACCGTTGAACAACAATCTCTTAGGAAGATTAGTTCTTCGCCCAGGCGAAGGATTTGGCCCGCCCAGGCGGCGGGTCCGCCCCAGCGGCGGGGTCCGCCGGCGTGGGCATGTACGCCTAGGCGAGCTCGAGGACAAAAAAAGGGAACATTTTGGTCTGCCTAGGCGAGCCTACGACTGTTTGAGGCCTGTGTTTATGGCCTGTTTGGGGTCGGTCTCGTGGGCCCGGCTCAGGATCGCTTATGGATTGCTTTGGGGCCATTGTATGACTTGTTTGAGGTGTCATTGCTTTAATAAGATGATACTGGATAACACGCAGGTTCTGAATATGTTGACATGTGATGAGTTTATACGTGCAAATGGCCATGACATGGCTTGATTGTGAGTGTGCCACTACTTGACAATGTAGTGACCTATTTGGATGTCAATGTAAGTACACCAAAGTATTGACATGTGATGAATTGTTATGTGCAATGGCCATTACATGGCTTGCTTGTGTTTTTGTCATTGCTTGAACATAGAATGACATGTGGAATGTGAATGTTGATATATGCTTGCATGATATATTGACATGAATGAAATAATGTATGGAAGTCATATGCAAGTGATGTGATTGTCCATGGCATCGATAAGTGGTGAGGATTCTGTTGTCCATGTAGCATTCGTTATGCATGTGACATGATATAACTATCTGATGAAAAGATTGCATTGCATGTATGCCGCGAGGACATCGCGTTAAATGGGTGTGAGTGCGTGGTTGTTAAATCGACACTACGTTTGGTGTTTGATTAGGTGGGCTCAGTAAATGGGACAACGTCAATAAATTAAATAACAGTTGAACAAAATTGTAAAGAAAATATGTGTCGGGTGTGATGAAGAGGATAGTATCTAGAATGAAATTTTCTTTGAAAATGATCATTGGATGTCATCCAGAATGACGATTTATCACACATGGCTTAGGCGTTGTGTGAGGGAGTCGGTGAGGACTCGGGCGCATGGTGCATGCTTGAGTCTCATCTCATTTCATGGCATGACATGTAGGATTCCATATAGAATTGGCATGTTCTTGTTCGAATGTGAATGTGAAATGTTGAGTGAACATTGCATGTGCATTTAGGTGGGGAGTAGCCCTTGTAGGAGGTATTCTCTAATGGGAGTGGCTCACCCTTTATGGGACAACCCTTTCAAGGGGTCTACCTTGGTGAAGCGGCCTTCAGACAGACCGTGAAGGATGACATGTGGCCTTAATAAATCTTTTTGTAACGATGCTTAGAATGAACTAGTTCTAGCATGTATTTTGTATAAAAGAATTGTAATTAAATTTTTTTGGACTATTGCCAATATAGTCGGGTATGTAATAATGGTAAGAGGGTCATGATCGGACTCTTACAGGCTATATTTAAGTGTATTATTCTCATATTTTTAACTTAAATATGAATGAATGGGTCTCGGTGAAGGGACGTATCGAGGTGGTGCTGAGTAACTCGGTGTCCACGAGTAATTGGTACCGGTCTGGTACCAAGACTTGGAAGCAAAATGACCTAAGGTAGAAATTTTGCAAGTTGGCTGACCTAATCAATTGGACACACGGGTTTTGGGGTGCTCGGGCGAGTCGTGATTGTGAAGAAAGGCCGACATGTGGCGTAATAAGTATTTTGTAAAGTGCTTAGAATGAACTAGTTCACAGCATGTATTTTGTATAAAGAATTGTAATTAAATTCTTTTGACCTATTGCCAATATAGTCGAGTATGTAATTTATGGTAAGAGGGTCATGATCGGACTCTCTTACGGACTAACTAATGTATTATTCTCATATTTTTAACTTAAATATGAGCAGATGGAGTTCAGATGAAGGGACGTATCAATGTAGTGCCCGGCCTTTCGGTGTCCATAGTAGTGTTGGTAGTGCAGAGACTTAAGTGCGCAATTACCTAAGGCAGAAATTCCTCATGTTGACGGCTAGTCAACGGGACCCCCGGGTTTTGGGGCGTCACAGATTGGTATCAGAGCATAGGTATACAGCCTAGGCCATGACATTATGGTGCATTTGATACCAGCTTCACAGCTTGGTATTAGAACATAGGTACACGGCTACCTAGGGCTTGATGGATATGGGTCTAGATCATTAGATTAAATGAGAATAACGTGTCTCACATTTGAATTATAAAAAGAATTTCACTACATTTTAGGAAATTTAAAATTAAATGAAAATATATATTTTAAGAATTATATTTTATTAAAAAACATACTTCTTTAAATCAAAACCATTATGAGTTATGATAAAAGGAAACATATGAAGTAAAAATATTTTAGAAAAGTGAAGTCAAAAATAAAAAATATTTTCCAAACCAACCCAGAACATTTATATATGAAAAACTTCTCAAATTCTTGTTTCATTAGTTATTTTTAAACATAGCATTTTATAGGAAAGATAAACAAATCCTTTCAAAAAAAAAGGAAGGAAAGATAAACAAATTAAGTAAGATCAAGAAAAACAAAAAAAGTAAAATAATCTACATTAAATGAGCTTTAGTTGTATAGTTACCCTAAACGAAGGAAGACAATCTCAAATCTAGACCCAAAAATGAAGAAGAAAAAAAAATTCAAATTAGAGTCCAGA
Organism: Tetrastigma voinierianum; assembly: GCA_016808115.1. NCBI lineage: Eukaryota > Viridiplantae > Streptophyta > Magnoliopsida > Vitales > Vitaceae > Tetrastigma > Tetrastigma voinierianum. The sequence continues at coordinate 212,371 of JAEQBH010005371.1, forward strand.
TCTGAGTATGCGTCGATGACTTTAGTTGAAAGAGAGCCACCGGAAGCCCAGCTAAGCAACGGCTGGTCCCTCGGTTGCCTAATGACCTCATCCCTACGGCGGCTAAACTAACTCGATGAAGATAAATGCGCCAATCCCGACATTCCTCGTTAAACCGTTCTTACGCGGAAATTTGCGGCTTGGAAGATTCGGCGGTAGTCTCTAGCAGCGCCTTGCACTCGGAAGCCGCGGCGAGCGCTTCCAGTTAAACGCTTATCATTCATATCGCGTTAGCGCACGTAATTTCGGCGAAGATCCCGCGGCTGCCGGGGAGGTAATGAGCTCCTTCCTAACCACAGAAGCTCAGCGTCGGCGGACCGGCCCCTCGGGCCTCGCTCGAATCACTTTGTGAAGCACGGACCACTTCTCGAACCTCCGGCTACGCCGGTCGCCGCGAACCTGCCGGTTCCTCATCTTCCTACTTTGAGCCCGAATGGCAGTATGTTTAAATCGGACTTAAGTCGCTCCACTTCTTAAATCATATGCACCATCATAGCGGCTTCGGTTCGTTCGGAAGTGAGATAGGCCACGCCCGGCTTTATAAATTCGGGCAATTCTTAGCGTGCTTCGTTTAGTTTGGCCCCTTCTACGCCCGGGCCTTCGGATAGTGGCTACCTGCATGTAAACATGAGATAAACGCTCAACACGGGGCGACATGGAAGCAAGCACAATTATAGACTTCAGAGGCAGCCGCTGAAGGATAAAGGCTAAAAACTAAGTCGACAAGCATCGCCTTCGACCTCGGTCGAGGTCATGAGATGAAGGCGGCCTGCGCGAGTTCGGTGTTAAGCGAGAGTCGGGTTTTGTCGGCTTTTTGCTTTGGTTTCGCTCTCTTCGAGTTAATCGCGCCTTCAGGGAGGCAATTTGACTTATTCGAAAGTGATTCAGCGGTTATAGGCATAACTTGATGGGTCTTTCGGCGGCCGCGCTCGTAAGGTCTTTAGCCCTTCCGTCGGGCTTAGGGAGGTGAGTGGGCTCAAAATCGCGGGGCCGCCTAAAGAGCGGCGCCGCTCGGCTCGGCGGTGGGCGCTCGACCACGAGGCTTTGGTGGCAGGCGCTCTCCTCGATGGGTTCGGTTTTCCTTTTCACTCGGGCTTCCGAGATGCCGCCCCAAATGAACCAGATCTCTCCCTAGTAGGAGCGTCATAAGCGGGAGAGGATCCCAGTGTAATGACCGAGGCCTCGACGAGAATGTAAAGACCTCAGATTAGATGGACCCGGGAATGTCAGGCCTTATCGCGGGGGCACCCGGGCCGTGGGAACACCCAGGGTGTCATCCCTGTCAGAAGGATTGTATTCCCAATTGAAACCGCTAACGAAGAAATAGCGTCCCTTCCATGACCTATGCTAAGATGGAAGATCAGAGATCACCGCAGGAGCCCCGGAACGTCTGGAAAAATAAAGAAAGCCCTCGGTGGTCTCGTTTAGGCGAAAAAGATGAAGAAACAAGGCCAAGCTAGGGATGCCGAGCCCTTTATCCCTAAAGAAAGCCAATAACCCCACCAAAATGCCCTAACCGTTGGGAGCGAGTTGGGAGGGGCAAATGTTGAAATGTTACAAGACCCTCTTCATGAAAGGGTGCGGGGAGAAAGCGAAGGCCATTGTGGCGACCTAAAAAAAAAACAAACATCGGGGCACAAAGGCTGCATATAAAAAGTTAGACATCGGGGACATACTCGTATATACAAGGGGAGGTCGATGCGATCGAAAGGTGCTACTCTCATCTGAAGAATTCGACCTTACTAGGTCCCATTCACGGCATGTTGAGCGGCGAAGTTTAGACCTTTCAGGCCACGGATATGTAATTAGGTTTATTTTAGCTTTTCCCTTATCGGCGCGGGAAGGAGGCGCTTCAGCGGCGTTCGGGGTTCGGATATAGCCCGGCGAGTCTCGGCATCACGGTCTTGGGCAACAAGCGAGAGTCATCACCAATCCACCAAAGAAGAAGAGCGACCCGGACCCATAACGGAGACAAGCGACAAGAAATAAAAGCCAATCGGATAACCCTAGTGTTTAGTCGTACCAATCGAAACGATACGGACACAATGGACCCCGAAATACAATGAAGAAGAATTTTGCGCAAAGGCGTAGCAGGAATTTGAGAAAGAAAGAGGTCGGAGGCGAAGCGAATGAGACGAAAGATATCACTGAAACATAAGAGCTTGGAGGAAATGCAGGAGAAATAAAGCGCGAAAACCTAAGGGTAATCATTATTATAAGACTTATAGCGGCGACAAGGCTTTGCCGGTGACCCGAGCAGACCAGCGTAGAAATTGCAGCCGTCACGGAGGAATTGCAGCCCTTGCCCACGCCGGCGTACCGAGTGAGAAATGACAAATAGGAGTTTAAAAATAGGCTTGAGGCCCGACCAAAGCCCAAAGAAGTGTGCGCCCAACGCCAATGCCAGGCTCCTCGATGCAGGCCCAAATCGAAGGCGAGAAATTTGGAGTCAAGGAGACGATCTGAATGAATTGGAAGCCCCATATCCTACAAATCAGATTATGCGTCACTCGTACAGAAAATAGAATAACCCCTAGCAATATATTATCCTACCGATCCAACCAAACCTTATCAATAAGGAAGGAAAAATAATAACAGATCATCGCCAGTTGGATCTCCCCCAATAAGGAAAGAGGATTATCTCAAACAAACAACTCCTTCTATCACGTACCATCCAGGATATGGACTAAAATAAGAAATGTCCCGTCGATGGGAAGGACTCTTAACCACCACCCAACTGGTTGAACATCTACTATAAATACAAGACCACCCATCGGTGAAAGTACGCCAAAACCAACGCGACATTCTTGCACATTCTTAGACACATACTCGTGTATGCGACATTCGCCCTCTCTAATCAGTCTTTTCTCTTAGAAAGCGGCTTAGGCATAGGAGCGGCACGGGCACGGCCCTCGCCGGCCCCTTCTTCCTTGTTTTGCGGAGGTGGTGCTACGTCCAGGCACAACGAGATCAACGGTGGGCGATCCTACCTCGGCCCGAGACAATCGGGCCGCTGCATCCCGGCCCACATGAGTGTCCCGGGTCACAGCCCAGCTGACCCTACACGCTCAGCCAGTTCCGGTTGAAAAAAGCATCATCAGAGTGCTTTGGAGGGAATGAATGAATAAATGAAACGCCAGACCCACATAAAATAAATTTGAATTCTTTATCTTAAAAATCCAAAAAATCTAATTGAATACAAGTATAATATTCTCATATGTGCTACTTTTTGTCAGACCATGAGGTATCATGAAACGGGTTCTTACGCCCTGAAATGTGTTTTAAGCCACACTGCATCCCGGTTTAATCCTCATATGGCCAGGATCACAAGGACGGTAAACCTCTTGCGAAACCTGGCGCATTCCCAGGCTGAGCTCTTGAGAAGCCTGCGACCATTTCACCTACATGTTCGGTGGTATATATGCTATAAGTAGATCAATTCTCCTCTTACTATTAAATGTATTTTCAAATGCTATCATTATTATAAAATATTATAATTTATATTATTTTAAGATTTTCAATATTTTATAAGTTTGATTAATTTTTGTCCTCCAAATTTCAAATTTTATATTAAAATATCTCAAAATATTTGTAAAAAATTAAGGTATTTTTATGTCTATCAAATCAAGTCATTAATATATTTGTCAAACCAATATTTTCAGTCTTGTTTTCAATATTATGAACTCAAATGGTGCACATTTAATATATTTAAAAATGGTGTGTTCAACCAAAAAGGAAAAAGAAAACAAAATAAGTTATAAGGAAAAAATGAGAATTTAAAAAAATGTAAAAGGTTAAAACAGGTATCTTTGAATGAAATTTTTTTCTTTCCATAGTTGATGGCTCTACCTTAATATATGTTGTGTAATAGAGAGAATAGACATAACAAGAGTTGTGTATTGGAGATAAAAGCTGGGCATCTAACCATGGAGACCTTGGGGACTTATCTCCTTTCTTCATTCATATTTTGCTTGCTCTCTCTTGTTGTTGAGTACCGATATGATGTAAAAGGCTTGTCCACTTAGGGTCCCGGAAGGTCGAGTCATAATGGGGACAATTTATTACCTTGAGGAAATTATAGTGTATTAAAAAAATAAAACGATGATTAATATAATAGTTCTTTAGTTTTAAAAAAAAAACAATGATTCTTTAGTTTAAAAAACAATGATTCTAAACAATATTTTTAAAAATAATTTAAAAGTGTCATATTAATTTTCTCCCTTTCATGTTAATTAGTTATTATTATAGTCTCGACAATGCAGATTTTCTTATAAATAATTAAATCATGTTTTTTAAGTAGTTTTTAAAAGACTAGTGAGTATACACGTGACGTGAGAATCAATAAAAAATAAAAATAATTTTATTTTGTAAGATCCATATTCATATTTTAGACTTAAATATAAATAACAATATTATAATTATATATATAAAACCAAATTAAAGAAAGGATTAGTAATGATATATAAATAGAATTACTATATCAAATATTATGATAATAAATTATGTTTTAATGAATTTTTAGGTTAAAATATGAATACCATCTTTATTCTTATGACAATCACAAAAATTTGTGTAATAAATTTGAGATTTTTTTAGCTAATTATTTCATACCATGAGTCCAAAACTCATCTATTTTGAAGCATTTTTCTTTCATTTTGAAGCTTATGTTAAATTTAATGCAAAATTATGCAATGTTGCATAAAGCTGAAGACACATAAGTAAGCCGGCAATATCGTGATATGACTAATCTTTGTCGCGACAGTGAGCTGGCCAACTGGCTTTATTGAATCCATACTTTAGCTTAGAATTTCGCCAGGCATTTATGAGCCCTATAAATAGAAACCGTTAGTAAGGTAAAACGATCTTCGCATCTAAAGCCTTTCAAAGAGTTTTCAAGATAGCCTCGAAGCCTGAAGAGTTGAGGTCTCTCAGAGTATAGCTTCTCTTTTTCTTATTTTATTTTTCTTTCTTAGGAGTAGAGGTAGATCCGAAATGAAATTCGAGCTGATCACCCAAATCAAGCCATTTATGTTTGAATCCTGAGGAAATCTAGAAATTTTATCTATTTTTATTAAGTTATACTCATAGCTTCAATGAATTTGCCTAATCAACTAGCCACAGTTACCAGGATTAAGATATGGACTGATTATCTCTCTGTATGTGGGATCGATGTTTGGTTACCAAAATTTTGTAGTATTTAAATGAATGTCAGGGTTCTGGCTATTATCGATTGATTTAATTGGAAAGGTCTGTTGAATTGTTCTTGATATCTGTGAGAATATACTCTAGAGAAAAGAGCGTCTGCTATGATTTCCTGTGGAGGCCCTTTGAGTGACACAGAGATGGAGAGTCCTAAAAACATGTATAGTAATCAGTAAGGCTGGATTGATATTTTTCGAACTAATGAACTTAAATATCAAATAAATCACTATTGCTCGTTTCAACCTCTAACTCTGCTGTTCCCCTATAAGGATAAAGATAAGTGTGTTTCCATAAGGATATCCTATCAATTAATGTACTTAATGTTTAAAGGTTCATCTCAATTTACTAATAAGCTCATCATGTGTTAGCAAAGATCTTAATCAAGAAGATAGAGTATTCTAAAGAATCGCATATCGAGGTGCCAATTAAATTAGTTTAAGCTTCAGGTTACCATGTCTACGGTAAGTGCGCCTAAGAGAAGGATGAAGTATCGGGTTTAGGAAAACAACTAGATTCAAGAGGATCAAATCCTAAAAGTAGCTATTTGTAATTCATCGTTTGTTTAGGAATTTGGTAAGCTAAATAGTGAAATGTGTAGTGTCGCGAGGTATTCCAAGGCTACACTATTCTCGTCTGACAAATCCAGGATTAAACTCATAAGACTGATATATTGTGAACTATAAATTCGATAGTTTTAAATACTAGTCCATTCCCAATGTTATCTCTACTTCCAAGGAAACTTCCTCGATTTTATTAGGATTAGATTTAATGTTTACCAAGAATTCTTTCATTCAATTTATTTTTGATAATTCAAACTTCAAATTGAGGTTCAAAAGGCTCTCAGCAAGTAGGCTGAGTGTTTAGATTTTCCTCATTAATCCCCTCAGAGGAATGATATCTCTGACTTATAATCCACTTTTATTACTAGTACGACCATGGCATTTGCAAAGATTTAGACCAAAATGTTTAATATATAATATTTTAGACAAATAAAGACAAACAAAGCTTATAATTATATTTAGTAGTCTAATGTTATGCCGCATGACTCTGTGATTGAATATAATTTTGGTGGCAAAGTAAGTAAAATTGAAGTAGTATAGATAACAAATGGTTCATGTAAAATCACATAAAAGCTACGCCATCGTGATTGAAGTGTAGTTTAAGGATCAATATTCCAACCAAAAAGGAATTTTCTAGTTTGGACATTTTTCTTTAATCTTTATAAAAATTTCAAAATAATGAATTACAGTAGTCGATTTAACTAATCTTTTAAGAGATAATCATATATTTCAGCTTATCTAATGATTCATTTGATTCGAGTACTATAACTTCCTGTGATTCTCATATGCATGTAAGAATTAGAGTTGATTTATCGCCACTAGATATCGAGCTAGAAAGGACATCGAGAAATCTAAAGAAAGAAAGAGCACAAGGTAAGGCCACAGTAGAGAGAAGGAAATTAGAATAATACCAAAGTAATCGATAGACCTCAAGAGGAGACAGGATAATGGAGGACTTCCTGAGGCTAGTGATAGTGATTGAGTACCCAGAATCAAAATCCATCCATGAGGCAACACCTTAGCTAAGCTTCCACTCATCACTACAGCAACAGAATCAGTTTGATTTGGGACACCCAAGGAGGATCCAAATGAACACTCGGGAGGTTGCTGAGATGGAAAACACTCACACGTTTAATGGAGTCCACCCAGACAGATCAAATTGCGCTTGTCTCTATTTTCACTAAGGATGGCTTACAACTAGTTGCCTTGAGTCACCGCCATACGATCATTACAACTGGGAGCTTGAGGCTTATTCGAGCAAATTCTTCCTTCACTTTTACTTTTGCAGAGGAGGAGAAATACGTATCCAAGAAAACAGGATGAGTCTCGTGATAATGCTTCGTAGAGATTCAAACAATTGTTAAGATGTCCATGTAATGGAGGAAAATGATCTAGATCGATATCTTCACCATGCCATGAACTTCACATCAAAAGTGACGCTTGATGCAGCTTCAGGTGCATTTAGAAGGAAGAGTGAGGGAGGCTACCTGATTTGATAGAGGAGTTAGCAAAGATAATTATAAAGTCTCCATCCTAAGTTTCGTGAGTAACAAATGTATTGAGAGTGAGAGGAGGGATTGAGTTGAATAAGATGTCACCCATAGAAGCAAAGCTAGATCCATTGATGACCAGGTTTAGTCATTACTAAAGAAGAAGCCATTGAGCAAAGGAAGGGAACTATGGGAAGGAGTTTCGAGCATAAATGTGCCGATGAGGGGACGTCTATGAGGCCTTTATTGGGTAATAAAGTCAGATTTGAATGGAAACAGAACTATAACTTTGGCCAACAACCTTCAAACCCACTATACCTCACCCTTGAGAAACCATGAGAACTTTTCCTGGAGGTGGAATGCAAAGAGGTCTAAGACCTATGTTTTAGCAAAATTCTGCTCCACCTGGTTTCCAAGGACAACAACAAGGCAGTCAGAGGGCAGACAATCAAGGACAAAGGAAATCTCATTCCAAGATCAAATATCGACTTACATGTCTATGAACAAGAGAATTTCAACTTGCATATTTAAAAGTTTGCCGAGTCATAAGGTTCCAGGCAAACATAATTGTGTTTTAGGCTAACAAAAATGCTTCCAAAATCTGAGACTCAAGTAGGTTAACTGGTTCTAGCTATGCAGCACCGAAGATATCACCTTTTCCATAGTGACACCAAGAAAATCCTAAGGGTCAGAGGCAGGAAGACTTAGAGTGGCAGAGAATTGCAGAAAAGAGAACACACGTACAAGATAAGGTAATACACACACACATTAATAACAGTCACATATATATTATATGTAAAAAAGTGGTAAAGATGGATAAAGACCTGGTAAGAAGAGTGGTTAAATGGCAAGAAACAAGTTGAATAGAGATAATTGATGATGAGAGAGAGGAAGCCAAAGGTGCAAAGCAAGAGTAGCAAATTTGATAAAAAGTGGAGGAACAAAAAACAGAAGGAAAGCCTAATAACCTTCTTATTCCATTCCCTCAAAGACTACAAAAGTCAAAATTGGATTATCAGTTTGCTTAATTCTTGAACATGTTCAAGAAATTAGAGATCAACATTCCTTATGCTGAGACATTGGCTCAGATGCCTTGCTATGCTAAATTCATAAAGGACATCCTCAACAAGAAAAGCAAGTTGGATGAAGATGGGAGAGCGAGCTGTCAAAGAAATTATAAAGCGCAATAATTCGAAGAATCGCCACTAAATGTAAAATCAAGCAAATTTTACCATTCCCGCACTCATAGGGAAACTATGAGTTTGGGGTAGCTTTATGTGTTTCTCGGGCAAGCATCAATCCATGCCATTGTCCTGCAGAAAAGTTGTCTGGTTTGATCTACAACAATGACTTTACAAATGGCGCATATATCTATGGCTCAATCCGAAGGAATCGGGAAGATGTATCGATCAAGGTGGAAAATTTATTTTCCCAATGGACTTATTGATAGATATTGAAGAAGACAAGCAAGTTTCATCGCTTACTAGGCAAGCCATTTCTTGCATCGAGCAAAATTTCGATTGATGTGAAGAGTGAGAGCTCACTCTTAGAGTGGAAACAAGAAGTACATTTCAATCTTAATCGTAGTCATGCACCGATTTTGAAAAGATGAATGTAAGAATGTAGAAAAGTAGTTCTATCGCCTTGAACTGATTTGGTGATCAGAAGTAAACTAAGATTTAATGAATGAAAATATGATGAATTTCCAAGATATTCAGGATCTGATAATTAGAACATCCTTAATGCCAGCTCGAATTAAAAGAAAACAGTGATCGTAGTCCGAATGAGACAATGCAGAAAAAATCAAGGAAAGAGGAAGAAAGCACAGAGGTTGAAAAGTTATGAGGGTTTAATTATGAAGGAATTACCCAAACACTAAATATGCCTTTTAGGAGTTTGAAAGTTCAAAACTTCAGAATTATAGCAATGACTCGATGTAAGATAAATAAATGATTGAAATTCTCTAAAGCATAAAGAAGTAATAGCTCGGTCGCTGGAAGAATTGAAGGATCAGTCCATCAATTTGCATGCACAAATTTGTCCTCGAGGAAATGAAAAATATTACTGGAACATTGAGAAGGTCAATCCACTACGAAGAATTTAAAAGAAGTACTTTAAATGGTCAATGCATGATTTATTTATGCAATCTCAGATAGCCCTTAGGTGAGCCCAATTCATGTGGTTCCCAAGAAGGGTGGATTCACAATCATCAGAAATGAGAAGAATGAACTAATTCCAACAAGAACTATGACAAAGATGTATTTGGCACACAATTGTTAGAATTATGGCCGGATAAAGCCGGGAAAGGCACCTATTTATGTTTTCTTGATGGGATATTCCTGGATATAATCATATCGCTTATAGCCCTGGAGGACCCGCAGAGAAGACTACCTTTACATGTCCTTATGGCACCTTTGCTTTTTAAAAAAGGATGCAATTTTGATTATGTAATCCTCCCCGCCACCTTTCAAAGGTGTAAGGATGTCCATTTTCTCATTCGCGAGGAGGCTATGGAAATCTCATGGACAACTTTCAATTTATGGATCCATGAGAATTGCCTAGAAAAATTAAGAAACTATACTGAGGTGCCAAGACAAAAACTTAGCCTTGAACCTGAAACATGCCACTCTATGGCAACTGAAGGCATTGTCTTAGCATGTAATTTCTCGGCAGCTGGGATTCTGAGGTCAATTACAAAGGTTTCTTTTATCAAACTCGATGCACCACTATAGTGAAGGGACGGAAGTTTCTTAGACATGTCGGATTTTATAGAAGACTTATAAAAGAATTCTTCAAAATATCAAGGCCATTATGCATCGCTTGAAAATGCAAATAAATTTGACTATGAACAAAGGCAGAATGTGCATTCAAGAGACTGCGCGCCAGTTGATCGTAGCTCCTATCATTGAAACACTCGCATCAGAGCAAGGAATTTTAAATCATGTGTGATGCCGTTGACATGCAATGGGAGCAAAGGGTCAGAATGTGGGACTTACATGATATCTGTGAGCTGTTATTATGCCAGCAAGACTTTTAATGAAGCACAAGAGAATTACTCAACTATTGAGAAAGAAATGCTGAATAGTAGTCTTTATTTGCGGAAAAGTTCAGCCATATACTGGGGTCTCATGTCATAGTAATACACTGATCATGTAGCAAATTCAAATAATTCGATGGCATAGAAAGATGTTCAAGACTAATCAGATGGTCTACACAGAATTTGATCTGGAGATCAAGGATAAGAAGTATGCTGATAATGGATAGCTGGATCACTATCAAGATTAGGAAAAGCCTAATAAGATGAAAGAGGGACTCAAATAGAAGAAAATTTCATGATGAGCAAAGCTGCATCATCAAGTACAATGTAGTGTCGACATTGTGAACTATTTAGCTGTATGGAATTATACATTGGGACCAACTACTGTTAAAAAGAAAGTCGAGGACTCGATGCTGTGAGTCTATATATGGATGGCCCACTGCTATTTAGAAGAGGAGCGCGCATCGATCATCAAAAGATGTATACCTTATAGAACAAGGTGAAATTGATAAATACAAGTGCATCACCATGGAGGACACTTAAAAGAGAGAGAATAGCCTAGAATATTCTCCAGTCAGGTTTTCAAAAAAGAAAGAAAGATGGGCAACCAAATATTAGGTACACAAGATTGAATATTTATTCATTTTTTCTATTTTTTTTTCAATGAATCAAACAGTGGGTATACAAGATTGAATGTTCACTCATTTTTCTATTTTTCGAGTAACAAAACAATGGGTATATAAGATTGATTGAATGTTCACTCTTTTCTTCTTCTTTTTTTCTAAATTTTTCTAGGCAACTAAATACTAGGAATATAAGACTGAATATGCATTCATTTTTCTAGTTTTTTTTCTTTATGGACAACAAAATAATAGGTAAATTAAAAAGATTCAATATTAATAAATATGAAAAAAATTAATGGAATTCTTAACTAGGTGATTTTTTTTCTTACTTAATCTACTTTGTGGTAACAAAAATGTAAAACTTTATGAAAAGGTTTAAAGGGTGTTGAGTTGAATAAAGTATTATATTAATCATATATTAGTGAGTCTAAGCTTTGTTTTTTAAAATAAGCTATTAAATAAAGAGAAATAAAATTATGAATCATTAGACTTAATAGATAATATTAATGATGATGAAGATATTTCGTAAAATTTTCTTATGATAAAATTAGTTTATTACTATCTTAAGAGAAAGTTACTTATCGGATATCTAATTCCTCGATGTTTTTTAAGAAAATAATAAAATCAAATTTGTTTTATTTATTTGGTAAACAACATTTGCATTTAAATATTTTATTATATAAATCAAATTAAATCATCAAGTATTTGGAAATTAATTTTATTGGAACTTTATTTTACATCCTACAAAGGCAAAAGTTAACAAGGAAATAATAATAAAATTGTCAAGATTGTGTAAATCTCATCAAGTAATAGATTTAAAATAGGGGAAAAGCAGGTTTTCCTGTTATCTACAAAATAGTTTAGAAGAGGCGGATCAAGAAAAGTTAAACATGGGCAGATACTTCCGGGGGTCACTAGGTTTTGTTTAAAAGTTGAAGATGCCAAAACTCCAAATCGTCATCCGTTATGGTGCGATGAAATCGCTGCAGTAGATAACTAATACCATAATATATTGCATTTAATACCATAATATATTACAACTACTATCATAGTAACTAAGTAATCACTGTACTACAACAGCGACGCTTTGACGATTTCTTTTTTGTGACACATTTGGACTTCTTAAAACCAAACCACAATTATTTTTGGAGAGCATGTACCCTATTTTGCTTCTTGACGATTTATGTAATAAATATTTTTGTATGAAGGTAGGGAAACCTACTTTTCAAATTAAAATATTTAAAATAAATTATAACATTTGGGGTGAATTTCATAAATGGTATCTCAACTTTTTCATTTTTTCTATTTTGGTTTCTCAAATTTTTTTTTGTCTGAACTTTTATTTTCTATTTTGGTATATCAACTTTATTTTTATTCAATCTAAAGAGAAAACTTAGGGATTCAATTAAGATTTTTTTTTTTTGAATAATTCATAGTCCTTAGGATATTTATTTAGCATTTCCTTTGTTGCACTCATCACGTTGAATAGTTGAACACATGAGCAAAATTTTCTCATTCTGTTAAGATTGTAATATGCTATTTATGCCTAAGTTTTTCAATAAGATGTGTCATTTTCAGAATTGTTGAGTACTCTCTACACTATGTTTCTCCAAACTGCTTTCTAAATGGTTTTTCAAAATATAAAGAGTCTTACTTTTAAGTAAGTGTTGTAGTGGTTTTTGAATCTCACATGAAATATACAAAACAAAGTTGCGTGTGTCGAAATTAAAGTATTTCCAAACTGATCACTCATAAGATCAAACTTAATCACAGAGTTCTTAGTTCCCTTGACATTTCCCATAATCAAAGTGGAAACGTATTAATGAAAATCTTACAAAATTAATTGTCAAGAAAAGTGTTAGATTTCCTAATGAAGAAATGAAATAACACTTATGCCGGAAGTTGATAGACTTGAATAATGCATACAAACTTAATGCCGTAAATTGCTAGAGTCGCCATGAATGAATGAAATAACACTATAAAAACTGAAAATTTAATTTTTCTTAAAATGGCAAAAATAGTAAAATTGCGTAAATGGTTCAGTGGAAACCTCGTAAATTTTTCATCTCTGATGATGAAATAGACTTCACCGGTTGGATTACATCTCATAGAATCTAGTTACTAAAATTTTAGTCGACTCCGAGACGCTAAATTTTTCACTATTTTCGGGTAACGTGTCTAAGTGATTCCTGTGGACTAGATTTTTACGAATCTCGGAGTTAGAAATAACTCAAGTTAAGTTCATTTAAATAAATTCAGACAACTTAACCTAAAAATAAATTATTTGCTTAAAACGAACCCTGATGGTGTCGTGGACATGTGGCGTTAAGAGCCGCCTATTGGAACTTAAGTAAAGGGTTAAAAGGAAAGAGGACTAGTAATAAGGACGGATTGCTTCCAATTTTCAGGAGGAGAGGAGAAGAGAGAGAGAGGGAAAAATTTCCACCTTCTCTCTACGATCTGCATCTAGCTCTGGCTTCCTGCGGGACCGAACTAAAGTCCATCTACAACGAGAGCTACGCACGGGTACCGTAAAAACAAAGATCGCCGAGGATTCAAGCGAAGAGTCAGAGATCGTGGGTTTCGTCTCGACTTCTCGGTTTCTTGGTTTTTGCTCCCGGACGCAGGTTTTCCTACTCTAGTTATTTCATGCTTAAGGCCATTCAATAAGTTATCGGGTTCACCCTAACTATGGTGGTCGGGTTCAAAGGCGCCTGATCAGGCCGTTGACAATCGAAGACCGCTGTATGTTTGCCCCGGATCAAGTGTTTCGGATTGCTTATAGGTTTAGGTGCTCGAGGCTTTTTTACGCCTTCTTGAACATGGATCGATGGTGGCTAGAACCGATCAAGCTCATAGCGCATTAGGGATGGAAAGGCACCTATTCACAATGCAGAGTTCCTAATTTCACAGATTTCATAAATTTTCGGCAACACTTGCGCGAAATCGGCAAGTTCAACTTCGAACGACTGATAATCTAGCCTCTGCCCGAACTCCGATTTCCAGCGCTGACTCCATGGAAATTTATTGAAGCCTAAAATCTAACCATGCCGCTGAATGGTACTGTGTCTACAACTTTTTGGGGTTTTGTTATGCCTTTTCAAAGAGGCTAAGTCGGATGTGCCTTTACCGATTTTGCGGGACTCACAGGCCTGCTTCATGGCTCCTGTGTGTGGGCATCCTCATGCCACAATTGGTTTTATGATTATAGCATATCATATCTTAAACTGAGCTTTATATACTGCAGTAATTGTTTGAAATTCAATTTTTGTGTTCTAAATGAATTGGACTTTGTGTTGTGATGTATGAAGGCATATCGTGATGGCTCGTAAGTAGGCTATTTGTGAACATGATATGCCACAAATCTTGTCCTTAGAGGTTAATGTAAAACACATTTGATCGTGATGACTTAGATGTTAACATATGTGTGTATAATTCTTGACATGTATTGTGTGGGTTATTTTGAAATTGTATGTTAATTAATATGATTGTCCAAATGATGCATGGGTATTATGCATGGTTTAAAATTTCCATATAGCACTCATCATATATATGACATGGTATAGGCATGGAATGGCATAATTGCATTTCATATGCACGGGGACATCACATTAAATGGGTGCGTGTACATGGTCATATTCATTAATCATTCTTGGTGAATGGGTGGTGAGCTCCGTACTTTGGACTACGTCAATGAGTCTCACGGTGCATTCATAGCTTTGAACAATTTGTTCTGAGAGACACTGTCTGTCTTTTGAATAAAGGCTGTTTATCGGAATTTGTCAATGCTTTTGAATAAAGTTGTTTATCGGAGGTGTCAATGGCCTTGAGATAGCGGTTTATCGGAGGATGTCGATGAGTTTTGAAAACAAAAGCTTTTGTTTTGGATAAAGGGTCATTAGATTGAATACCAATAACCAGTTTTACTTGGCATAAGCATGTGTGAGGGAGTCGGTGAGGACTAGTATTAAAGGCATAGTGAGTGACACTTCGTTCATGGCATGTAGGCATTCAGGAGTAGAGCGCATTTTACTTAGAATGTTTAATTGTGTGAACATGAAAATTGCATGTCAAGCAGGTGGGAGTAACCCACAGTAGGAGTTCTGCTCGCGGCGTCTTCTGTCGTGGGACCCCTTTTAGGTACGGGGGAGTATGCGGGTGGACGGCGCTCACTGGCCCGCGATTATGAAGAAAATAGGGTTGTAGCTTGTAATTAAATTTTTTTTTGTAAAGCTTGGAACAAACTAGTTCTAGCTTGTATTTTGTGTAAAAGAATTGTAAAAATACTTTTGAACAACCCAATTTCTAATTTATTGCTATTTTAAAGTGTTGTAATTAAACTCTTGAGGACTATGGTAATTAGTCCTGTATATTTTGTAGTGTGGATGAGTGAATCGATCCACTTTCCTCATAATTGGACACGAGTGAAGTCATTGTATTATATTATTGGGCCATGTTGCCATGTTTTTGTATAGGTTGTATTTTGGGTAGGCTCAGTACAAAGGGGCTACATTTTGATTTCGTTAAATCATGGGTCCTGGGGACACGGTGGTGTGGTGTTGGGTTACTCGACATCCACGAGTCTTCCGCGGGTTGACGGTTGTCAACGGACCCCCGGGTTTTGGGGTTTCACAAACACTATTGGAAAATTTCAAGAAACTTGGCTACAACTAGGAATTTAAAGGTTAAAATTGTTCAGCTTGTTGAAATTAACTGACTAGGATTTGTTGATTGATATTGAGTCGATTGATTGAGTTGTTGATTGGTTGGTTGATTGGAAGTCCTTCTGCTCCTTTATGGCATGAAGACTTCTTTGCTAAATCTGTGTTGCCTCTCTCCACTTTACGAAATGTTTGCATTTTTCGTGGAATCTCGATTCTTGCTTTTGAGGTATGGTGTTCTTAGTTGATGCCATCATTGCGAAGTTGTCATTAGACTACGTGAACTATCATTGCTTCGAAGATCCAAGCCCCCGCTACAACTCATCCGCCCTTCATGATGCTTCTGACGACATTGCCTAAGCGGTCATCATCGATTATCGCGCGTTAGTGATTGTCAGCGCCCGGCGAATTGCACGAAGGGGATTTCGCTTTGTTGTTAGCCGTCGATCGGCGAAACGACATTACCAATATGTCTTTCCATTGATGAAAAGCTTGAAACATTTATCATTCTCTTGACAATGTATGTCTTGATTTGGAATTTTATGACACATTTTAGATGCAATTTTCAAGCTCTTTGATGTAAAAAATTGAAATTTTTTCCTTGATGTTGGTAAAAACTTTTTCTTGAATCACGGATTTTAGAAGAATCATCTTAAATTCCTTCTTGAAAAATTCTTTGAAGCTTTCGGTCTGTTTCGAACGTTTCTGGGGGTGTAGAATTTGAACATGATTATGAGTACACCCTTGAAAAAATTAATTGAAGCCTTTCGGCTTATTATGAAAGTTTTCATAGGTGCAGACTCTTGAAAAGAGTCGAGAATACACCTTTGAAAAATTTTAAGGAAATAATTTAGTTGTTTCAAACCTTTCCCGGGAGTGTATATTTTGAAAAATAGTAGAGAATACAGCCTCAAAAAAATTCATTAAGCTTTTAAAACACTACGAAAGTTTTGCTTATGCGAGACTCTTGAAAAGTGTTCAGTACACCTTCGAAAAATTTTTAAAGTCGTTTGGCTATTTTGAACTTTCCACAGTGTACTTTTGAAAAATAATCGCCGGAATATACCCCTCAAAAAAATTCATTCTGATTTTAGAGCTTATTAAGAAAGTTTTCTTAGGTACAAACTCTTGAAAAAAGTTGAGAATACACCTTCAAAATTTTTCTGAATCCTTTTGGCTATTTTGAAGCTTCCCCGAGGTGTATATTTTGAAAAATAATCACGAATACACACTCGAAAAAATCCATTGAAGCTTTTTGGCTAACTACGAAAGTTTTCTTAGGTGCACTATTTAAAAGAGTCGAGAATACACCTTCGAAAATTTTTCTAAAGTCGTTTGGCTATTAGAATAGCATAAAGTCTTATTTTAAAAATAATCATGAATACATCCTTTGAGAAAAAACTCATTGAAGCTTTTGGGTTATTACGAAAATTTTCTTAGTTCGAACTACGAAAGAGTCTAAAATACACACGAGAAAAAATTACGAGGAAGGCTGTTTGGCTATTAAGACATTTCTTGGTACCTATTGAATGATTTTCAAAACACAGGTCGAATGACTAAGTGACTTTTCTTTGGTGGGTGTAGGTCGCGCCTTGCGAAAAATTTGTTTGTTTTATAAAAAATGAATTAAAAGGTAACTTTGGATTTCTACCGTTAGAATATTTCTCGGCCTTGCGGCTTGATATTTCACTCTTATCATGACTTCTTTCTTGTGTTTGTTTCTTTAGGAGCTTCTTGTGTTGGATTACATGGCTTCCAACTCGAGTTCCATCATATTGACAATCTTGAGTTGTATACTTCTTTGTAATTAGTGTAACTCGATAATTTTTTGCTTTCTGTATATTCTTCCACATATGACTAGGAGTTTCACACATTTTCTTGGAGTGCATATTCTTCTCATGGTTTTCTTTGTGAATCAGAGGATAGAGCTAATTCTTGGAAAAAAGTTGGTAGATATTAAACCAATAAATCATGGCAGAACTTAGAATGATAGGTGCATGGATTGCTAGTTTGATAGTGTTCGGAGGAGGACTTTGGATGGCATTGGGGATTAAGCGGTTCGTACAATAACTTCTCCCCTATACCGAAGACTACCATCAGTATGGATGGCCCAGCCCTCGTCAGTTGTACTTTACTATACCCGATCCATGATGGACACTATCTTTACGTCCTGCCCTTAGGACTCAGTCACTCACCTTTCAGTAGGGACGGCGTAGCCATCAAACTTCCCAAAGTACCTTGAGCCTGCTCAATGTACTGTAGTCTAAACTGCCCCACGGTCTCAAGCATCTGCCACTCTCGGGAAGCTATACTAGCCAGTACTCCCCGTGACTTCCGACTTAGTGCATCAGCCACCACATTTGCCTTACCGGGGTGGTAATGCAAAGTGAAGTCATAATCTTCCAAAAACTCATCCACGTACATTGCCTCGTGAGGTCATTGCGTGAAGATATACTTCAGACTTTTGTGGTCGAAAGCACCTCAAGCGCTCCGCAGGTACGGGTAGTGGCGCGAATCTTGAGGCAAAGACTATGGCCGCTGACTCAGTGTCATGCGTGGGGTAGTGCTCATGGTTTTTCTTCTCGGAACTTTGCGCAAGCCACTACCCTCACGGTGCATCAAGGTGGCATTGATCCAGATTCTTGACATCCTGAATACGGTGTACATTTCCCCCTTTTGGGACTATCGGAATAGGAGGCGAAGTAAACTCCTCTTTAGTGTGGAATGCCTTCTCGCCTGATCATTCACTCGAACTACCTCGTTCGGTCGATCTTGTCATAGGTCTTTGCTACGGGAGAAATCCTCGATAAACCTTCTGTAGTACCACGCGATCCTAGAAACTCGTATCTGGCGACCCGGTCTCGACTCATAACGGCCTCGACGCTTCTCGGGGTCAGCAGCCGCTTTAGCGACACTTCATTGCCACGAAACCCGCCTCGATGGCAAACTACGCACTTACTAAACTTGGCATACAAATGATGATCCCTCAAAAGTTGTAGAACCACCCTTAAATGATCCTCATGCTCCTCCTCCGACTGGGAGTAGATCAAGGATGTCATCAACGAAGACCACCACAAGCCCGATAAATAGGGTTGAATCACCTTATGCATGAGATCCATGAATGTCGTTGGCGCATTCATCGATCAAAAGGAGCATCACCATAAACCGAGTACCCGTATACATCCTAAGCGTTGTCTTAGGGATATGCGCACTCCTAACTCTCAGGCGATGGTAACCCGGTCACGAGTGCATCTTGGGTGGGTCGCGGCCCCCTGGCTGATCAAACAAGTCATCAATCACCATTGTGGATCGTTGCCCGGTGTAGCCACATTCAAGCGCACATGTCGATGCACGGTCGAAGGGTCTTATCCTTCTTCTTTGCAAATACCGGCAGGGCGCCCGTGGTGAAGTGCTCGGAGTCTAATGAACCCCTTTCCCGAGCAACTCACGTATCACGGACCTTGAGCTCACGCAGCTCAGCGGCGCCATCCTATGCAAAGCCATAGAAATGGGCGAATACCCAGAATGTAGCTTCCCGATGCGGTACATCCCTTGATGGAGGTAATCCACATGGCTCGTCGGGAAAAACATCCTGCATTACTCACATACTGCAGGCGGATCGAGTCTGTCTCACCTGGAGTAATATTTCTAGGGTGGGATTTGGATGGCCCGACCCATCAACACTGTGCTATGCGGAGTCATACACGGCTGGGAAGAGCATCGTGCTTATCCTGGCGTGACCACAGTGCGAATCACGAGTGTAGGCGGTAACTTTCCTACTCGCGATCGATAACTACTCGGTGTGTAAATCGACGAGTCCATCCTCGGGATAGCGTCAAATTCCGTCATGTCCGCCCTCGGGTCCAGTCTTAGTAAGTCTACGAGATCTCTAACTTCATAACCTCTCGACAAATTAGATCCGCTCACCCAGTCACACAGGGGAGAACTCCCTGTAAACTCTTCCAAGGTCTCAACCTCTAAGCCCCGATTCTCTCACACGTGATGCGTGATGAATGAATGCGTGCACGGAATCAAATAATATCCTCGCTGCATAGTGAGATGGTAGAAACATGCCATAAGATTCGGTTGTTCGTGGCTCGGAGTTGATTAGTGCGATGGCGTAGACAGCCCCTGGAGTCCGAAGTCCGTGCAGCAATTTTGTCCTCGACCTCGACCCGTACTCTTGCCTCATGGCTCACGTATTGTGGTGCTTGTACGGCCTGCAGAGCCCGTCTTGAACATATTGCATCTGTGGTATGTCCCATCGACGATCGGGATCATATGCCCCATGGCCTAAATGAGAGATCCTGACTGAGGGTAACCTGGCTTATGTCTGTGCCGACAGTAATGGTACATGTGATCACTTCGCATCGCTAGGAGTCCCGGTCCCGCCTCGTCCCGATACGCGGCCCCGTCCCTTGAAACCCTCATGAACTCGGGAAGCCTCTGGGCTTCTTTTCCCGAACGATAGCTGGGTCCGTCTCCTTCCCTTCACACCGCGACTGCGATCCTGATGCCCGTGTGTTCCCTATCTCTCGTCAATAATCAAGGCTATACCGACCATCGAGTCCAAGGTCTCAGAGGTTATGTCCTACACCCGCTTCGATGGACAATTTCAAATTTCACCCTCAAATTCCCCGACTTCGCCGTGTCACGTCACATAATCATCCCTAAACGCGGCTAACTATGTGAATCGCTTCACGTACTCAGTACGCCGCCATCGGCCCCCATTCCCACCAAGGAACCTCTGCCTTTCTCGCATGTCTAGCAGGTTTCGTGAAATACTTCCCCATGAATAGTCTACGAAAATCATCCCATGTCATAGTCTCCAAGTCCGTGGAAGTCGTGACCCACCCCACCAACCGGGACTCACCCTCCTCGCCGGAATGAAGCCGCATCCGAGTAGTATCGCAGGTGATTCCATGGCCCGAGAATCCTCTCATCCGACTTCCGAACTAGCCGGTCGGCAACATCGGTCCTCCTTTGTGGAACGTTGGAGGATGATGGCTGAACCTCCGGAGGCCACCGGCACCTCCTCACCCTAGTTGCATCAGCTCCTCGTGTGGTGCTGGCTATCGCAAAGACCCATAGCCTATGAAGGCCTCCCGACAAAATGTGGTGCTTCGATCGACACCCGTGGCGACTTACGCCGACCTCAACTTGCCATCTACACATGTCAAATGGCAAAAGAGTTATTAAATTTCCATGTTCATTCTGTTTTCCAAACCCCTAGTGTTGTTTTCCTCATACATCCTACCACGATATAATTCGCTACAATTTGTAACACCAACCACACACACAATCAAAGCATACATGAAAACACAAATGCACGCTATGATCTAACTTATCCCATGACCTTCCTAGGGTAACCTCCTACCTAGACCTCGATACCCAACCATGATCCGACATAAAATTTCCTCGAAACACCAAGTAACTATAACTCAAGCTCAACACCAGTATATACCAGGTTGTGATCTTCCTACTCATCAACAGCATGTTCTAAACCCATGCCCCACCGGGCCCTAAGTATTCGTATACCTATGCTTTGATACCAAACTGTGACGCCCCAAAACCCGGGTGTCTTTTTTTTTTCATTTTTCCTTGCAGTCCCACACTGCATATAATAACGTAAAATGAGTCAATTTTTTTTTTTATACATGGACCCCAGGGAAGAAACCCGTAAAACTCGCCAAAATGTATTATTCTTATATATATATATATTTACACAAAACTACATAAAATAATACATTTTGTTCCACATACTACGAAAAAAAAAAACATGGGTTTCCAACCCATAAACCACAATTACAAACAAGGCATTTCCGTGCTTCCTTCACGATTGAGGCCCCCGTGGTGAGCCCTCATTGCCCAATGTGCTCCTATGACCGAAAAGATTAGTTTCTCCCACTCACCTGGGTGAGCAACGCCGCCACAGAGAAATTTTCCACGAGGGCTACTTCCCACTCATGCACACATGCAATGCCATGTTCACAGTTTCACATACATTCACATAAAATATACAAAAATCTATATGAATGTCATATGCCAAATCTCATGCCTCAAGTCCTCACCGATTTTCTCACACATGCATTTTTCCATGTATTAATAAATCATTTCTAAAACAAAGATTTTGTTTTAGCTCGTGAAGCGTTTGTTGACAACTCCGATATAAAATTTTAGACCACCCTCCGATACTTTTCATTTGGACAGACTCCGATAATAATGTAGACTACCCTCCGATATTCAATTTTGGATAGACTCCGATAAAATTTGGTAGACAACCTTCTGAGAAAAACCGTTTATTCATATTGTGCATTTACACCCAATATGCAACAATGTCCCTATGCACTAGATGCAAAGCTACTGAGATGGTATTTATTTATTTGAATGCATGCACAAATAATTTCACAAACTGCATGTTATTCCATGAGAATTATGACATGCAAACTAAATTTTTTTTTTCCATCCAGTTTCCTCACCAGAAAAAATACAGCCTGTATTACTTTACATATTTTCACATCAAAAACTGCATGGTATCTAATATTGCATGCATGCCCATATAGACATTTATCTCTCAAAACAACATGTTATTTAAACAAGAACACAACACATGAAAATTGGAAATTCTTTCCAGTTTTCCTAAACAATAAACAGTGGTACATAAATCCAGCATCCATAGTATTTTCCAGCAGGTTCAACCTGATTGCATGCATGCCTATATCGACATTTCTCTCTAAAAACAGCATGCTATTTAAACAAGAACGCGACACATGCAAACTGGAAATTCTTTCCAGTTTTCTAAACAATAAACAGTGGTACACAAAAATCCAGCATCCATAGTATTTTCAAGCAGGTTCAACCTGATTACATGCATGCCTATATCGACATTTCTCTCTAAAAAACAGCATGCTATTTAAACAAGAACAGGATATTACGCAAACTGGAAATTCTTTCCAGTTTTCTAAACAATAAACAGTGGTACGCAAAATCCAGCATCCATAGTATTTTCCAAAGAGGTTCAACCTGGATTACATGCATGCCTATATCGATATTTCTCTCTAAAAACAGCATGCTATTTAAACAAGAACACGACACATGCAAACTGGAAATTCTTTCCAGTTTTCTAAACAATAAACAGTGGTACACAAAAATCCAGCATCCATAGTATTTTCCGGCAGGTTCAACCTGATTACATGCATGCCTATATCGACATTTATCTCTAAAAACAGCATGCTATTTAAACAAGAACACGACACATGCAAACTGGAAATTCTTTCCAGTTTTCTAAACAATAAACAGTGGTACACAAAAATCCAGCATCCATAGTATTTTCCAGCAGGTTCAACCTGATTGCATGCATGCCTATATCGACATTTCTCTCTCAAAACAGTGTTATTTTTCACCAAACAGCATTCTATTCAGCAAGAATAAAAACAAACACAAACTGGAATTTTTTTCGAGTTTTTTTTTTTTCTTTGAAGCAAGAATAACAACACAAAAAAAAGAAGTCCAGCATGTATAACATACAGCAGGTTCAACCCAATAAAAACAATGCCTCTCGCATAAAATTCCCAGAAACCCTTCCACAGTTTGTCCCAAACTGTGCAGAACCAGTCCAGGTCAATATTAAGCTCCATGGCCATTGAATGCCCCTAGTAGATAATGCCCAAGTAGGAGAAGAACCTACCTTGTTGGTGTGTATACCAACTCCTCCTTCCTTTCTTCTCCCTTTCTTCCTTCTTTTCTCCTTTCCTTTTCTTTCTTTCTTTTCTTTCCCTCTACTGAAATCTGGGCAGAATTTGGAGAACCCTCCAGCAGTTAGCTCCTTTTCTCCTCACCGAATTGATGGTGTCTTGGTGGAGAACACCTGCTCTAACCTCCTTGACACCTAGCAATCCACGTGCCAAGTGCCAATCCGCTTCACTCCCTCTCATGCATGATCTCCTTTGGACACCTAGCCCACTCAAGCCACCTCATGCAATCCAAACCAAGACATTTGGCCTTTGCCGCCGCGTCCTTCAGTGCCACATGGCATGCAGTTTACGCGTTGATGTGACGCCACCTCATTTGTCAATTCGCTGAATACTGAAATTTGATCTTTTAATTCAACAAAATTCAATCGTACCTAGATTTCACTTAAACGACTAATGGCATGATCCGTCGTCATCCAAGATCTAAAGAATTTTCTAGGTTTGCCACCGTGTCTATCGCTCATTCTTCCTCGGGTCTCAGATGGTATATATGCTATAAAGTAGATCAATTTTCCTACTATTAAATGTATTCAAATGCTATCGTTATTAAAAATATCATACTTATATTATTTTTAAGATTTTCAATATTTTTGTAGTTTTGATCAATTTTGTCAATTCTCCTCTCACTATGAAATGTATTTTCAAATGCTATCATTATTATAAAATATCATATTTTATATTATTTTAACATTTTCAATATTTTTATAAGTTTTTATCAATTTTTTTCCTCCCAATTTCAAAATTTTATATTAAAATATCTCAAAATATTTATGTAAAATTAAAATATTTTTATGTTTATCAAATCAAGTCATTAATATATTTGTCAAACCAATATTTTCAGTCTTGTTTTCAATATTATGAACTCAAATGGCACACATTACTATATTTAAAATGGTGTGTTCAACCAAAAAGGAAAAAAAGAAACAAATAAGTTATATGAAAATGGGAATTTAAAAAATGTAAAAAGGTTAAAATGTATCTCGAATGAATTTTTTCTTCCATAGTTGATGGCTCTACCTTAATATATTCTTGAATAGGAGAGGACGACAACATAACAAAGAGTTGTGTATTGAGGATCAAAACTGGCATCCTAACCATGGAAACCTTGAGACTTCATTCTTCTTCATTCATATTTTGCTTGCTCTCTCGTGTTGTTGGTCGATATGATGTAAAAAGGCTTGTCCCTTCGTGTCCCGACCCAAGAGGAGCTCCTCTCCCCAAATGCCATTGACATCATTAACTTACATGGACCTTTTATTTTTCTTTCAAAATAAGATGTATTGACTTAATATGCCTAACTCATATAGTATAACGCTTAACGTTTCAAAAGGCATGACATAGGAGTGGAGTCTCTGGGTGTCATGAGCGTTCACCGTTAAAACATGAAAGGGCATAGGGACGAGGGTTCCTGCAGTTTGAGTCATAATGGGACAATTTATTACCAAATTATAAATAAGATTTAAAAATAAAAAGAACGATGATTAACAATGGTTCTTAGTTTAAAAAAACAATGATTCCTAAACATTTTCTTAAGGTTGTGCTATTTTTAAAAAAAATACCCTCTAAAAGTGCTATATTAATTTTCCCCCTTTCATGTTAATTAGTTATTATTATAGTCTGACAATGTAGATTTTCTTATAAATAATTAAAATCGAAGTGTTTTTTTAAGTAGTTTTTAAAAGACTAGTGAGTATACACGTGACATGAGAATAAATAAAAAATAAAAAATAATTTTATTTTTGTAAGATCCATATTCATATTCAGACTTAAATAGAAATAACAATATTATGAATTATATATAAAATCAAATTAAAGGAAGGATTGTAATAGATATATAAATAAAGATTATATTTTTTTCATATCAAATTTTATGATAATAAAATTATTTTTTAATGAATTTTCTGTAGGGTTAAAAACAATACCATCTTTATTCATATGACATTTGCCAAAAAAAATTTGTACTAAATTGAGATTTTTTTGCATAATTATTTCATCCTGATGAGTCCAAAACTCGTCTATTTTGAAGACCATTTTTCTTTCATTTTTTAATTTTAAGGTTAAATTTAATGCAAATTTATGAATCTTTAATTATATTTGTGTTTTTGTATTGTTTTAATGCAAAAGAAGCTAAAAACTAGCAAGAAAAAGTAAGAAAATGGTTAAGGCAGAAATACAGACGTCATGACAATATTCCAACATTTTCAATGCATAAAAGTTCAAGGCAACCAAGAGAAGTATGTTTGTTCCACAACTTGTTACACATAATTTCCTAGAAGAAATTAGAAAGAGTTTGGTCACTTAATAATCTACAACTTATCATGATATAGTTAAAGC
Organism: Tetrastigma voinierianum; assembly: GCA_016808115.1. NCBI lineage: Eukaryota > Viridiplantae > Streptophyta > Magnoliopsida > Vitales > Vitaceae > Tetrastigma > Tetrastigma voinierianum. Next base: position 238,068 of record JAEQBH010005371.1, read on the forward strand.
GTAAGATAGTATAGAATGTCGCGACACTTGAATTTCGTGGTAACACGTGAAATCCAACTACCTGCATTTGATTTCGCGAATTCCTATGGATTTTCATATTTATCAGGGTGATGGGTGTCCAAGGATTCTCGGCACGTAGATTATTTAATAATCTCAAAGTTGGGAAATGACTTGAGTTGATTTCTACGGATGTTGAACTTGAACTAAGACGAAATAAATCACTTTGGGCTAGAATCGACCCAACGAGGCGGACACGTTGGCACTACGTGTCTTACACATCCAACTTAAACTTGCTGGACAAGAGGAATTAGGGCAAAAGAGCCCCATTTTCCCCGGTTTGATAAAGAGAGAAAGGAGAAGAGAGAAAAGAGGAGACACAGCTTCCTCCCAAGATCTACCAGTTCCTTTTGTCGGGCCACAGCTAAGAACAAATGTCTGCTGGCATTGACGCATGGGTACGCGACATGGTACCTGAAAGGATTTCGCTCGAAGATCCAAGAGGAGATTTGGGAAATCTGTTGTCGTTAGAGGTGTAAACCCCCACATGTTTAAACTATCCACCTTCATCTAATCGGCTTTGCTTCAGGAATTCACCAGATTCATTTACATCCTAAATAAAATTATAAGAATTAATAAGTATACAAGGCGAAATAATAAAAGGGAAACATAAATGTTTTTAGGTCAAAATAACATTAAAAATGAGCCTAGAACCCCGAAAAACCTTAGGGTAGTCATATAGATCAAATTAAGGAGGTTAGTGGCAAAATCGTAATTTTTAAGAAAGCCAAAATGTTTCATGAACAAGAATTGTGGTCACAGACAGAAAACCCATTTTCACACCTTTTCCCTCGTTTTTTTCTTTCTACTTCACTTTCACCTCACAATCCCTTTGAACCTAGGGATCATTGGAGAGGAATGTTGAAGGACGAAGTAGAAGATTGTGCGGCGTAGCCGAGATCAGAAGCTCAAGATCCCCGCACAAACCAGGATTTAAGGTAGATTTTCTCCTCATTCACTTACATCGAGGCTAGGTATTTATATATGTACGTTTTGGGTTATATATATATACATTTATGCTAGGAAATCATTTTCTAGTCTTTTGCAAATATTACATGTTTAAACAAAGTAAGGGCGAATACCATGAAATCCCTTTTCGCTTAAAAATCCAAGTATTTGAGAATGATGGATTTTCCTTGAATGTGTTTTGTGATTGATTTGTGAATCATAGTGATTTATGTTGCTGAGTAGCAAAATAAAGTAGTTCGATCTCTTGTATTTTCTATTTGTTGATTGGAATTGCCTTAAATGGAATCGTGGATTTCTTTAGAATAATTGTTTGAAATCGGGATTTATGAAATCATGGATTATGGGTGGTAATTGTGATAGATATGTACTTGTAGGTTTTGTTGGAATGAATATGAATGAGAGGTTCCTTGGAAGGATGCTCAATTCATTCTCAAGAGGTTCATTGTAAGGATGCTTGAGAAATACTACTATGCTGAAAGGATGAGGTTCCGAAGGATGTTCTCCACTATTCTCAAGAGGTTCCTTGTAAGGATGCTTCGAGAAATACCATTGGGGATGAGTGAGAAACACCGGGTGGTGCCTACTCGCATTCCCATGGAGGCCGCCACACGCCATTTTCGACTCCAACGCAGGCGGCGCTCTAGCCCGTGCTAGACCAGCCTTCTCCTGTCCAATCCTTCTCATCTGATTGTCCTACTTTCTATAGTCGCTTTCCATCACACGTCGAACGCCTAGATCTCGCAAGGCACCAACCTCGTTTAACCCTACAACAGATCTTCTCGACATCGGCCTTGTTTGGCATATCTCGCAGCCTCTGCGCCTTTGACATCGACTGCGCACCGCTCTTAACAAATGCCTACAGGCCTCGCGATTTGACTCTGCCACAACCCCTTCCTAACACCATCATCCGTCTCTGGGGAGCAACATGTTCTTTTATCAGCTCAAGGTCCTTATCTCAATAAATTTCTCTCTAGCATGCCTAATACAGAGGCCACCAAGGCTCGCACGCGCCGTGGCATTACGCTCACCTCTTGCCTCCACAAGGGTGTCTCTAATATTGTCTGCCGCTAAGCTCACGCTAAGGCATCGTGCCCCGCCACCATACGCCCATTATCGACCAAGACTCCACACGAGGCGATGCCTCCGGCTAATCTCAATCACTGCACCACTACTTAGTGCATGTCCCACACGCCACCAAGGTCCCATCTTTGCCGATATCCGTCCCACGGCTCTCTATAAATGGCTGCAGGAACCTATCGCGCAGTTCCCCGCGCCCCTGCGCACTGGCATCCGCCCGTTCGAATAACATGCCCCGTCGAGTCTCAACGACGTTGCACTTCACACATCCCACACCAAACCCATCTCGCCACTCGCATGAATCGTGGCACTTTCATGTGCTATGGTTGGATCGGTTTCGCCCCGCCTTTGGCTCATCAAAGAAAGCGTCAGCTTCTCCCGACCAGCCTGTGCAGGCCAACACCCCATCCTGGCTGCATGACTACGACAAGCTCACTACTTCCAAGGTGGTCCTACTCTCATACCCCTACACTCACCCTCAAGCATTGAAACCACTCATTGCGCTCATCTGCCGATCTCATTGTCCTCACGCACTCTCCTCACGCAACCCCAATCAACACATTTTCTCACGTACACTTCTCTCAATCGTTCTACTACTAAACCGCACGCGTAACAAATCCTCCCCACTCAAATCTTGCACGCCGTGGTCTTCCACAAGCTTTACCTCCGAAGTCTTCCCGTTTTCTTATCACATCCACTAAGGTTCCACCGCTCTACTAGCCTGGCGTGACGTCGTAAAGGAGATCCGAACGTAGCAACTATGCTATGCTCCACTTCTAAAGCATCCCAAAAGCATGCCGCCCTTTTCGTGATATACTCGCCATCCTAGTAACACTCTTTTGTTATACTAGGCAAAGAATTCTTTACACCACAACATACTGCATCCTCGAAAACATCTTCACTGTGTGCTTCTCCGTCACTCGACGTATACCGCCCCCCACGCACCCCTCGTGCAAGGCTCCTCACTGTCACCTCTTCGACCGTTCACAATAGAAGTTTCATTTCGATCCCATGTCTTCAATCGATACTTCATCGGTCACGACGCCTAAAACTCCAATAGACTCTATTTTCCCAACCACGTGCCTCCGCCATGTCTCTCGAGTAATGCGCCAACTCAAGGCTTTATTCACCTTTCTAAACAGGCCTTCAATGTTCAGCAACGACATCCTAAGATCTAGAGATACACCCACACTCCTGGGTCCTCCTTATTGTAGCTCCAATCTCTCCTGAGGCTTCCACTAACATACGGGAGTTGTACACTTCTTTAATCACCAATTTTCATCGAACATCTCAGATCACGACCACCACTTCTCCTCAGTGGTCCCTTATCGATTCCCTCCTCAGACTCCAAAGACCACACTAAGATCATAATCCACTAGCCATCAACGAGGTTCTCTTCTGTAGACATCCTCTAACTTCCACGCTCTCATGTGAAGCTTCCTGATGGTCTGGTTCTCACGCGGGGGAAGTCCTCTTTTCCCCCACTCAAGTCTGGGGCCGATCCAGACTTCTCTCATAACGCTTTCTTATTCCCTCAAGGACTTTGTAGCTTCTCCGCTCTTCAAGATCAGAGGATTTTCTCAAAGTTCCTCCCGAATCCATTGTCCGGGTTTTTCAAAATCGACAAAGAAGCCATCTCCACACATGACTCTACTTAACACAATATACACCCGTAGGCTATCTTCGAAGTTCATCAACCTCGCCTATCCCCAAACATGTTTGGAGCATCCACCTATTAAAATGGCGAACTCTTTCATTTGTCTCTTCCGATAACCCCTTGCATTCTTCAAAGACTCTCATGCCATTCCCATGAAAAGATAGGATTGACCTATCCATCCCATCTTGTTCAAGGATTCCTCCTAATATCCTCGCCGATACATTGAAACTAAAGCCTGCTTCATCACACGTCCGTCTCGATTTCATCAAAGCATAACATTCCCTTCAACTACGGTGGTGTCGATCACTCAACTACCGTCACCAAGTGCTTTAGGAACTCACTCAACACTCAGATCCAAGTTCCCCTAAGACATCTCTGCTATTTCTTCTGGAGTAGTTTGTACCTTCCCTCTAAAGGTTCTACATCCAAACAGCTTTCGATCCTTTGAACTTGACCTTCCAATGCTTTACGCGATTAATCGCCTCGATAATCATCCCAAACAAACATTCCGACATGAACACCAACCACAGACTCTTTCTCACCACTCACTTCTCCCGCCTCTACGTGTCCATCTAAACAAGTGTCGTGGTGAACTTCGATCTCTATGTCGTGATCCGACGGTAGGTCACCCATTACTCAATCTTTCAAGGAACTCTTCGCTCTACACACTCCCGCGAGCATCCATGAGCCATTCCTCGCTCTCCCACTTATCTCCTTGTCAAGCCAGTCCTGTCGTGCACCCCGCACCATGTGTGACTCCGCCACTTGGTTCCCATTCACATATCCCTCGACCACTCTTGTCATGAGGGTAATGCACAACATATCCTGCTTGAGCCTCCTAGTGTCACACACCTCCACGTTTACTCAGACAAAGCGCGGCTAACTCGCCCACTCTTGCTTCTACTCCATTACGAGGCTTTTCATCTCATACCTCTTATTTTGCAACAGGTGCTTAACTACCTTTGTCTCAGCTGTCAACATACCGTAGGACCACTCTTGCCTCGGTCTTCTGTCTTTGCTTTATAACAAGGTGCTTCATCCCGTCATTTTCAATCACGCAAAGAAGGCACTTTACCTTCTCGTCATGTACTTTGCTCATGGCACTCCCCTCTTTCTGACCAAGAAACAATCTCCACCGCAGCCCCGCAATCACCGGATTCTCCTAAGCCTTAACCCCAAGGTTTTAATCCTTCGACGCTGACTCACTCTCGAGTCACACTCAATGGAAGTTCGGGCCGCTCCCGTCGTTTTCCAACGCTACCCAACATAAAGAAACTCTTTTGCTATAGTGCAACCATCTCTTGGCTCGATACCATCTCTCCGCTCGCCCATCTCTAGCTCGCGTCCATAAACTCCGCTCAACGCCATCATGAACTTGGCCTCAACCCCGCTCGATACCAACTCGTCGCACGCCTACTTTTCGACCCAACGCTAAGGCGGCGTCGCCCAGGCTAGACCGCCTCTTCTCCCCGCCCAACTTTCATCGATTGTCCTCGACTTTCTTATAGTCGCCATCATGGCTGCCTAACGCCTAGATCTCGTAAGGCACCAACTCGCTAACTCCACGCGTATCTTTCTCGACATCGCTTCGTTGCACATTCACGTAGCTCTCAGCTCACATCGATCACAGACCGCTTCTTAACAAATGTCATCAGGCTCGCTACTGACTCCTGCCACAACTCCTTCTAACACCATCCGTCTGAGCAACATGTTCTCTTGGCTGCACCAAGGTCCCTGGCCTCAATAGCCCTAGCATGCTCACGCGTAGGCCACCTGGCGTCTCGCACCGCCGCCGTGCATTACGCCACCGCTTCCGCTGCGCGGTGTCTCACATATCGCCGCTTGCTCACGCTTAAGGCATCGTGTTCGCGCTGTAGCCTATACGCCATTATCACTGTAAGACTCCACACAGGCGGATGCCCGGGCACCTCAATCACTCCAAGACCACTCATTTCAGTGCATGTCTCCGCACACAAGCACCAAAGCCCCCCATCTTCGCCGATACATCTCATCCTCACGGCCCCTCTATAGCCGAAGGTAGGAACTCCATTGCGCAAGTTCCCCATGCCTCTCAAGGCATTACATCCGTCTGTTCGAATAACATGCCCCGTCGAGCCTCAACGACATATGGGCGACATATCTCGACACCAATCCCATCTGCCCCTCTCGCAGATGAACTGTGTACTTTCATGTGCTATGCTGGATCGGCTCGCCGCCTCGGGCTCATCGCGGCCTCACTTTCCTGCACTGGGCCCAGCAGGTAGGCTAACACCCCATCCTAGTGCATGACTCACGGACAAGCCCACTCGCCTTAAGGTGGTCCACTCATACCCCGCACCACCCGTGGCCACTGAACCACTCATCGCGCCCATCCGCCGACCCTTTCATTGTCCTCACGTACTCCTCACGCAAACCCCAATCAACACATTTTCTCACTAAGACACTCTCTCACCGCCTACCAATAAACCAAGACAAGTGTGTAACAGAGCCTCTCTACGTCCCGCTCTCTCTACTAGCCATCTACACATGTCAAAATGGCGCTTAAATTAACATGCGATTCTAAGGCATAAACACAAATTTTTAGACAATATTCATATATTAAAATATTTCATACACAATGTCCTTGCATTTATAGGTAATGCAAGACATAATTTCATTTTATTAAATCATTTTCAACAACAAAAATTTCATAATTTTTTTTTTTACAAAATTTTATTTCATTTCATTTCATTTTATTTTATTTTATTTTATTTTATTTTATTTTATCTCTATTCTCATGCTAATGAAAAACAAGCTACCCAAAAATACGTTATTATTATTATTTTCTCATTTTCCAGTAAATCAAATAAATTTATTAAAATTTATTTTTATTCATTTCTCTTCAGTTTTACACACTGTAAAACTAAAAAAATTAATTCCTCTCCTCATCATATATATTTTTTATTTCCATCACAAGAGTCTTCTTGTTATCCCACATACGCAAAGAGTTTGACACTCGTAATTAATACACTTCAAAAAATTTCAAGAGTTTAATTTATAACTTTTTTCTTGTATAAAACCCTCGACCAATTTTCCATCTTTTCACAACAAAATCAGTTTATGTTCAACATAATCCCTCAAACACTCCAAGGTTATATTTCGCCTCCTAGTGTTCAACGTTTTCCTTTCCTATGCTATTCACCGAGCATACGATTCACACAACACATTCCACATACGACCACACAACACATTCCACATACGACCACACAATTCACATAACAATCAACATGTTATACATATCATCACACATCCATTGCAACAATCACACAATCACTTAAAACACAATGCATGTAGTGTTCTAATCCTGTCCCGTGATTGTCTAGGTAATCGCATACCTAACTCTACACCGAGCTACCAAGTGGTGATGTCCTTACACCACATGACCATGGCCTAAGCCCAAGTCCCCAAGCCCTGTGTACTCATGTATTTAAGCTCCGATACCATGTCGTGAAGTCAGACGATTTGCCGCCGTAATCCTAACTGTGCACTACACTACAATCGTACATCCTAGGCCCATGCCCAACACGCTACAGTTAATCGTATACCTTAGCTCTGATACTACGTCGAAGCTAGTATCGACTAAACTTTATGGATACCTCCAAACCAAGATCCCTAGGTAATCGCTTTTACCCAAGCTCTAATACTGCCGTGAAGCCGGTATCGGGATTACACTTATAATCACACCCACCGAGCTCCCAAGGTATTCGTGATACGGAGCTCGATACTAAGTCGCGATAATCCTCTATTTCAGGGGTCCGCTGACAACCCACAACTCACGGACATTGTGGATGCTCGCAACCCGACACCATTCATTTAAAATTCGGCAATAGTCTCCTTTGTAATCGAGCTCTACCCAAATACAAAACCTGTCCCAATCAACATCAAAAGATATATACATGAGTAAAAACGGCCACTTGGGCCCATAAACCAATATTCATCCAAATAAATCCCAACTATATACAATAGTTTCACGAGGTAATAACTTACCCTTATACAACATATATCAAACTTATGTGAGTTCTAATAATATGTACATAACAAAACCAAAGCCACAACCGCTTTCTTCTAAATCAAATTTCTGTGATGAGCCTTCTGCCTCCTCGAACGCCCCCGTACTTGAAAAATATGTTCCTCGGTTGCGAGAAGCACGCCCAAAAGAGTGGAATCACCTTAAATGGGTTACTCCCACCTATGCATGGGCGTAATGCTCCATTCTAAACACATTCAAGCAAATTTGTGATCCTACTTGAATGTCTAAATGACTAACCCATGTCCCGAGTCTCATCACTTCACACCGCCTGGGCCATGTATGAGAAAATATCGTTTTCAAAACAAAACTCATTTGTTCTGGAAAATACACTACTGTATCGTCTGCGAAAATATCGACTACCCTCCAAGGCGAATGTGCTGAGAACTTTCCGAAATGGGCTATGGTCCTCATCCCGAAATGACGGTCGGACCGCCTCCCAACCCCATCCTCCTAAAATCATCCCGTGAAATTCTTCGCGAACCATGCTCGCTGTAAAATTCATGTCATGCACAAGACCTAATTCTCTAGGTTACCCAACAAGATATGAAATGCAAGATGCCATTTCAACATCTTTCATACAACACATGCCAATACATTATTATGCATACATTGACATATAATAATTCATAACAACATGTTATATTAATTCTCAATCAATTACACCAAAAATTAGCTCACATGGGCTAATTAACAAACACGAGCAATTCAATTTGAATTACTCAACCCAAACACATTTTCCCACAAAATATATTTCATAAACATATTCACATGAATAAAGAAACCCCGTTAACGCTCACCCGCCAATCACCCAACGTCGGCTCCACTTTGTGAACCCGAATTCCATAGCCATTTCCGGCCTTATACACACCACAATCATGAATTGATTGATTAAACCATATACTACAGCAGTTCAAATGTACCGTGGACTGTCACTGACCGTCAAATAGGCTCCATAAATTTAACACTCGATCCCAAAGCCTTGGGATCGATCAAACGGCCGCTCAAGGCCCCAACCAAACGAAACATTAGAAACACTTAAACAAAGTGTAACTCAAGTAGGATAAAACCCCCACCTCACGGAGTTTTTGAACTCCAAGAACCTGAGCCCACGCGCTGTCTCTCACGCGCAGAACGACTTTCCTTCTTGTTCAAGAAATCACTACTTGATTAGCTTTCAGAATCTGTAGAGAAGTCCCTTACTCTCTCAATAGAAAAATAAAAAACCAGCTACTACATCCCCTTTTCCACATTCTGCACGTTTTGGTTCTTTTTGAGGGAGATGACACTATTCAATTTTCTTGTCTTATTATCATTTAAACAATCCCAAAAATGCCATATATGTCCCTGCTTGATTTTTGACATTCAAGATCATCTCGCCGTCCATTTCATCAATTATCTACTCATGCAATATGTATCACATGAGAGTATGTTATGTGACTTTTGTCACATCAAATTTCATTTTACGTACTCCGATATCGGGATGCTCGTATAAATTCCGTCTGCTTCCAGGGGAATTAACAAATTCGACGCGGGTAGCTAGATTTCTCATGGAGACGATTCCAACAAAGGGAAACTGGCTTTATCATCCGGGAGATCTAGAAAATTTTGATTTTTACTGAAATTACAATTTTGCCTTTTCGAGAAAATTCGATTTTCCTGGAACACAGTGAGCGACACATGGCAAGCCATGTGTCACAATGCATGGAAAAGGTCTATGCATGTAGGACACATGGCAAGCCATGTGTGTGACACATGGCATGCCATGTGTCAACATGCATGGCACATTTGAAGGCTATATATAGATCTGTTTGTATAAGCAGGGAGAGGCAAGAAGGAAGAGGAAGGAAAAAGGGAAAGGGAGGAAAGGAAAAAGAGAAAGAGAGGAAAGGAAAAAAGAAAAGGAGAAAAGGAAAAGATAAAGGGAAGAAATAAGAGAAAAGGAAAGAACAAAAGAGAAGAAAAATAAGGAAGAAAGAAAAGGAAGAGAGGAAAAGGAAAAAGAAAATAAGGAGGTCACAGAGTGAGCGTAATTCTGATGGCAAAGAACCCGAATCGCGCTACAAGAGGTAGGTTTCTCCTACTGCTAGTTTACGCCTAGGGCACACGGTAATGGCCTAATGGTTTGCTTCCACTTCAAGGCTAATCTAAGGTGTGTGTGGCTCGTTGTTGTTGTGGTGACGGTCAAACACCGCTTCATTGGGTTTCGGACTATCCGAGACCGACACCGGTGGTTCCCGGGATGTCAAAATCTCGAGCACGGCACCCGGGTGTGCCTACTACACACCTCGTGAATCGGCCGCATCAACTTCTCGCACAGCCGTAACTTCACCGAACTCGATTCGCTGCTCTAGACTCTACAGTAAATCTCATTGAGTCTAGAATTTAATAAGATAAAGTAGCTCCACCAAAAGTGGGCTGAACATTGTGCTAGGTCATGCATTTGAGGAATGGTCTATTCGTTTCGCATCTTATGTTTCTAATCGCTTGTAATCAAATGTCAGTCAAGTCTGGCCCGAAAGGTGGAATTGCGTGTTGAATTTTTTGTGTGGTATTGACACAAGATGGACTTTATGGACTAAGTCCATGTTATTTTCGAGGCCAAGTCTGCCCGGATTTATGCCTGGGAATGTCTAATGTGTGTTATTGCAATAAATTGAATAACATGCTGAATATGTGAAATTATTTTATAAAATGGAAATAATGATATGTATTAAATATAATTTATCAATGACACTTGACATGTAGTGTAATAGATATGCCGCATGTGACACGAAGGCATAACTAGGCATGAAATGGCATGCAATGACATATGCATTGCATTTATGCACGACATCACGCCAAGCCTAAAGGAGTGCATGGTCAGGGTTCGACTCTATGCTCTGTGTTCGACCATGGTAAATCGACACACCATGTTTCGTGTTTGATGGTGGCTCGATATTCGATCACATCCAATGGAGTCTCACAAAAGTATTTCAAATGTTTTTGAATAAACGCTTATCTGAGATCAAGCCCACCGCTTTTGAATAGAACAATTTATCGGAGAATGTCCAATGCTTTTAAAATAAAGCGGGTTATCGGAGACTGTCCACTGTTTTTGAATAAAACAGTTTATCGGAGATTGTCCAATGTTTTTGAATAAAACGTTTATCTGAGATCATCCAACGTTAACAGAAATTACTTATCTGAGATCATTAATGCTTTTGAAATAAAGCGGTTATCTGAGACCTGGCCCACTATTTTTGAATAAAATGTAATGTTGTATAAAGTGCAAGGGTGTCCTAAGGTGATAACCCGGAAATCCGTGGCCTACAAATGCATAACACACAGGATTGGGTAAGGAAATGCGAGGCACGGTATCCAATGTGTCTAGAATTACAAAACATAAGGCTTTTGTTTTGGAAAAAGGGTCAAGGGCGGGACGCCCTTGACAATTTTTCACACTTGGCATATGCAGGTGTGAAGGAGTCGCGAAGACTGTGGATTCGAGTCACAGGGCATAACATCATTTACATGTAGACATTCGTGCACAACATAAGATAGGTACTCAACGCTGCAGATTGTATGTATTGGCATTGCATGTTGCTCTTAGGTGGGGAGTAGCCTTAGTAGGATATATATCTACTAGGCTTTGCTCACCCTGTCGTTGGACCACCCTTTCAGGTACACAAGAAGACTGTGCCTCGTCGAGGCCATGAGTACGAAGAAGGCCGGGTTGTGGCCTTGAGAAGTATTTTTGTAAAATATATTAGAACATTCTAGTTTTAATATATTTTGGCATGTAAAAGTGTAAAGAGTTGTACATCAAACTCTTGTAAAATATTATAAGAATTTATGTATTTGTAAGAAAATATACGTAAAGTAATTACTTAATATTCCGCGTTGACAAGTCACAACCTAATTCTCGATTTTAGAGTGTCACAAAGATGGTATTTGAGTATACTTATCCCCGTTTTGGGGGCATCACAACAATAGATTGAAATAGGAAAAGTAGGTTTTCCTATATGTGAAAATATTTGTATGATATGAATCAAGAAAGTGAACTGTAGGCATACATGCTCTCCAAAATAATTGTGGCTTTGTTGAAAGTTAAAGACGCCTAGGGCTTCTCCAACCCGCCATTTGTTGTTATGGTAGCAGATAGAACGGTTATGGTAGTAGATAAACTACTACCATAATATAGTGTAGTTACTACCATAATATATTACAGCTAGTACCATAATATATTACAACTACTATCATAATTACTTCATTTACTACCATAACAAAGGACAGTTTGGGGATTTTTTTTTAGACATATTTGACTTTTAAACCAAACCACAGTTATTTTTGGAGAGCATGTAGCCCCCTATTTTGCTTTCTTGATCACTTATGTACAAATATTTTTGTATGAAGGTAGGGAAACCTACTATTCCCATTAAAATATTTAAAATAAATTATAACATTTGGTGAATTTCATAAATATGTCTCAACTTTTTCATTTTTTCTATTTTGGTTTCTAATTTACTTTGTTCAACTTTTATTTTCTATTTTGTATATCAACTTTATTTTTATTCAATTCAAGAGAAATCTTGTGGATTCAATTAAGATATTTTTTTTGAATAATCTATGTCCTGGGTGGTTTAAGCAAGTGTTGTAGTGGTTTTAATCTCACATGAAGCATACAAAACAAAGCGTGCAGGTGTGTCATGAAATTAAAGTATTTCCAAACTGAATCACTCATAAGATCACTCATGTAGCAATCAAATACCTGATGGCATTGAAAGATGCAAAACCAAGACTAATAAGATGGATCTTATTACTGCAGGAATTTGATTTGGAGATCAAGGATAAGAAGGGCAGTGATAATGTGATAGCTGATCACTTATCAAGATTAGAAAAGCCTATTGAAGATGAAAGAGGGACTCAAATAGAAGAAAATTTCCATGACGAAGGTTTTTCTATCGCTCAAGTACAATGGTATGCTGACATTGTGAACTATTTAGCTTATGGAATTATGTTACTAGAATTCAACTACCAGCTGAAAAGAAAGTTAAGGACTGATGCTAGAGTCTATATATGGGATGGCCCACTGCTATTTAGAAGAGGAGCAGATCAGATCATCAAAACATGTATACCAGAGGCAGAACAAGGTGAAATTTTAGATAAATGTCATGCATCACCTTATGGAGGACACTTTGCAGTAGAGAGAATAAATTTGTGAAAATTTCGCCGTGTTTTCAAAAAAGAAAGAAAGATGGGCAACCAAATATTAGATACACAATATTGAATATTTATTCATTTTTTCTATTTTTTTTTCAATGAATCAAACAGTAGGTATACAAGATTGAATGTTCACTCATTTTTCTATTTTTCGAGTAACAAAAACAAAGGTATATAAGATTGATTGAATGTTCACTTTTTTCTTCTTCTTTTTTCTAAATTTTTCTAGGCACCAAATACTAGGAATATGCATCGACATGCATTCATTTTTCTAGTTTTTTTTCTTTATGGACAACAAAATAATAGGTAAATTAAAAAGATTCAATATTAATAAATATGAAAAAAATTAATGGAATTCTTAACTAGGTGATTTTTATTCTTATTTAATCGTACTTTGTGGTAACAAAAATGTAAAACTTTTTATGAAGAGGTTTAAAAGGGTGTTGAGTTGAATAAAGTATTATATTAATCACATATTAGTGAGTCTAAGTTTTGTTTTTTAAAAATAAGTTATTAAATAAAGAGAAATAAAATTTAAGTGAATCATTAGACTTAATAGATAATATTAATGATGATGAAGACATTACGTAAAATTTTCTTATGATAAAATTAGTGTTATTATCATCTTAGTAGAAAGCTATATTTATTGGATATCTAATTCTCGATGTTTTTTAAGAAAATAATAAAATCAAATTTGTTTTATTTATTTGGTACCAACATTTGTATTTAAATATTTTTATTATATAAATCAAATTAAATCATCACATTTTGAACAATTTATGAAACTTTATTTTACATCTTATTAAAGCATTATGCTAACAGAAATAATAAAATTTTGGTCAAGATCGTGTGTAAATCTCATTGCAATAGATTTAAAATAGGAAAAGTAGGTTTTCCTATTATTTATTATGTTAAAATATTTAGAAGAGGCGCGATCAAGAAAAGTAATTGGCAATATGAAGATATTCTTCCAAAATAATTGTGGCTCTTGTTTAAAAGCCAAAGATGCAAAAAAATTCTCCAAACTGCCCATCTGTTATGGTAGCAGATGGAACGGTTATGGTAGTAGATAAACTACTACCATAATATAATACCGACACTCATAATATATTACAACTACTATCATAATTGCTAAATTTACTACCATAACAATGACATTAATTATATTTTTTTTTAGACATATTCGACTTTAAACCAAACCACAATTATTTTCTATATATGTGTTCCTTATTTTGTTTCTTCTTTGATCACTTATGTACAAATATTTTTGTATGAAGGTAGGGAAACCTACTTTTCAAATTAAAATATTTAAAATAAATTATAACATTTGGGGTGAATTTCATAAATGGTATCTCAACTTTTTCATTTTTTCTATTTCTAAGCCAAATTTTTGTCTCGAGCTTTTTTATTTTCTCGTTTGGTATATCAACTTTTTATTTCTTTATTCAATCTGGAAGAGAAAACTTAGGATCTGAATTAAGATTTTTTTGAATAATTCAGTCCTAGGATATTTATTTAGCATTTTGTTGCACTAATACGTTGAATAGTTGAACACATGAGCAAAATTCTTCATCTCCGCAGATTGTAAATGTGCCATTTATGCCTAAGTTTTTCAATAAGATGTGGGGTCATTCAGAATTGTTGAGTACTTTCATACTATGCTTCTCCAAACCGCTTAAATGGTTTTTCAAAAATATAGAGTCTTACTTTAAGTAAGTGTTGTAGTGGTTTTTAAATCTCACATGAAACATACAAAAACAAAGCATATGGTAATGTGAAATAAAGTATTTCCGAACTCGAATCACTATAAGATCAAATCCTCTAATCGGCTTTATAGGCCTCTAGTTCTTGACATTTCATAATCAAAGTGGAAACGTATTTAATGAAAATCTTGCGAAAATTAATTGTCAAGAAAAGTGTTGATTTCCTAATGAAGAAATGGAATAACACGATGCTGAAAGTTGATAGACTTGAATAATGCATATAACCAAAATGCTGAAATTGCTAGAGTCGCTATGAATGAATGAAATAACACTATAAAACCCGGGAAAAATTTAATTTTTCTGAAAAATGGCAAAAATAGTAAAAATTGCTGAAATGGTTCAGGGAAACCTGTAAATTTTTCTAGATCTCGGATGATGAAACAGACTTCACTGTTGGATTCATCTCGCAGAATCTAGTTACCTAGAAAATTTTAGTCGAATTCCGAGACAGTCAAATTTTTCACGATTTTCGGGGTAACAGGTGTCTAGTGATTCCCAGGGACGAGAATTTTTACGAGAATCTCGGGAGTTAGGAAATAACTCAAGTTAAGTTCATTTAAAATAAATTGTACTTGAACTTAACCTAAAAATAAATTATTTTCATGAAATTAACCCGGACAAGTCGTGGACATGTGGCGCTACACATCGATATTGAACTTAAGTACTAAAGAAAAGGAAAAAGAGTGACTAGGGTCAAGGAGCCTGATTGCTTCCAATTTTTGGTGATAAGAGAGGAAGAGAGAGAGAGGAAAAAATCTCCACCTTCTCTCTACGATCTACGGAACTCCGCAGCCTGCCCCAAGTGGACCAAGAACTAAAGTCCATCTATCGCAACGAGTTTCACGCGATGGGTACCGTAAAACAAAGGATTTTGTCGGTGATCCAAGTGAAGAGTCAGAGACTGCGGGTTTTGCCCTGGACTAAAGCTTCATTTTCGCCCCAGACGTCAGGGTTTTCCTACTCTAGTTATTTCTACGCTAAGGGCCATTCAATGGTTACTGGTTCAAATTCCCTAACCATATGTGGTCAGGGTTCAAAGGCGCTTGACTCGTGGCCGTTGACAATTGAAAGACCAGTTTCTTGGTCTGTTTTGGTTCCCGGGACTGTTGTTTCGGGATTGGTTATAGGTTTAGATGCTTGAGGCTTTTACAGCTTGAACATGGACTGTATGGTGGCTAGAACTGGGATTGGTTCACAGCAGATTAGGGATGGAAAGGCACCTTACAAAATTCCTAAGTCATGGAGATCCCACTTCACAGACTTATGAATTTAGGATGGTACGGTAAAATTTTGCATGGTTACAAATTTTCAAAGACACCTCAAGTAAATTTTCTAACACTTATGCTAAACTCCAAGAAGTTCAACTTTGAACGACCATAACTATCCCGGGTCCGACTCCGATTTGTGCTTCGGTTCTATGGAAATTTATTTGAGCTCAAAATCTAACCATATGCTAGTAAATGGCATTTGGTGTTCACAACTTCAGGGTTTTGTTTTGCTCTTTCAAAGAGTTGTGTCGATGCTTCATCGATTTCAGGATCAAGCTTGCGGCTCTGCCTGATGGCTCATGTGTGGGCATCTCTATGCCACAATTGGTTTTATGATTATAACTATCATATCTTAAATTGAGGATATACTTATGGTGTAATTGTTTGAAATTCAATTCTTGTGTTTGAATGAATTGACTTGTGTTGTGATGTGTATGAGCAAGTTACTGTAATGGCTCGTAGTAGGTCATTTGTGGGCATGATATGCCACAATCTCTGTCCTGTAGAGGTTAATGCAGTCATTACTTGATTGGTGATGACTTGTAGATGTTAATATATGTGCATATAATATTCGACATATACGTGGGTTATTTGGAAATTGTATGTTAATTAATATGATTGTCCAAATGATACGGGTATTATGCATGGTTTAAAATTTCCATAGCACTCATCATATATATGACATGGTATAGGCATGGAATGGCATAATTGCATTTCATATATGCACGGACATCACATTAAATGGGCGCGTACATGGTCATATTCATTAATCATTCTTGGTGATCTGGGCATGAGTTCCTCAGATTGACTACGCCCAACTGAAAGTCTCACGGTGCATTTCTCAGAGTTTCTTTGAACAAAGTCGCTTATTGAGACTATCCAATGCTTTTGAATAAAGTCGCTTATCTGAGACTGTCCAAGGCTTTAAAATAAAGTTGTTATCTGAGATTGTCCAACGGTCCTGAATAAAGCGGTTTAATCTGAGGATGTCCAATGAGTTTTGAAAACAAAAAGCTTTTGTTTTGGATAAAGGGTCATCAAGAAATACTAATGATGCTTACACTGCATACATGTGTGAGGAGCCTGCGGAGGACTCGTGTTAAAGGCATGGGTGGGAGTGACACTTCATTCATGGCATGGTGGCATTCCAAGAGAAACTGCATTTTACTTAGAATGTTTTAATTGTGTGAACATGGCATTGCATGTGCACTTAGCAGAGTAGTCCCTAGATAGGAGTTTACATCTTATTGAGCATTGCTACCCGCCGTGGGACCCCTTTTTAGGCAGCCAGAGTATGCAGTGGACGACGCCACGAGGCCAGCTATGAATAGCCTGCTGTGGCTTTTTAATTAATTTTTGTAAAGAAGCTTGGAACAAACTAGTTCTAGGTTGTATTGTGAAAAATAATTGTAAAATACTTCGAACAACCTTGTTCTAATTTGTTATATTTTTTAAGAGTGTTGTAATTAAACCTTGAGGACTATGGTAATTAGTCTCAGATATTTGTAGTGTGGATGAGTGGGCCTGATCAAATTCACTTTCACTCATAATTGAAACACAAATGAAGTCATTGTATTATATCGCCACAAGCCACATGTTTTTCAGACAGTTGTATTTTGGGTAGAGCTCCCGTATAAAGGAGACTCGTTGATTTTCGTTAATCATGGTCCTTAAAAGGACACTGGCAGTGGTGTTGGGTTACTCGACATCCACGTAGTCTTCCGCGAGTCGATTTGCTGTCAACGAACCCCGTTTTGGGTGTCATAAACACTATTGGAAAATTCCCAAGAAACTTGGCTACAACTAGGAATTTAAAGGTTGAAATTGTCGAAAGCTTGTTGAAATTGCTTAAAGCTAGGATTTGTTGATTGACATTGAGTCGCATTGATTGATTACTGATTGGTCAAGTTGATTGGAAGTCCTTCTCCGTCTTTATAAACGCAGTAAGACTTGTCGCCTAAGTCCAGATTTCACTCTCCACTTCAAGTAATTGCTCATGTCTTCCATTAAGGAACTGCCCAAGAATCTCCACGCCTCCATTATGGAGTCTGATCCTCATGATTCTTCCATGTCTCCATCATCGTGACTGCTCCCCGTATTCCATCAGCACATAACCGCCCATTTCTTTGCCACATTTGATAATGCTTGTTTGAATTCAAAATATTAAAAAAATTCATAAATATTCCAGACCTTTTCTTGCGACTTGTACAAATGGATCTGGGCCCTTCTTTTGGATTCTTTATTCACGGGTTTGGCCATTTCAACTCCATTATCCGATTAGGCTAAATTTTCAATTAGGGTAAACAATTGCCCACCACACACATTGTGGTATGTAATATATTGTATGTATTAAAGTCTCAAAAATATTATTCTGAGCTTGTTTCTAACCATGAAACCCAAAATCTAGCTTTCAACGATGATATGGAGTTCCAGATCTGCAAGAACGAGCCAAGCTCTGATTGAATAAAGAAGCAATTATTAATTCCCAAGAAAAAATTCCCACAATCATCAAGTTTAAACCTCCAACTTTTGCTCTTCCTACACCAAAGGATTTGTTCTTCCAAAGAAAAACTATCCACTTCTCTCCAAGCACTCGCACTTCTTTTCCTTCCTAAAAGAATTTATTTTCTCTTTCTAAAACAACCCTAATTTGTTCGATAAAGGAAACCCTTTATTTTACTTTTTATTTTATCTTCTTCTCCTCCTCTCCATCGCCACCGTCATCGGGCCACTAGCACTACCCTTGCCATCGCTGCAACCGCTGGTGACTTTATAGTCGCGGAGCCAAGTCGCTCATTGCTCTCCCGTGAGACACTCGTGAGTCGCTCCCGCCATCACTGAGCATTGCCGTGGAATCGCCGGTGGCCGCTTGAAGGTCGTAATTGTTGCCAGCGGATCTCCCTACGTCGGGCTGTCATCGAGCTACCGCGAACATCATCGGGCTCAAAGACCCAAGCCCCGCTTACAACTCATCCGCCCTTCATCGATGCTTGCGTGACGATATCGTCAAGCCGGAGTCATCATCGACATCGCTGGCGATTTGTCGCTACCGCACGCAGGATTGCACCAAAGGATTCTTCTTTGTTCGCGGTTTCGATCACCGACGACATTAATAATATGTTCCTTCCATTGATGAAAAGCTTGAAGCATTTATAATTCTCTTGACAATGTATGTTCCTGATTTGGAATTTTCTTGAAGAAACTCGCTTTTAGATGCAATTTCGTTTTCTTTTGATGCCAAAATTTGAAATTTTTCCTTGATGTTGGTAAAACTTTTCCTAATGCGCATTTTTAGCACCATTCAAATGCCTTTCTTGAAATATTCTCCTGCTTTAGGTCTGTTTCAACGCTTCTCGGGGTGTAGAATTTGAACATGATTATGAGTACACCCTCTGAAAAAATTAATTGAAGCATTTCGCTCTATTACGAAGTTTTCATAAAAGTGCACTTTTAAAAAAGAGTCAAGAATACACCTTTGAAAACCTTTCTCGATGGTTCTGTTGTTTCAAACCTTCCCAGGTGCATATTTTGAAAATAATCGAGAATACACCCTCAAAAAATTTCATTGAAGCTTTTCGACTTACTACGAAAGTTTTCTTATGTGCAGACTCTTGAAAAGTGTCGAGAGTACACCTTCGAAAAATTTTCTGAAGTCGTTTGGCTATTTTGAACTTTCCCCGAGGTGTATTTTTTGAAAAATAATCATGAATATACCCTCAAAAAAATTCATTGCAGTTTTTCGAGAATTTATTAAGAATTTTCTTAGGTACAAACTCTGAAAAAAGTTTAATACACCTTCAAAATTTTTCTCGAATCCTCGGGTCAGTTTTGAAGCTTCCACGCAGGTGCATATTCCTCTTGAAAAATAATCACTTCACCATTACCACTTCTTGAAAAATTCATTGAAGCTTTTTGGCCAATTACGAAAGTTTTCTTAGGTGCACTATTTAAAAGAGCCGAGAATACACCTTCAAAAATTCTTCAGTCGTCACTATTCGAACCTTTTCCGAGGTGTCTATTTTAAAAAATAATCATGAATACATCCTTTTGAAAAATTCATTGAATCTTTTCGGTTATTACGAAGCTAAGTTCAAACTCCGAAAAGAGTTCAAAATAACCTTCAAAAAATTATGAGAAGTTGTTTCTGGCTATTCGAACATTTCGAGTGTCATTGAATGATTTTCAAAACTGTTGAATGACCTAAAATTGAGCTTTTTCAGATTGTAGGTCGCGCTTGCCAAAAATTTTGTTTTGTCTACCAACAGTAATGAATTAAAGGTAGCTCGATTTCTACCCGTTGAATATTTCACTTTGCAAAATTTGATATTTCACTCTTGCTGCGACTTTAACTTTCTTGTGTTTGTTTCTTTAGGAGCTTGTGTTGGTTCTAAGGCTTCCAACCCATTCCGTCTTATCGAGCTAATCCAAATTTCAGGCTCTTCTTCCTGATCCATGCTGGGCCTCGACATCATTTTTGCTTTATATTGCTATTCTTCCCCCTTTACCTAGGCTAGAGTTCACACATTCTCTTGGAGTAGCATCTTCTTCTCCACTTAGTTTTCCTTTCCCTTTTAGATCAGAGATAGAACTAATTCTTGGAAAAAAGTTACGACCGATGGTAAACCTAAATGCAAATCATGGCAAGTATTTTAATGTGATTTATAAGGCATGGATTACTAGGTTATTCCATTTTGGGAGTGACTTTGATGGCATTGGGGATTGCCATCTGCATAACAACCAGTCCCCATAATCGAAGATCACCATCTGTATGGATGGCCCAGCCCTCGTCAGTTGTACCTAACTATACCCGATCCCTAATGGACACTATCTCTACGTCCTGCCCTTGGGACTCAATCACCGCTCAAGAGACTCGCAGCCATCAACTTCCCAGTTCGAGCCCGCTCAACGTAATCGTAGTTCAACCGCCCCACCTGCCTCGCATCGCCACTCCTGGGAAGCTATATTAGTTTTCGCATCCCGTGACTTCGACTTGCTGCATCAGCCACCACATTTGCCTCTCACGGGTGGTAATGCAAAGTGAAGTCATAATCTTCCAAAATCCCATCCACCTACCGCCCTCATGCTTCGAGGTCCACAAGGTGAAGATATACGACTTTTGGTGGTTTGAAAACATCCAAACTACTTCCACCGCATGTAGTGACGCCAAATCTTCAAGGCAAAGACTATGGCCGCCAACTCCATGTCATGTGTGGGGTAATTCATTTTGTTTTTCACTATCTAGGAACCATACACTACCCTCCCTGATCGCATCAAGATGCATCCCAAATTGCCTTCGAGGCATCACAAAACACTGTACATTTTTCCCTTTGGGACTATTAGAATAGGAGTCAAGTGTTTCAAGAACCGGGAATGCCTTCGCACAAAAGTTATTCCACCTAACTTTACTCTTCCCGTCAATTCACACAGTCATGCACGAGAAATCCTTAATAAACCTTCTGTAGTACCCCGCCAATCCTAAGAAACTACGTATCTCGAAGACTGACTTCGGTCTCTCCCAACCTATAATGCACTTCAACCTTCTCGTGGTCCACCGACACGCTCTAAAGTCGACACTACGTGGGCCCTAAGAAACTCCACCCCAAGTAAGCCAAAACCGCACTTACCGAACTCGGGCATACAAATGATGAGATCCTCAAAAGTCAGAGAACCACCCCTTAAATGATCTCATGCTCCTCCTCCGACCGAGTAACAAGATGTCATTAACGAAGACCACTACAAACTCCATCTAAAACAGGTCAGAATACCGCGCATGAGATCCAAGGAATGCCGCTACGCATTCACAATCCAAAGGGGCATCACCATAAACTCTATGCCCATATCACAATTTAAACGCTGTCTTAGGATGTCTGCCTCCTAACTTCAATTGATGGTAACCGCTGAAAAGGTTCATTCGGGAGTAGATTTGCGAATTCCCTCACCGATCAAACAAGTCATTAATCCTGCACGGATAATTACCGATTGTAGCCTGATTCAACGCTTCAGATCGATGCACGAAGGGTCTTATCCTTCTTCTTGGCAAATAACACTGAAGCGCCCCATGGTGAAGTGTCTTGGCCTAATGAACCCCTGCCCAAGAACTCCTGTGGATCCGACCTCGAGCTCCCCTCGCACCTCAACTCGGGCGCCTATCCTATGTAGAGCCATAGAAAATGGGGGCGACGTATCAGGTGTAGCTCAATGCGAAGTCTACATCCTCGACTGAGGTAATCCCGGTGAGCCTGCTCGAGAAAACATCCTTGTATCACATACTACCGAGGCAGACCCAAGTCCCGCTTCACCTCGGGTTTTCTAAGGTAAGGCCGCTAGCCAACTCCATCAACCGCCTGCACATCTGAGCCATACATGGCCTCGGGAAAGCATCAAGCTTATTCCCCGAAACGCGACACGAGTACCGTCCCGAAAGTGTAAAGTGAACTTTCCTACGCTCACAATTAATAACTACTTGATGTGTCGTCAACCAGTCCATCCCCAGGATGACGTCAAATTCCGTCATGTCCATAACCCTCAGGTCCAGTCTAAGTAGAATCCCTGAGATCTCTAACTTGCAACCTCGACAAATCAGATCCACACTCACCCTAGTCCCTATGAGAACTCACATGCACTCCAGCTTCCAAGGACTCCAACCTTCTCTAAGCCCAATTTTCTCACACATGATGCAAAGAATGAATGAATGTGATGCACTGGACCATAATATCCTCGCCATAGGCGAGATAGTAGAAATATACCCGTAAGGCCTGGGCTGTCTACTGTCTCGGGCCGATGGTACGATGGCTGCAGACACACCTCCGGTCCCGAAGTCCCTGGGCCTGTGAGCCCTATCCCCTCACCTCGACCCATACTTTGCCCCTTCGGCCCGTCTGCAGCGTATAGTGCTTAAAAGACCGAAACTCGACATACCGGTTCCTCCGCCCGCACCAGGTGAGAAGGAACATATTGCATCCGTGCATGTCCCCATCATGACTGGACTCGTGGCGCCCCATGGCCTCGCAATCCTCGACTCGAGGGCAATCTCAGCCATATGTCTGTGCTGATTGCAATGGTAACATGTGATCGCACTGGGATCAAGCAGTCCTGTCCGCTCTCGTCCCGAGTAGCCGCTGCCCCTGCCCTTGAAATACTGTGGAACTGAAGCCTCATTCTTTCCGAACGAGAAGAAGTCTCGTTCTCCTTCCTTCACACCAAGATCCGTGATCTGATGCTCCGTGTGTTCTCTATCTCTCACTTTAATAACATAGTCAGACCACCATCGAGTCCATGTTCCCAGGTTATGTCCTACAATCTTGCCCTGATGGACAATTTCAAATTTCACCCAAACCTCCTAACTTGGCCGCTGGCCACATAACTATCCCCTTAAACGTACAACTCGTGAACTGGGCAACATACTGAAAAGTACAGCCATCGTCCTGCCTCACCAAGGAACTCGAGCCGCATGTCTCGCAGGGTTTAAAAATACTTCTCATGAATAGTCTACTAAAATCATACTATTTCATAGCGTCTCCAAGTCCCCGGAAGTCGTGACCCACTCCCACCAATTCGGGACTCACCTGCCGGAATGAAGCCAGCCAGAATCCAGAGCAGTATCGTGAGAGGTGATCTTTCATGGCCCGGAGAATCCTCTCAACTGACGCCGAACCAAGGGTCGACTAACATCGTCCCTGAGCGTCGGAGGATGATGTGCCTTGAACCTCACAGGAGATTCTTGGCACCATCCTTATTCTAGTTGCATCGGCACAGTGTGGCGTGGCTATCGTAGCACCCATGGCCTCTATGAAGGTCTCCCTGATCAAAACAGGTGGTGCTTGGCGGCACCCGTGGGACCTCATAGACCTCGACTTACCATCTACACATGTCAAATGGCGAAAGAGTTATTAAATTTCAATGTTCATTCTGTTTCAGAACACATTGTTCCTTGTTTTTCCCACATACATACATCCTGCGTATATAATTCACACAATTTGTAACTTTGACCACACACATACAATCAAAGCATACACACGAAAACACAAAATGCACGCTATGATCTGAAAATCTGTCAGTGGACTCTAGGTAACCTCCTACAGACCTTGATGCAAACTATGATGCGGGCATCAAAATTTCCGAACCTTAAGTAGCTTCTCTTTCGAGCTCAACACGGTATATACCAAGTTGTGATCTTCCTACTCATCAACAGCATGTTCTAAACCCATGCCCCACCGGGCCCTAAGTATTCGTATACCTATGATTTGATACCAAGCGTAGCCTTGAAACCGGGTGTCTTTTTCATTTTCCTTGCAGTCCATACTGCATATAATAACGTAAAATGAGTCATTTTTTTTTATACATGGACCCCAGGGAAGAAACCTGTAAAACTCGCCAAAATGTATTATTCTTATATATATATATATATTTATTTATTTATTTATTTATTTATTTATTTTTACACAAAACTACATAAAATAATACATTTTGTTCCACATACTACAAAAAAAAAAAAAAAACATGGGTTTCCAACCCATAAACCACAATTACAAACAAGGCATTTCCAGCCTTCCCTTCACGATTGCGGTCTCGTGTGAGCCTCATTACCCAGTGTGCCTCGATGCACGAAAAGATTTGGTTTTTCCCACGGCGGGGTGAGAAGAAAGCTCAGCGAGATAAATTTTCCCTACGAGCCTCCCCACTAAGTACTGTCTGATGTTCACAGTTTCACATACATTCACATAAAATATACAAAAATCTATATGAATGTCATATGCCAAATCTCATGCCTCAAGTCCTCACCGATTTTCTCACACACGCATTTTGCCATGTATGAAAATAATTTCTAAAACAAAAGATTTTTGTTTTAGCTCTCGCGAAGGTTAGTTGGACAAACTCCGATAAAATTTTAGACCACCCTCCGATACTTTTCATTTGGACAGACTCCGATAATAATGTGGACTACCCTCCGATATTCATTTTTGGACAGACTCCGATAAAATTTGGTAGACAACCTTCTGAGAAAAACCGTTTATTCATATTGTGCATTTACACCCAATATGCACAATGTCCCATTACACGAGATGCAAAACTATTGCATGGTATTTATTTATTTTCATGCATGCATGTAACAATTTCACAAACTGCATGTTATTCCATGAGAATTATGACATGCAAACTAAATTTTTCCATCCAGTTTCCTCACCAGAAAAATACAGCCTGTATTACTTTACATATTTTCACATCAAAAACTGCATGGTATCTAATATTGCATGCATGCATGCCCATATCGACATTTATCTCTCCAAACAACATGTTATTTAAACAAGAACACAACACATGCAAATTGGAAATTCTTTCCAGTTTTCCTAAGTAATAAACAGTGGTACACAAAAAAATCCAGCATCCATAGTATTTTCCAGCAGGTTCAACCTGATTGCATGCATGCCTATATCGACATTTCTCTCTAAAAACAGCATGCTATTTAAACAAGAACACGACACATGCAAACTGGAAATTCTTTTTCCAGTTTCTAAACAATAAACAGTGGTACACAAAATCCAGCATCATAGTATTTTCCAGCAGTTTCAACCTGATTACATGCATGCCTATATCGACATTTCTCACAAAACAGCATGCTATTTAAGCAGAACGGAACACATGCAAACTGGAAATTCTTTCCAGTTTTCTAAACAATAAACAGTGGTACGCAAAAATCCAGCATCCATAGTATTTTCCAGCAGGTTCAACCTGATTACATGCATGCCTATATCGACATTTCTCTCTAAAAACAGCATGCTATTTAAACAAGAACGCGACACATGGAGACTGGAAATTCTTTCCAGTTTTCTAAACAATAAACATTGGTACACAAAAATCCAGCATCCATAGTATTTTCCAGCAGGTTCAACCTGATTACATGCATGCCTATATCGACATTTCTCTCTAAAAACAGCATGCTATTTAAACAAGAACACGACACATGCAAACTGGAAATTCTTTCCAGTTTTCTAAACAATAGACAGTGGTACACAAAAATCCAGCATCCATAGTATTTTCCAGCAGGTTCAACCTGATTACATGCATGCCTATATCGACATTTCTCTCTCAAAACAGTATGTTATTTTGCACCAAACAGCATGCTATTCAGCAAGAATAAAAACAAACACAAACTGGAATTTTTTTCCAGTTTTTTTTTTTCTTAGAAGCAAGAATAACAACACAAAAAAAAGAAGTCCAGCATGTATAACATACAGCAGGTTCAACCTGCACAAAAACACAGTTTCTGGCATAAAATGCCCAGAAAACCCTTCCACAGTTTGTCCCAAACTGTGCAGAACCAGCCCCCAGGTTGGGGCTAAGCTCCATGGCCATTGAATGCCCCTAGGTAGAGAATGTCCCAAGTAGGAAGAACCTACCTTGTTGGTGTGTATACCAACTCCTCTTTGCTCTTCTCCCCTTTCTTCCTTCTTTTCTCCTTTCCTTTTCTTTCTTTCTTTTCTTTCCCTCTACTGAATTCTGGGCAGAATTTGGAGAACCCTCCAGCAGTTAGCTCCTCTTCTCCTCACCGAATTGATGGTGTCTTGGTGGAGAACACCTGCTCTAACCTTCTTGACACCTAGCATTCCATATGCCAAGTGCCAACTAAGCTAATTCACTCCCTCTCATGCATGATCTCCTTTGGACACCTAGCCTCCACTCAAGCCAATTCTCATGCAAATCCAAACCAAGACATTTGGCCTTTGGTTGCCAAGTGTCTTCTCCTCTGGTGCCACATATGGCATGCACCTTCATGCCATCGTGGCCTTCACCTCATTCTGTCCATTAAGCCTCGAATACATTGAAATTCCGACCTTCTCGAATTCAAGCAGTAGCGTATTACCTAGATTTCCATGACGAATTCCAATGGCATGGTCAGTGTCGTCATCCAAGATCTAAATTTCTAGGTTTGCCACTGTGTCTATCGTTAATTTCTTGGGGGTTTCCACGAGATGGTATATATCTTTATAAAGTAGATCAATTCTCCTCCTACTATTAAATGTATTTTCAAATGCTATCATTATTAAAAAAAAATATCATAATTTATATTATTTAAAGATTTTCAATATTTTTAGAAGTTTTGATCAATTTTTGTCAATTCTCCTCTTACTATGAAATGTATTTTCAAATGCTATCATTATTATAAAATATCATATTTTATATTATTTTAAGATTTTCAATATTTTTATAAGTTTTTATCAATTTTTCCTCCCAATTTCAAAATTTTATATTAAAATATCTCAGAAATATTTATGTAAAATTAAAATATTTTATGTTTATCAAATCAAGTCATTAATATATTTGTCAAACCAATATTTTTCGAGTCTTGTTTTCAATATTATGAACTCAAATGGTGCACATTTAATATATTTAAAATGGTGTGTTCAGCAAAAAGGAAAAAAACAAAGTTATAAGAAAAAATGGGAATTTAAAAAAATGTAAAAGGTTAAAACAGGTATCTTTGAATGATTTTTTTTTCTTTCCATAGTTGATGGCTCTACCTTAATATATTCTTAATAGGAGAGGACGACAACATAACAAAGAGTTGTGTATTGGAGATAAAACTGGGCATCCTAACCATGGAAACCTTGAGGACTTATCTCCTTTCTTCATTCATATTTTGCTTGCTCTCTCGTGTTGTTGGTCGATATGATGTAAGGCTTGTCCACTTAGTCGACCAGTAGAGCCTCCTGAAATGCCATTGACATCATTAACTTACATGGACCTTTTTATTTTTCTTTCAAAATAAGATGTATTGGATTTTCCCATTATGCCTAACTCATATGGTATAACGCTTAACGTTTCAAAAAGGCATGACATAGGGAGGGGAGAGTCTCAATGGGGTGGTCATGAGCGTTCACCGTTAAAACATGCAAAGGGCATAGGGACGAGGGGTCCCAGGTTTGAGTCATAATGGGGACAATTTATTACCTTGAAATTATAGTGTATTTAAAAATAAAAGAGCGATGATTATGATGGTTCTTTAGTTTTTAAAAAAAACAATGATTCTTAAAACAATATTTTACAAAACTATTTTAAAAATACCTCTAAAAGTCTTTGCTATTAATTTTCTCCCTTTCATGTTAATTAGTTATTATTATAGTCTGACAATGTAGATTTTCTTATAAATAATTAAAATCGAAGTGTTTTTTTAAGTAGTTTTTTAAAAAAATAGTGAGTATACACGTGACATGAGAATAAATAAAAAATAAAAAATAATTTTATTTTTGTAAGATCCATATTCAAATTCAGACTTAAATAGAAATAACAATATTATGAATTATATATAAAACCAAATTAAAGGAAGGATTGTAATGATATATAAATAGCATTACATTTTTTTTCATATCAAATTTTATGATAATAAAATTATTTTTTAATGAATTTTCTTAGGTTAAAAAATGAATACCATCTTTATTCATATGACATTTGCCAAAAAAATTTGGCTACTAAATTTGAGATTTTTAGATAATTATTTCATCTGATGAGTCAAACTCATCTATTTTGAAGACCATTTTTCTTTCGTTTTGAAGTTTAAAGGTTAAATTTAATGCAAAATTATGGAATCTTCACTCAGTTGTGTTTGCATTGTTTTAATGCAAAAGAAGCAAAAACTAGCAAGAAGCGACAAAAATGGTTAGAGCGGGGAAATCACGAATGTCGCGAGCCCAATATTCCCAACATTTTCGACAAAGTTCAAGGCAACCAGCAGAAGTATGTAGCGACATTCCACAACCTTATTCGCGACATAATTTGTGAAAGAAATTAGAAAAGTTTATCCGACAATCTACAACTCTATCGCGACATAGTTAAAGCAGAAGATAGTATAGAATGTCGCGACACTTGAATTTCGTGTACACGTGAAATCCAGTTATCCAGACGAATTTCGTCGAATTCCAAGACAGTCGGATTTTCATATTTATCAGGGTGATGGGTGTCCAGTGACTCCTGGGTACGAGATTATTTACGAAAATCTTGAAAGTTGGGAAATGACTTGAGTTGATTTCATGGGATGTAAGTTGAACTTGAACAGAGACGAAATAAATCACTTTGGGCTAGAATCGGACCCGAACGAGGGTGGACACGTGGCATGACGTGGCCCACACATCCAACTTAAACTTAAGTTGGGACAAAAGAGGAATTAGGGCAAAAAGAGCCCATTTTCCTGGTTTGATAAAGAGAAGGAAGAGAAGAGGAGAGCCGGCTTCACTCCCCGAGATCTGAGGTTCCTTTTTGTCAGTTTTCGTCAGGCTAAGAACAAAAGTTCATGGCATTGACGAAGGGTACGCGATGGTACCTGGAAAGGAGGATTTCGTCGAAGATCCAAGAAGGGAGATTTCGGGAAATCTAAGTTGTCGGGTTAGGAGGTGTAAACCCCCACATGTCTAAACTATCCACCTTCATCTAATTGGCTTTGTTTGTAACTACCGTATCCATTTACATCCTAAATAAAATTATAAGAATAAATAAGTATACAAGGCGGAATAATAAAAGGGAAACATAAATGTTTTTAGGTCAAAATAACATTAAAATGAGCTGGAACAGAAAAAACCTTAGGAGTAGTCATATAGATCAAATTGGGGAGGTTAGTGGCAAAGCGTAATTTTAAGAAAACCAAAAACGACCATGAGCATTAAATTTCGGGGTTGTTGTATATAAACCCATTTTCACACCTTTTCCCTCATTTTTCTTTCACTTCCTCTCACCCCACATCCCTTTGAACCCTTAGGAATCATTGGAGAGGAAGAAAGGAAGGGCAGAACTAGAGATTAAAGGGCGAGTCGAGATCAAAGCTGAATCCCCGTACAAACCGAGAGTTTAAGGTAGGGATTTTCTCCCATTCACTTACATTGAGGCTAAGGTATTTATATATGTACGTTTTGGGTTATATATGTTATACATTTATGCTAGGAAATCATTCTCTCTTAGTCTTTTGCAAATATTACATGTTTAAACAAAGTTAGGGTTGAATACCCATGAAATCCCTTTTCTTGGCTTAAAATCAAGTATTTGAGAATGATGGATTTCAGCTAGCAGATGTGCTTCTTTTGTGATTGATTTGTAAATCATAGTGATTTATGTTGAGTAGCAAAATAAAGTTGTTAGATCTCTTGTATTTTCCTGTTTGTTGTTTGGAATTGCCTTAAAAAATGGAATTGTGGATTTTGGAGAAGAATTGTCTGTAAATTAGGATTTATGAAATCATGGATTAGGGGTGGTAATTGTGGATAGGATATGTACTTGTAGGTTTTGTTGGAATGAACATGAATGAGAGGTTCCTTGGAAGGATGCTCAATTCATTCTCAAGAGGTTCATTGTAAGGATGCTTGAGAAATACTACTATGCTGAGTGAGAGGTTCCTTGGAAGGATGCTTCAATTATTCTCAAGAGGTTCCTTGTAAGGATGCTTGAGAAATACTACTAGGATGAGTGAGAAACCTTTGTAGTGCTGACCCGGTACCGTGGAGCGCCCTCTACGTCCTCACCCTCTACTAGCCATCTACACATGTCAAATGGCAGTTAAATTCAACACAGTATCTCTAAGGCATAAACACAGCCCCGAGACACTATTCATACACAGAAAACATTTCATACACAATGTCCTTGCATTTATAGGTAATGCAAGACATAATTTCATTTTATTAAATCATTTTCAACAACAAAAATTTCATATTTTTTTTTTCTACAAAATTTTATTTCATTTTATTTTATTTTATTTTATTCTCTCATTCCTTCATGCTACTGGAAAACAAGCTACCCAAAAAATACGTTATTATTATTATTATTATTATTTTCTCATTTTCCAGTAAATCAAATAAATTTATTAAAATTTATTTTTATTCATTTCTCTTCAGTTTTACACCTTTGTAAAACTAAAAAAATAATTCCTCTCTCCTCAGTGTTTTTTTATTTATTTCCATCAGTAGCCTTCTTGCTACTCCATACATGCAGTAGCTTGAACACTGCAATTACTACACTTCAAAATTTTCAAGAGTTTAATTGTAACTCTTTTTCTTGTATAAAACCTGGACCAATTTTCCATCTTTTCACAACAAAATCAGTTTATGTTCAACATAATCCTCAAACACCTAAGGTTATATTTCTCGGCCCTAGTGTTCAACGTTTTCCTTTCCTATGCTATTCACCGAGCATACGATTCACACAACACATTCCCCATACGACCACACAATTCACATAACAATCAACATGTTATACATATCATCACACATCCATTGCAACAATCTCACAATCACTTAAAACACAATGCATGTAGTGTTCTAATCCTGTCCCGTGATTGTCTAGGTAATTGCATACCTAACTCTACATGACCGAGCTAACAAGTGGTGATGTCCTTACACCACGCGGGCAATGCATTCTAAGCCCCAGGTCCCCAAGCCCTAGGTACTGGGTGTGCCTAAACACGATACCATCTTTGTGGAAAATTTGGTGTCGATTTCAACGCCAGTCAATCTAACCGGGCCTTTACACTAGCTTTGCATATCTAGGCCCCATGCCCGACCGCTACATGTAATCGTATACGCCTTTGATACCATCTTTGCCAGGCTGGTGATTGTCAAGACTAAACTTATGGATACCTAAACCAAGATCCCTAGGTAATCGTTTACTGGCTTTCTATTACTAATTTGTGGAAAGTGGTATTAGGACTACACTTATAACTACACCCACCGAGCTCCCAAGGTATTCGTATAGCTAAGCTCTGATACCAAGCTATGACACCCCATTTCCTGGGGGTCCATTGATAACCTGTCAACCAGCGGAATACTCGTGGATGTCGGGTAACCTGACACAATTCACGAATATCGGGCAGAGTCTCCTTTGCACGGGGAGCTCTACCCAAACACAAAACTTGTCCCAATCAACATCAGAAGATATATAAATGAGTAAAAACGGCCACTTGGGCCCATAAACCAATACTCATCTAAATAAATCCCAACTATATACAATAGTTTAACGAGGTAACCATTATCCTCCTTACAACATATATCAAACTTATAGGTTCTAATACATGTACATAACAAAACCAAAGCCTGGCAGGCTTTCTTCATCGGCCTCTAGGATGGCCGTCTCCTCGAAGCAGCTCCTGTGCACGAAAAATATGACCTCGACGGGAGTGAGCTATTGATAGTGGAATCACCCTAAATGGGTTACTCCCCACCTAAGTGCATATGCAATGATCCAATTTAAACACACATTCAAGCAAATTCGTGATCCTACTTGAATGTCTAAATGACCAACCCATGTCTCGAGTCCTCACCGACTCCCTCACACCTTCCTAAGCCATGTATGAGAAAAACATCGTTTTCAAAACAAAACATGTTGTTCTTGAAAATACACTACCGAATGTCGGTAAAATATGGGACTACCCTCCGAGGCGAATGTGTTGGAGAACTTTCCGAAACAGTCATGGTCCTCATCCGAAATGATCTGTTGGACCATCTCCCAACCCCATTCTCCGGAAAATCATCCTGTGAAATTCCTTTTGCAACCATGCTCGTTTTTTTCAGAAAATTCATGTCATGCACACACACCTAATTTCTAGGTTACCCCGGTGCATATGAAATGCAGTATGCCATTTCAACACTTTTCATACAACACATGGCAATACATTATTATGCATACATTAACATATAATAATTCATAACAACATGTTATATTAATTCTCAATCAATTTTCAAAAATTAGCTCACATGGGCTAATTAATACAAACTCTGAGCAATTCAATTTGAATTACTCGGCCCAAACACATTTTCAGAAATATATTTCATAAACACTATTCACATGAACAGTAAACCCTCGGGTTACTGTTTCACGATAATCCTGCTTGTCGGTTCACTTTGCGAACCGAATTCCATAGCCATTTCCGGCCTTATACACACCACAATCATGAATTGATTGGATTAAACCATATACTAGCAGCCCGAAACCCCGATTAAAATTGGACTATCACGGACACTTTCGAATAAACTCCATAAATTCTAACACTTCGGTCCCAGTTTTGGGATCGATAGCAACCGTTAAAGGCCTCAAACCAACGAAACATTAGAAAACACTTAAAGCAAAGTGTAACTTCAAGTAGGATAAAACTACCTCACGGAATTTATTTGAAACTCCAAGAAAGCCAAGACTACGCGTTGCCTGTAGTGTGGTAGACTTTCCTTCTTGCTCCGAAGAAATCCGACGGTCGGATTAGCCAGAAATCTAGAGAGAAGTCCCTTACTCTCTCACTAGAAAAAGCAAAAACCAGCTACTGCATCCCCTTTTCCACATTCTGCACGTTTTGGTTCTTTTTGAGGGAGATGACATTATTCAATTTTCGTGTCTTATTATCATTTAAACAATCCCAAAAATGCCATATATGTCCCCAAGCTTGGATTTTTGACATTTGGCACTATCTCGGCTGTCCATTTCCATCAATTCTCTACTCATGCAACATGTATCACATGAGTATATGTTATATGTGAATTTTGTCACATCAAATTTCATTTCTGACTGCAAATACCGATGCCTCAGCGTGTAAATTCAGGCATCTGGGAATTCGACGAAATTCGACGTGGTAGCTAGATTTTGCGAGACGATTCCAACAGTGAAATCCATTTCGTCATCTGAGATCTAGAAAAATTTTGGATTTTTACCGAAATTACAATTTGCTTTTACCGGTCGATTTTCACCGGGGTTTCTGAGCGACACATGCTTGACCATGTGTCTGAGAGAAATGGAGTCTTAAGGTCTATGCATATAGGACCTGTGGCAAGC
The DNA here is from genome assembly GCA_016808115.1 of Tetrastigma voinierianum. Taxonomy (NCBI): domain Eukaryota; kingdom Viridiplantae; phylum Streptophyta; class Magnoliopsida; order Vitales; family Vitaceae; genus Tetrastigma; species Tetrastigma voinierianum. Next base: position 271,920 of record JAEQBH010005371.1, read on the forward strand.
CATGTGTGAGCCTATGTGGCATGCCATGTGTCAACATGCATGGCACATTTGAAGGCTATATATGGAGCTGTTCGTATAAACAGGGAGGGGCAAGAAGGAAGAGGAAGGAAAAAGGGAAAGGGAGGAAAGGAAAAAGAGAAATGGAGGAAAGGAAAAAAGAAAGGGAGAAAAGGAAAAGATAAAGGGAAGAAATAAGAGAAAAGGAAAGAAAGAGAGAAGAAGAGGAAGAAGAAAGGAAGAGATGAAAGGAAGAAAAAGGAAGGGTGTCGCATGGTGAGGCGGGCCCGGATGGCAGGAGCCGGAGGCTGCGCTACAAGAGGTAGGTTTCCTCCTACTTCGGTTAGTTTACGCCTAGGGGCCACGTAATGGCCTAATGGTTTCGCCCAATTTCAGGGCGAATTTAAGATGTGTGTGGTTTGGTTGTTGTTGTGTGACGGTCAAAGACCAGTTTCATTGGGTTTCGGGACTATCCGAGACCGAACAGTGTGTTCCGGGATGGCAAAATCTCGAGCAGAATGGCAAACGGGGGGTGTGCCCAAATTTCCGCACACCCTTATGAATTGGCCGCATCAACTTCAGACGGTCATAACTTTCTCGTTCGAACTCTGATTCGCGCGTTCTTAGACTCTACAGAAATCTCGTTGAGTCTAGAATTTAACTCTGAATAAAGTGCTCCACCAAAAAGTGGGCTGAACATTGGGCTGGGTCACGGACATTTGAGGAATGGTCTATTCTGGTTTCCATAACTTATGTTTTCGGAATCGGTTTGTATCTGAAATGCTTAGGGCTGCGTCTGGCCTGAGTAGGGAATTGCGTGTTGAATTTTTTGTGTTGTATTGACACAAGATGGACTTTATGGACTAAGTCCATATTATTTTCGAGGCCAAGTCTACCCGGATTTATGCCTGGGAATGGCTAATGTGTGTTATTGCAATAAATTGAATAACATGCTGAATATGGGAAATTATTTTATAAAATGGAAATAATGATATGTATTAAATATAATTTATCCATGACACTTGACATGTAGTGTAATAGATATGTTGCATGTGACACGTAGCGTACAAGTAGGCATGAAATGGCATGCAATGACATATGCATTGCATTTATGAACGGGACATCACGTCGAGTCGGGTGTGAGTGCATGGTTGGGTTCGACTCTATGTTTGGTGTTCGACCATGGTAAATCGACACCATGTTTGGTGTTTGATGGTGGGCTCAATATTTTGGACCACATCCAATGGAGTCTCACCAGATTACCATTCAAATGTTTTTGAATAAAAGCGAGTTTATCGGAGGGTGTCATTTTTTAGATAAAAGCGATTTGTGGAGGCTGTCCATATTTTGAATAGAACAATTTAGGAGAATGTCAATGTTTTAAAATAAAGCGTTTTGAATAAAACAGTTTATCGGAGATTGTCCAATGTTTTTGAATAAAATGTTTATCGGAGACTATCCACTGTTTTTGAATAAAATAGTTTATCAGAGATTGTCCAATGTTTTTTGAATAAAACGGTTATCGGAGACTGTCCACTATTTTTGAATAAAACAGAATGTTGTATAGGCGTGCGGTGTCCTAAGGTGAGAACCCGGAAATCCGTGGCCCACAAATGCATAACACACAATATTGGGTAAGGAAATAAGTAGGCATTGGGGGTATCCAATGTGTCTAGAATTACAAAACATAAGGCTTTTGTTTTGGAAAAAGGGTCAAGGGCGAGACGCCCTTGACAATTTTTCACACTTGGAATATGTAGGTGTGAGGGAGTCAGTGAGGACTCAGGATTTGAGTCATGAGGGGCATACTGCATTCATGACATGTAGACATTCAGGTACAATAGAGTAAAGGTACTTGAATGCGTGTGATTGTATGTATTGGCATTGCATGTTGCTCTTAGGTGGGGAGTAGCCTTAGTTGGAGATATATCTACTAGGCTTTGCTCACCCTGTCGTTGCACCACCCTTTCAGGTACACAAGAAGGCGGTGCCTCGTCGAGGCCGTGAGTACGAAGAAGGCCTACAGTTCCTTGAGAAGTATTTCTCTTGTAAAATATATTAGAACATTCTGTTTTGGCCATATTTTGGCATATAAAAGTGTAAAAGAGTTGTACACCAAACTCTTGTAAAATATTATAAGAATTTATATATTTGTAAGAAAATATACGTAAAGGCGACCACGAATATTCCATGGTTGACAAGCTGTCAACCCATTCCCATTTTAGAGTGTCACAGACAGTTCCGAAAGATACGGATCCCCTGCTCGGGGCACTACAACAATAGATTTAAAATAGGGAAAAGTAGGTTTTCCTACATCTATACAAAAATATTCAATCTGAAGAGAAAACTTAGGGATTCAATTAAGATTTTTTTTTTTAATAATTCATAGTCCTTAGTGGTTTAAGTAAGTGTTGTAGTGGTTTTTGAATCTCACATGAAGCATACAAAACAAAGCGTGCAGGTGTGTCATGAAATTAAAGTATTTCAACCTAATCACTCATAAGATGAAACTTCTAATCCGCCATGTAGGTTCTTAGTTCCCTTTGATAGTTCCTCATAATCAAAGTTTAAACTATCAATGAAAATCTTATGGAAATTAATTGTCAAGAAAAGTGTTAGATTTCTAATGAAGGAATAGAAATAACACGCATGCTGAAAGTTGATAGACTTGAATAATGTTTGCAACTTAATGCTGAAATTGCTAGAGAAAATATTGGATCACTATGAATGAATGAAATAACATCAGAAAACCCGGAAAATTTAATTTTTCTAAAATGGCAAAAAATGTGAAAAATTGACGAAATGGTTTAGGGAATCGAAATTTTTCGTATCTCGATGATGAACGGACACCATCGATTCATTTCACGGAATCTAGTTACCCAGAAAATTTTCGTCAAATTCGAGACAAACAATTTTCTGCGATTTTCGGGGTAACCCGCCTAGTGATTCCTGTGGCGCCTCAATGGACCCATAAATCTATGGCCCATACATCAAATATTTCCATTTCCAAGGATGTTGTTGTTCAATGGCATCTCATTTCTCCTGAGCTGACATGTTGCCCAATCTTTTGACATCTATCACACTGTTGCACAAACCGATGAAAATGTTTGAATATAGTGGCTTAAAAGAAAACCGCGATCGTAGCACCTTCGGAAGAAACCTTCTCTTCCCCACCAAAATGTCTCCATAAGGCAGAAGAGGGACATTTGGTGAGGATCTCATCATACTCTTCTCGTGGCAAACATCTTCTTATAACTTGATCAACACATCTCTTGAATAAGAGAGGTTATCTCATTGCAAGACTTAACATCACAGAAACTTTTCTTTCGTGACTCGAGCTTGGGAGGAAGCACAATAAAGACAAATAATTCACATAGTTGGCATACCAAGATATCGGTAAAGACCGTCCATGGCTATGATATACTCATCTGGAAAAGTCTCACTGATCTCCTTGGCATTGTCATCAACAATCTCGGGCCTCCTGTAAGGATAGGTGGTTAGCTATCGCATTCTCACATCATTTCTTATCTTTTATCTCCAAATCAAATTCTTGGAGAAGTAAGACCCATCTTATCAACCTTGGTTTAGCATCCTTCTTCATCATTAGGTATTGAATTGTTGCATGATTTGTGTAAATGAAGACCATGGAACCTATGATGTAAGGTCTGAATCTATCACATGAGAAAACCATAGCCAACATCTCTTTTTCCATGGCTGGTTGTCTGGGCCTCATTCAACGTAGCCGGCATAATAGATAGTTTTGATAACTTTGTTTTGTCTTTGACCCAAAATCGCCTCTAATAGCAAAGTTATACTTCATCACACATAATCTCAAATCTGCTCATTCCAACTAAAGATCGTTATTATGGGTGCTGAAATCAATCTAGATTTAGATTTCTTCAAATGCTTTCATACATTCTCATGAAAAAATGGAATCCTTTCCATTAGTCTGCTACTGGTCTAGCTATCTTTGAAAAATGCTTTATGAATCTTCTGTAGAACCTAGCTTGTCCTAGGAAACTTTTGACTCCCTTTGTTGTTGTTGGTGGCATAAGATTCTGAATGGTAGAAATCTTGGCAAGATCAACCTCAAGTATTTATGAGGAAATACGGTGCCCCAATACTATGCCCTCTTGAACCATGGAATGACATTTCTCCCAATTCAATACAAGTGTCTTTCTGCATCTTTGTAGCACTAACTCCAAATTCTTAAGGCAATGATCGAAAGAGCATCCAAAGGGAAAAATCATCCAAGAAGATCTCCATAATGTCATCTATTAAACCGGAAAAAATGGTCATCATACAACGCTGAAAGGTGGCAAGGGCATCAAGATAAGCTAAAGGGCATCCTCCGAACGCAAAGGTCCTATATGGACAAGGAAAGTGGTCTTTCTCGGCCTCTCGTGAGGCAATGTCAATCTTATCAGATCCCGAGTCTCCATCCAATAAGAAATATTACATGTCCGTACCACCTTATCCAACATCGATTGATGAACGGGAGTGGGAAATAATATTTTCATATTTTGTCGTAGCTCCTCGTAATCAATACATACTCCATCCACCAATGCGTGTGGAGATAAGCTCATCTTTTCTTATTTCAATCAACGTTACTTGCCTTCTTTAGCACCACACTGACGTGGCTCACCAAGCACTATACGAATCCGTACTGGAGCCACTTCCTAACACTTTCTTTACTACCTCTTTCATCATTGTGATTCAATCGCCTCTAATGTTCCATTGAAGACGAACTCTTCTTCCATAAGGATCTTGTGCATACAAATTCAAAAAAAGACTCCCTTTGATATCCTCAATTGATCATGCAAAATGCCGCTATGTTCGGCCTCAAAACCCCAAGCACTTTATGTCGATAAAATAACTAGCTCGTATCATTGTATCCCAAAAGCATATTTCAAACGCTTCTGCAGCACTCGGAGAATCCAGCGCCATCTAACGGTCTTTCGTGACTCTTAAAACTTCATCAGTCTCATAATTTTCTTAAAGACTAAGTATAGTCTCTACCAATTCAGGATTAGCTACAACTTCTTCACAATCCAACTCTTCAACTTAGAGTGATTTGGTCAAACATTCCCCCAAAGGATCTTTTCTATAAAGTAAAAAATCAGCTCACTTTTGGAAGGAATCAAACTATGGACCCTTATACAACTGGTTTTGTCTTCATCTGGTCGCCTTAAACTTTGATACAAGTTAAACTTCACTTGATCTTTACCTACTCTAAGTGTCAACTCCCCATTCTTTATATCTATCAATGCTTGACCGATAGCAAGGAATGGTCTACCTAGAATCAGTGGTGCCTCTTTTTTCTTCCTCCATATCCAGGACTACAAAGTCCACTAGAAATATGAACTTATTAACCTTGACCAGCATGTCTTCTATAATGCCCTTGGGAAAAGTCAATGATTTATCCTCCATTTGCAGTGAAAGTGGAATGGGAGTCAACTCTCCTAAATTTAGCTTCTTCACATTCGACAATGGTATCAAATTAATGCTCGCTTCCAAGTCACATAAGGCTTTGCTAAAGATATACTCCCTAATTACACATGGGATAGTCAAACTTCCTAGATCCCAAGTTTCTTCTGGGGAGTTTCCTTTGAATAATTTCACTCGCACTTTGACAAACTCCACTGTGCCACAAGCATCAAGTTTCTTCTTATTACTCATAATCTTTTTCATGAACTTGACTTAATTGGGCATTTGTGCTAATGCATCCACAAATGGAATGTTTTACTCAAGTTTCTAAAGATGTCAAGAATTTGGCAACCGTTCATCCAATCCTTCGCTTCTTCTTAAAATCTTTGTGGAAATGAAAAGATGGGATAATTAAGGAGGGTTATCCGTAAAAGTGATCCCTTCCCAAAGTGAATCCTATCTTTCTTTCTCTTCCCTCTTGTCTACTATAGTTTCTTCTTTTTCAGTTTCCACCTTCTCTTTTTTAGCTTCTTTAGAATTTCCAACTTGTTTTTCATTCCCTAGAGTGATAGCCTTACACTCTCTCGAGTTCTTTTCCTTATCACTTGGAAAAGACTTAAAAGAGCTTTACCTGAATGGGCCACCGTCCCGATTTGATTTCCAAAGTTTTGAGGAGAGGTTTTTTGATATCTACTAGTTTTCTAGGTTAGTTCATCTTCACGCTTTAGTCATCATGGTTTCTTCAGAGTCATTCAAGAGAAAGCGATATCATCTGAAGAAGTCTTTATTTTGAACTGGAGGTACAAAGAAATTATGAGTTTATTAATGATTTCTGATTTGCAGATGTTTTCAAGGACTCACCCTGAAATGATAGTGGAGGTGGTTGATGACAACAAAGTTATAATTTTATATTCACAAGATATCAACTGAAATGTTTGATTTCATCCCGACCGAGCGATCTATCGGATCTATCACTCGGTTTATTGATTTACCAACACATAACCTCAATTATTCAGGAAAGATATCGGTTTCTAGATCCCACTCCCACTCCGTGATCTTCATGAGATTTGAAGGACGTATCGTATCACGTCCCACATTTTTTAATAGAACCCCACAAGCCACGCTTCACCAAAACCTTGTTGAATAATTCGGGCCCGGGTCACAGTTAAGGTTTCAGACTGGGGCCATTACAGCGCTCATTTTCAATAACTCTAAAGTCATCCTATACATCGTACAAAAGTCTCTTTGTTTTGATCAAGGTGAACTAAGATGAGTTTCCTAGAGTTTGTCAAAATGCTTCCACCATTTCACCCCATGTTTCTATTGATCCTTAAGTCAAGTTAAGGAACTAATTTCTTTCCTTTCCCTGCAGTATAAAAGGAAAGCATCAACTCTCATCACATCGCGATTCACCCCCATTCATTCTCGACCGTACTCACACACCCGAAGAAAATTCGAGATGCCCCATTCGAGTCTCCTCTGCTGATGCAGGCCACCAAATTGTCAAGTATTGTACCATGAAATCAAACTCAGCTTCAACTCAAAATTGTTAGCCTCAACAGTTTGTCGCTTGATTCCAGAATAATTCTCATTGACCATTGACTTCCTACAATCTCCCAAGGTTGGTTCTCGCATCGCAAGTAAATCATTTTGACCACTATGCTCCTCTTCATTATATCTTATCACTTATTGTCTTCCATTATAGCCATTTTCCTTTGATTTTTTCTAAATTTCTAAAGTTTTTTCATTCTCCCGATCAAAGGGTAATAATCCGATATTTCTTTGCGACATGTAACCAAGTACTCTGAAAACACAAACACACTTGAAAGCAAAATAAGTATTCAATAGAAAGAAAATGAAAATAAAAATAAAAATAAAAGAAATATTCATAAATGCAAAAAAATTTTCTCAAAGTAGCAAACTTCTCTTTCACCAAAATATCAATCCAAACACCGAACCGTAGCATCCCCCACAACGACGCCTAAAACTTGTTCGGCTTTATGCTATGTTGCATAAAAATAGTTTCCTAAAATACCGTAAGTGCACATGCCACAAGTAATAAAGTGGTGTTCAATTTAAAAACTGGATATCTATCCCATAGGGAAGGTGGTTTAGTGGGGACTAAATACCCTGGCTAATGGAGATTTTCACTATTTAAGCTGCAAATGATATTGGGAGCTGGTATTTTCAAAACAAAAGTCAAATCAAACAAAGGAAAACGGGAATGATTAATGTTCACTCACTCGAAATGGGTTGATTTTTGAAGAAAAACACTCAATGATAAGGTACTAGGGTTAATTGTCTCCGTTGATACATTTCAATTTATATTCATTAAGAATGAGTTAAGTGAAAGTATACATGTGCATGTTCAAGGGATGAAATATGAGGTTTCACTGGTGGGTTCTAAATTTCTACCCAATTTCCTATTCACCGCTAAGTCCATCTTAGGTCATTACATGATACTTTCTAAGGCAACTTCTTCCTCACATTCCTATTGGTCACCGCTAAGTCCATGCAATAACTTACTTAAAAATACGTGAATCGTCATCGCTAAGTCCATGTAATCCCCACATAATGTCAAATTGATGTTTTACCCTAATAAAATCCATTTAGTACTAGATATTTCTAATTTCCTAAACTTCTTTGATTAGGTTAAATTGATTACCACAATTGAATCGTGAAAAAATAAAATGGTTAAGGCCTTGGGTTAAATTCCAGCTGTCACCATGGAAACCCTAGATAAATCTTTCGCAAATTGGGTCTTAATCCCATTCACTAACACAAATCAAATGGAAGAAACCATAATAATCTAAGATCTACATCAACACGCTATTGTTATTCACAAAACTATTCTAAAAATTATATAAATCACATCAATCGATGAACAAGAACCCTGGGAGTGATGTCTACCCACCAATAAAACCCCTCAACCAATAAAATCATGTTTATTACAACAATAATAAAGAAGGAGATGATAAAATAAAGAAAGTTAGAGATAATAAATGTAGGTGAGGTGAAACCCCAAACTTTTCTTTTGATCTCGTAAGAGATGTTCTAGTAGGTCGATCTTCAAACTCTCTTCAAATCCGAAGTAAATTGCTCAAAAACTGAAAACCTAATGTGTTTTTAGAAGGAGAGAGGAGAAACCCTAGATAGGTGAGTTCTCCCTTAAAGTATGAAGCCTAAAAACCTAAAAATGATAGCTTAAATAGCTTCTGAAAATAGCACGACAAGGCCTAAAATCGAAAAGTTTTCTAGACAAGCTCGATTGAAGGATGCAGCGACATCACTGCAACATAGAAAAATTGATGTCTAGCAGGAGTAAAGATATCGCGACATCATCAAGAATGATGTCGCGGACATGGTCGTAAGGTTGAATTCTCTCGTCTAATAGAGACTCCGATGTCTCGACATATAGAGTGTTGATGTCATGACATGACTACATGTTGATCTTCAGTAGGGAAGTCTTAATGTCGCGACATGGACTCTATAGCAGCAATTCTCCTCCATTCTTCATAGCTTTCACTCATTTTTCTTGCTTTTCATTCATTATTTTCAAAATATAAGCCGAGAGGGAATTTAACATAAACTTGAATGATTATATGAATTTAGAATCAAAAGCTCAATATAAGCACAAATTCATAAAGTAAATTATAATAAAATTAAGAAATCTAACAATGTGGATGTCTTTTTTCTTTAATTCTAAGATGTTCTAATTTCGCTTTTAGGTTTTGATGTAAATTTGGTTTTCGATTTGCATTTCCATTGAGGTTTGAATTGTTATTTTCAATATATTCTATCATGTTCTAATTACTTGTTCATGTTTTATAACCCTTAAGTATGATGCGTGGTCTATTATGAGACCGGTATAATTAATGGAAGTTAGATTATTGAATATCATAATTCACCATATGATAGATATATTCATGGGTTTGAGGGCAATCGGGCTTCTAGGCTTAGTTTGCCTCGGGATATCGCCTAAGTAGAGATGCAAAAAGACCCGGCTCTAAGGGTAGGTTATGCATTCTTGTTAGTGTGCTTTAGGTTGCTTTGTATATAAAATAAACATAGCTTATTTCATGTTTTTCATGCTAACCAAGAACTATTTCGATTCATTTTCATATCTAACCTCCTAAATGTGTGTATTTTGCATAAACAAAGAAAACAAGATGAAAAGCAAGCAATTTGGGCAAGAAATGAGAAAGTTATGCATGGAATAATAGAGTGGTCGTGGACTAATAGCAAGGGTCGCAAATCCATGAGCAAAGAAGATAAAGAAGACTGTTTTCAGCAAAGTTTCAACGTGGTCGTGAGCAAAAACCTTCAGGGTGGTCGCGATCGTAGAGCTCCCCTGTAGCAACTGCCTTCAGCAACCCTAGGTGAGGTCGCGACCACAAATGCAAACTACAGCTTTTCTTTTAAGTAAAGTATAATTTGTGTTCACTTCGTGTGGTAGCTTAACACAAGTTACGGTGGCAACCACATGAGTTTCAGCCCAAAATTTTCCATTTTGGGCTCGTTTTGGCCCATTTTTCAAGGGCTATCTAAAGATGTTTTTCACACATTTTGAGTGGTTCAACTTAGAGAGGCTCTCTATGTTTTCTCTCTTCAACTTTTGTTCCACTTTCTAGGGTTAGATTTTGTGTTTGTTAGCTTTAGGTTTGTATTTCATAACAAGTGATCAGAACCCATCATTGCCGGGAAAGAACAACCTTATAAAGTGTGGATTTTAATGGAGTTGAAGATTGTAAGTCATTTTGAAGTTTACTCTATTTGTATTTCTATCTCTCTCTTTCTTCAATTTTGCGCTTTTATGTTTGTCAACAACATGAATTTTGGTTTTGATGGGTGAAATGTTGTGCACTATTCTATAGGGTTGGTTATTAGATTTAATGTTGGTTTTGCCTACTATTTAGATGGTTGGTTGATTTATACTTGATTTGTTGTGTTTGGTGTTAGATCCTTCAAATACTAAGGTTTTGGTTAATTAATCTAGGCCGAGAATTGATCTTCGATCCTTTATCAGTGGTATCCTTGCGATGCTTGACTAAGCCCTAAAATCTAGTTCCGAGCCTCTTAAGGCATGAATCAATTAATCAGGATTTGAATTAACCTAGTTAAAGAGGCTTAGGGAATTAGAAAGGTCTAAGACTAAGTGGATTTCACTAGAAGGGGACACCAAATGTATTAATTAAGGATTGCAAGGACATAATCAGACTAATCCGAACTTACCGGTAGCTCTATCGAAAACATAACTCGGTGACTAATGTAGCCTCGTGAGGAAAATGCCTTTGAAAAGTATCGCATTATCGACCTAGTAACTGTGAATAGGTGGATAATGTGAGAAAATACAAGGGGGAACAAGAGAGGGGGATCCTTTTATCATATCCTTGGACAAATTCAAGTTACAATTCATTTAACTCAGGACTTATCTAGATGAATCTTTAGACACCAATGAAGATAACCAACCCTAATTCCTCTATAAGTAGTTTTCTCCCAATTTTATTCAATTACTCTGGTTTTCACAAATCAATCACTGTCTTTGTTTAGTTTTTACAAATTCTCTTCAAACCCTTGAGTCGCTCTCAAATGAATCCACTTTAGTAGCCAAGGTACTTAATCCGTATTAAAATCACACCTTCTTAGTGGGAATAATCTTGTTCATAAAGAAAACCATTTTATTACTTGGCGCGACTCGTGTTTTATGGTTAGTAACATGTTTTTGGTGCTATCACAGACCTATAAGTCTTTAGTGGTGCTGCCGATTCTCAATAAGTTTTTCGCACCGCTATCGGAAGGCGCTTTGTGTTGAGGAGTATTTGGGTAAAGAGAAGTTTGCTAATTTGAGAAAAAAATTCTTATTTTTATTGGCTTCTATTTGTATTTATTATACTTCATTTTTTTTCTTTTTATTTTTATTTTTCTTTGGAGGCCGTAACAGTGCCAATGATGCATCTAAGAGATGAATGGAACTCCTTTACACCTCCAAAAATCAATTTGCCTCTCACACAACTCCAAAGAGAACCAACAAGTGGGGGATATCATTGTAGTGAAAGCACAAGCCTCTATGAGCCAACAAGCTCTATACTGGGAGGGGCGAATTATTTCAACCACAATATGTTACTTCTCGGGCCCTCAAAATGATGCCAAGCTATTATCAATCGGGTTGGGGGACATATAACAATTTCTCCTATGGAAATCCAATGATGCAAAGTCAAGAAAGTTCAAGTTCCTATTATCAAGAACAATTACGACAACCATCTGATGAGGAGCTATTTCGTGCCTTAAAGGAAGAAATTAAGAAGGATAAAGAAGCTCTAGAAATACGGTTTCCAATCATGGAAACCAAGATGGACGCCAACATGATAGCAGACATGGTCACCAATTCGACAAACCGTAGTAGAGAAATGTATGCTATCATGGAAAGAACAACAAATACTGTACCGAGGAATTAGAAAAAAATTTAAAATGAACACCAAGGCAACTCCTTGAGATGATAAAGAATGATGACATATGAGAGTGTGAAAGCATAACTGAGCCTCATGGAACTTTGCTCGACATTAGACGGTAAGACAAAGGCATAATTGAATGTGATAAAATGCTCAACTGGGAAAATTTCAACCTGGCTTATCATGGAGAAGAATGAGCTTGGCATTATGAAGAGCAATCATTAAAAGAGATTCAAGTTGAAAAGAAAATATCATGAGCTTCTAGTTGAAAATGTTTTGCCAGGCTGAAGACTTCACTTCCCTTTAATTTCGGACTCGCATGGAAGAGAACTAACAAGTCCCAATTGTAGAAAGACCTTCCATCGCCACAAGTCAAGTAAGGATTGATGCTAAATATGGGGAAATGACACTTCTTGTTGGTGAGGAGAAAATGAAGTTTGACCTCCACCAAAGTATACCATTAACGGATGGGGAAAGGAGGGCGTGCATAAAGATAGAGAGTTCATTTTCACCCATTGAGAAGCATGCACCTATGTTCCTTCAAGAGGACACTCTTGAAGGAATTGAATTAGAGGCCAACTCTTTCCCCACGAAAGAGTTGGAAATTGAGCTTACATCGCACAATACAGAGGTGGAGAAGCTCATCCTCACGAACGATGAGGATGAAGAGGGAGTGTTGGCCACGATAGATGCATACAAAGCGAAGATCTCTTGACTTCTAATGAGTCGAAATGGACTCTAAAACTGAGCAAATTTTCTAGAAGGCAACCCAAGCAAAAATAAGGATTTTTATCCATTTAGTACTTTAGTTTTTTTTTTTTTAGTTATTTTTAGTTTGTGTTGCATTTTGATCTTGTCTTGAGTGTTTATTTGTTTTTTTTCTTTTAGGGTATCAAGCCGATTCATAAGAAGGGAATTTCCCCATCAAGACCCTCAACCTGGGGCCCAATGATCAAATTGGATCATCTAGGAGTCCTCTATTCTTAACTTTCATATTTACATCGATGAGCGCCTTGACAGAAAAGAAAAACAAAAACAAGAAAAAGTATGAAAAAAAAAGTAAGAAAAAGAATGGCAAAGTGGTTCAACCTGACCTAATCCCGGGCACGCTCCGAGGGGCCTTTTCATAGCCTAAAGGTTCTTGTACAACCGATCGGGAGTCGCTTACTTTACTACTCGTTACATGGTATAGAAAAATGGGTTAATAGTAGGTGCTTTGGCCTATAGTTGAGTGTTTGAGGTGAAGTTCGAGGGGAACTGAATGCAAGGTGCCCTTAACCAATCCTGGAGTTGGCACGGATCCACGCTATAGGGTCACACTTCTAAATCTCCCAAGATCACTTCCAAAGTCTGGGGCAAGTAGAGTTTTTAGCCAAAAGGTGCATTCTTTTTCCTTTCGTACTTAATTTCTTTGAAAGGGTAAATTGAGTTTGAGTTTGGGGGCTTTGGAACCTTGGTCTATATCTCGAGAGATCTTAAATGAAAATTTTCACCACGTTCCTTTAGGAAAGGTTATCGAGGAATCCTCGGGGAGCCAGCTTACTTTGGATCACCATCTCCCACTTTTGCCTAGTCTCTAAATAATACAAATGCTTTGGATCTCATTATGGCTATTGTGTTGCTTTAGAACTTATTCATCATCAGACAGCCCTTTTTTAATTGCTTCTAAGACCTCGTGCAACTCATCATGCCATTTCCAGGTTTAGTTTTTTTTCTTTTTTGTGTCTTTCCTTTTCTTATGACAAGCAAGGGTGAGCTTAGGGATCATGATGAGTATTCCACATAGTTATTACAACTCCATATATTTAGTGTTTTTTTCTAGTATTTATCATCGTAATAAGTTTTTTGACACAAATTTTGTTAATATTTGTGATTAGGGCCACTCTCGAGGCAGTTGGAGTAATTAGAAGCTAAAATGGAGCAAAGAGGCATGAAAAGAGCATAATGAAGATTCCAACAACCATGTTGCGACATGAGTTCTCGTGTCGGACATGGCCGGAAGCAAAGAATTTCAAGCCTTGGTACCTCACGTCACTACGCAGGAGCACATATAGCGATGCTGTGGTCGAAGCGCGAAGGAGTTAGCCTCGCCACGTGATTTCGCGACGTCGGCCCATTTCTAATTAAAAATCCAACCCATTTATGGCCATTTTGGAAGCCTCAAGTCAGGGTATAAAAGCAAAAGAGCCTTAATTTGGTAAGGGTTCATCTGAGACTCATGAGACCTAGGAGTTGATCTTTTCAATAGTTATAATAAGGAAGTGAATGAGACGAAGATTCCATCCTTTTTGTAGTTTCTTCTTCCCTTTATTATTGAATCAAGACTTTCAATGTCTAACAAAGAAATTCTTTATTAAAGTCAGGCATAACTTAGTCTGGCTGAGACATGATATCATGGTAATATGGTTTTGGTAGTGTGGTTTCTTGTGTAAACTCGTCCAATGTTTTATTCCTAATATAATTTTTTCTTCACTTCAAGAGGGGCATAAGTGCCTCAGATGCTGGCGGAGCTAGATTCAGCTTTAGTAGGCAAGGTTAAGTAAGATAAGTTTTACAAGATTCAAGTAGCAAAGTATAATACTGAGTTTGAATCCCCTAAATACAATGTTAAAAATTTCAAAAATTGAGCTGGGGCAAGTTCCCCCTATCAGTATGAAGTGGATCCGCTGCTGTCTCTCGACACTTGTTCAATATAATTTCTCTTAAGCTAGAAGTAAAAAAGGTTTTCAAAAACTTTACCAATGGTTTTCTATTTTAAGATGGGAAACAAAATATTAGGTACACAAGATTGAATATTTATTTATTTTTTCAATGAATCAAACAGAGGGTATACAAGATTGAATGTCTACTCCATTTTCTATTTTTCAAGCAACAAAACATCAAGTGTGTAAGATTGATTGAATGTTCACTCTTTTCCTTTTATTTTTATTTTTATGGGCAACTAAATAAGAGGGTATAAGACTAAATATTCATTCATTGTTCTAGTTTGTTTTTACGGACAACTAATTCATATGTAAATTCAACAAGATCGAATGTTACTAAAATGAAAAAAATTAATGAAAATTATTAACTAGGTAATTTTTTTATTTATTTAATCATACTTTGTGGTAACAAAAATTTAAAACTTTTTAAGAAGAGGTTTAAAAGGGTTTTGAGTTGAATAAAACATTATATTCATCACATATTAGTGAATCAAAATTTAATTTTTTTTTAAAATAAGTTATTAAATAAAGAGAAATAAAATTGAAGAGAATTATTAGAATTAATAGATAATATTAATGATGATGAAGACATTTTGTAAGACTCTTAGAAAATTCCAATTTTCGAAACTGCAAATCGTACTTTAAAAATCCAAAATTTTTCTGCATCTTGGATGACAAATGGATTTCACCGTTGAATCGCCTTGCGAAATCTAGCTACCACGTCACTTCGTCGACCTCGAGACAATCTAATTTCCGTAACGCTTTTCGAGGCATCGAGTATCAAGTCGCGAAAACGGCTACGTGAGGTGACAAAAATCACCTATAACATGTACTCATGTGACACATGTTGCATGAGTAGAGATGATGGAAATGGACGGCCGAGATAGTGCCAAGTGTCAAAAATCTAGTGTTAAGGGACATATGGAATTATTAAATTGTTAATGAGCATAAGACAAGATGAACATCATCTTCTCCAATTAGAGGCAAAACGGCAGCAGCTGGGAGGGATGCAAGGGTCGGAGTTTTTCAATTTAGAGAGAAGGACCCTCTCTCTCTAGATTTCCGGCTAATCCGACCGTCTGATTGAGCGTTAAGGAAAGTCGTTTATCAGCAATGGTGGCCTACGCGTAGTTCGCTTTAGAACTTTAAAATCCGAATTTTTGAAAAAAAGGTAAAATGGTAATTTCGGTCAAAATCCGGAATTTTTCTACATTCGATGACGACGCGACATACCGCTGGAGTTCGGCCTCACAAATCTATACATAGTCGACTCGCCAAATTCGAGATACGGATTCAGAGACGTATTTCGAGAAAATCGACAAAATTAGCAAATGAGAAGTGGCATAAAGTCCCTGCTATCACGGATACATGCGTAGGCTACGCGTTCAGAGAAAGTGGTATTGCATGAGAGTAAATGTTAGTGGATGCCAGGTGTCTTGGATAGGCTTTGCATGAGAAATTTACATGGAAGAGTGCGGTTAGAGACAAGGGAAGTAAGGTGTCAAGAGACTTAGATGAACATGCTCTAAATAAACCAAAACTGATCCGTGGAGGAGGAAGGGGGAAAAGAAAAGAAAGATAAGAAAAAGAGATTTTAGAGAGAGACTCCACCTCCCTCTAAATTTCCTAATACCAGACCCACGGTTTCTGCCAAAGTAAAGAGGAAGAGTTCAACCTCACCAAGCAAGGGTTTCGTGATAGAGATCGGAGTCGGGGGAGTTTTGACAAAAACCCAAGAGGTAGGTCTTCCCACTTTGGTTACTTAGCCCTAAGGGTTGTGTGTGGTTATATTGTCCTAAGGGGAATGTTTGCTGCATTTTAAACCATAGGAAGCTGCCATAGTGTGATAGCACGATTAACTCCACCTTAGAACTCGGCTTTTGTGGGAAGGAAAGTGGGAATTGGAAGTGATTCCTTCAGTAATTGTATCCACATCAATGAACTTGATGTTAAACTTTGAATTTCTTTGATTTGTACTTCAGACTGCCATGGTCTTTTACCGAGGTCAGTTTCACGCTAGATTCGTTTGCCGGCCAAGGTCGGTCAATTCAAATCTGATTCAGCGATTTTTAATGAAACAAAAGTGTAATTGGAATTAAATATTTCTAGTAAATTGTAGCCACATCAATGAACTTGATGTTAGGCTTTTGAATTTCTCAATTCGGACCCCTGTAGACCAAGTTATGGTCTTTTTACTCTTAACAGTCAAATGGGCAGGAGGTCAGCCCATAGAGGTCATGTAGCAGAGGTCGGGCTAGACTATGCAACAGAGGTCAAGCAGACTTCATGTGCAGAGGTCAAAATATCTCTTCATCGCAGGTCACACCTCATGTAGCAGAGGTCAAATAGACCATGCAGCAGAGGTCAGACTCGCCCGCAGAGGTCGCCAGACTATGCGGCCGGAGGTCGCCAGACTACGCAAAGAGCTCATCAAGTCCCGGTCACCACCGAGCGCTGACTAATGCAGACCCTAAATTCGAAGGTCATAACTCCTTCGTCCGAACTCCGCTTCGGGTGTTCTGTACCTATGGAAATCCCATCAGTCAAGAATTCATTCATATAGCCGAGGTTGTTAGTAGGCATCGGGATCAGGTTAGACCGAGCTCACCAGTCGCCACTTTCATCCGTATAAGGTCGCTTTTGTCCGAAGCTTGACTCGCGTATGACCCCAACTTCTGGCGTCATAACTCCTTCATCCGAACCTGCTTCGGGTGTTCTTGACCTCATGAAAGCCCACTGAGTCAAAATCCATTCACATGCCTGAAGTTGCTAGTAGGCTCAGACTGAGGTGTTAGACCGAGCTCATCCAAAGCCGCTAGCTCTCATCTAGTTCGCCGCCTGGTCTGAAAGGACTACGATGACCTCCAACTTCGGTCATAACTCCTTAGTCCGAACCGCTTCTCGTGTTCTCGACTCTATGGAAAGCCGACCGAGTCAAGAATCATCTATATGCCTTGGAAGTGTTAGTGGTGGGAGGCAGACTGAGGTGTTATACCGAGCCTATCCAGTCAGTTTAGCTCATCCGCCGGTCGCTGTCTGAGTTGACTACGTATGACCTCCAACTTCATAAGGTCATAACTCCTTCGGGTCCGAACCCGCTCGGGTGTTCTCGACTCTATGGAAAGCCCAACGACCAAGAATCCATTCATATGCCTGAGGTTGTTAGTAGGTGCCGATCGAGGTATTTGACCGATCTCACCGTGCCAGCTTAGCTCATCTAGTTTGGCCGGGCTCTGTCCGTAGTTCACTGCGTATGACCTCCAACTTCGGAAGGTCATAACTCCTTCATCCGAACTCCGTTTCGGGTGTTCTTGGACTCTATGGAAAGCCCACTGAGTCAAGAATCCATTCATATGCCTGTTGTTGTTAGTAGGCGTCAGACTGAGGTGTTAGAACGATCTCATCCCATTTCAGCTTACTCATCCAAACTCGGGTCAGGCTCGGCCTGAAGTTGATACAACGCATGACCTCCAAATTCTAAGGTCATAACCTTCGTCCAACTCCGCCTGGGTGTTCTTGACTCTATGGAAAGCCCACTGAGTCAAGAATCCATTCAAATGCCCGAGGTTGTTAGTAGGTGTCAGGGACCGAGGTGTTAGACCAAGCTCATCCAGCGTCAGCTCAGCCATCCAGCTTCCGGGTCGGGCTTGTCCAGTTTGACTGCATGACCTCCAACTTCGGAAGGTCATAACTCCTTCGTCCGAACTCCGTTTCGAGTGTTCTTGGACTCTATGGAAAGCCTACTGAGTCAAGAATCCATTCATATGTCTGAGGTTTTTAGTACGCGTCATACTGAGGTGTTAGACCGAGCTCAGCCAGGTCAGCTTAGCTCATCCGGGCCTGGTCACCGTTCGAAGCTGGATCACGTATGACCTCCAACTTCTGGCGTCATAACCCTTCGTCCGAACTGCTTTTGTGTGTTCGACCCCGCGGAAAGCCCATCGAGTCAAGAATCCATTCATGTGCCTGAGGTTGTTAGTATCGGTTAGACTGGAGGTGTTAGACCGAGCTCATCCAGGTCAGCTTAGCTCATCCAAATTCGGGCCGCCTGTTCAGTTGACCACGCATGACCTCCAACTTCTAAGGCTTCCATAACTCCTTCGGGTCTCGGAACCCGCTTGCGTTCTTGGACTCTCATGGAAAGCCCACCGGTCAAGAATCCATTCATATGCCTGAGGTTGTTAGTAGGCGTCAGACTGAGGTATTAGAACGAGCTGATCCAGGTCAGCTCAGTCATCCAGCTTGGGCTGGGCTTCTGTCCGAGTTTGACTCCAGATATGACCTCCAACTCTGAAGGCATAACTCCTTCTGGTCCGAACTCCGTTCGTGCTTCGGACTCTAAGTGAAATCCCACTGAGCCGAAGAATCCATTCATATGCCTGTTTTTGCTAGTAGGCATCAGACTAAGGTGTTAGACTCCAGCTCATCCAGGTCACCTTAGCTCATCCAGCCGGTCACTGTTCGAGCTGGACCTGCGCATGACCCCTCCAACTCGGGAAGGTCATAACTCCTTCTCGTCCGAACTCCGCTTTGGGTGTTCTGACTCCCATGGAAAGCCCACTGAGCTTCAAGAATCCATTCATATGCCTGGAAAGAAAGTAAGAGGGTATCAGACTGAGGTGTTAGACCGATCTCGCCTGTGCCGGGGCTCACCATCCACCCGGGCCGGCTCGTCTGAAGCTTGATCGCATGACCTCCAACTTCGGGTCATAATCCCTTCATCCTAACTCGCTTCGGGTGTCTCGACCTATGGAAATCCCAATCGAGCAAAGAATCCATTCATAAGGCTCGCTTGTTGCTAGTAGGCGCCGCACTCATGTGTTAGAACATCTCATCCAGGCCGGCCTTAGCTCATCCAGTTCGGGTCAGCTCGTCTGAGTTGACTACGTATGACCTCCAACTTCGGAAGGTCATAACTCCTTCGTCCGAACTCCGTTTCGGGTGTTCTTGGAGTCTATGGAAAGCCCACTGACTCAAGAATCCATTCATATGCCTGAGGTTGTTAGTAGGCGTCAGACTAAGGTATTAGACCGATCTCAGCCAGGTCAGCTTAGCTCATCCAGTTTGGGTCAGTTCGTCTGAGTTTGACTGCATATGACCTACAACTTCGGAAGGTCATAACTCCTTCATCCAAACTCCGTTTCGGGTGTTCTTGGACTCTATGGAAAGCCCACTGAGTCAAGAATCCATTCATATGCCTGTTGATGTTAGTAGGCGTCGGACTGAGGTGTTAGAACGAGCTCATCCAGGTCAGCTTAGCTCATCCGGGGCCTGGCCGCCTGTTCGAGCTGGACAACGCATGACCTCCAAATTCCGAAGGTCATAACCTTCCGTCCGAACTCCGTTCCGGTGTTCTTGACCTCTATGGAAAGCCCACTGAGTCAAGAATCCATTCAAATGCCTGAGGTTAGGGTGGCAGGTGTCAGGATCGAGGTGTTAGACCAAGCTCATCCAGGTCAGCTCAGTCATCCAGCTTCTCGGGTCGGCTTGTCTCGAAGTTTGATCACAGATGACCCCTCCAACTTCTAAGGTCATAACTCTCTTCGTCAACTCCAAGCCAAGTGTTCTTGGACTCTATGGAAAGCCTACTGAGTCAAGAATCCATTCATATGTCTGAGGTTTTTAGTACGCGTCATACTGAGGTGTTAGACCGAGCTCAGCCAGGTCAGCTTAGCTCATCCAGTTCGGGTCAGCTCGTCTGAGTTGACTACGTATGACCTCCAACTTCGGAAGGTCATAACTCCTTCGTCCGAACTCTGTTTTGTGTGTTCTTGGACTCTATGGAAAGCCCACTGAGTCAAGAATCCATTCATATGCCTGAGGTTGTTAGTAGCCGTTAGACTGAGGTGTTAGACCGAGCTCATCCGTGGTCAGCTTAGCTCATCCAATTGGCCGCCTGTCCGAGTTGACTACGTATGACCTCCAACTCTAAGGTCAGCAACTCCTTCGGGCCCGAGCCCGCTTCTTGGTGTTCTTGGACTCTATGGAAAGCCCACTGAGTCACAATCCATTCATATGCCTGAGGTTGTTAGTGGTATGTCAGACTGAGGTATTAGAACGAGCTCATCCAGGGGTCAGCTCAGCTCATCCAAATTTGGGCCATCTGTCTGAAGTTTGATCAGATATGACCTCCAACTCTAAGGTCATAACTCCTTCGTCCGAACTCCGTTTTCGGTGTTCGACCCTATGAAATCCCACTGAGTCAAGAATCCATTCATATGCCTGTTGCTGTTAGGTAGGCATCAGACTACAAAAGGTGACTGAGCTCATCCAGGTCGCCTTAGCTCATCCAGCCGGGTCGCCTGCCTGAAGTTGGATCGCGCATGACCTCCAACTTCGGAAGGTCATAACTCCTTCGTCCGAACTCCGTTTTGGGTGTTCTTGGACTCTATGGAAAGCCCACTGAGTCAAGAATCCATTCATATGCCTGAGGTTGTTAGTAGGTATCAGACTGAGGTGTTACACCGATCTCAGCCAGGTCAGCTCAGCTCATCCAATTCGGGCCGGGCCTGTCTAGCTGACCGCATTTGACCTCCAACTGTGGGGCGTCATAACTCCTTCATCCCGAACTCTGCTTTCTGTGTTCTTGGACTTTGCGTGGAAATCCTAATTGGTGCAAAGAATCCATTCATATGCCTGTTGTTGTTAGTAGGCGCGACTAAGGTGTTAGAACGATCTCATCCAGTCGCCTTAGCTCATCCAAATGGCAAATTGTCCGGAAGCTGACTACGCATGACCTCCAATCCTCTAAGGTCACACTCCTTCGTCCGAACTCCGCTTCGGTGTTCTTGGAGTCTATGGAAAGCCCACTGGAGTCAAGAATCCATTCATATGCCTGGAGGCTGTTAGTAGGTGTCAGACTGAAGTGTTAGACTGAGCTCATCCAGGTCAACCCAGCTCATCCGGCTTCAGTCACTGCCTGAAGTTTGATCACAGATGACCTCCAACTTCTAAGGTCATAACTCCTTTCCGTCCTCGATCTCCGCTTTGGGTGTTCTTGACTCATGGAAAGCCTAATGAGTCAAGAATCCATTCATATGTCCTGAGGTTGTTAGTAGGCTGACCAGGTGTTAGACCGAGCACACTGAAGTCACTTGGGCCATCCAGCCTGGTCACTCGTTCGAAGTTTGATCGCGTATGACCCAACTTCTAAGGTCATAACTCCTTCGTCCGATCTCCGATTTGGGTGTTCTCGACCTCCATGGAAAGCCTACTGAGTCAAGAATCCATTCATATGTCCGAGGTTGTTAGTAGGCGTCGACCGAGGTGTTAGACCGGTCACCGTCGCAATTAGCTCATCCAATTCGGGTCAAAATTTCTGTCCGAGTTTGATCGCGCATGACCCTCCAACTTCGGAAGGTCATGCACTCCTTCATCCGAACTCCGCTTTGGTGTTCTCGACTATGGAAATCCCATTGAATCAAGATTCCATCCATGCCTGTGAAGGGCAGTAGGTGATCATAACCTTCTTGAAATTTGTGTTTTGGAACCTTAGTACGCGTGTTACTTTGTTGTGTCGTGAAGTAATGGTAAGGTTTTAACATGACCATTGCATGGTATGTTGTAGGCTGTTGTAACAGGTAGGAATTATCATGAGTTAGCCTAAGGAAAGGATGTATGATATTACTAAGGGTTTAGTCATGATTAAATGCTAATGTGTTTGATATGATGTATATATATATATATATATATATATATATATATATATATATATATATATATATATATATATATATATATATATATATTGGCATGAAATGTATGGAATTTATATGCTTGTGATGTATGCTTGCATGGTATGTTGACATGAGTAAAATAATACCCGGAATTATGTAGCACTCATATATATATATACAATTGGCATAATAGTATCAGACGTACGTAAAAACATCGTACTTATTACGGTGTGGAGTGTATTATTGGACGCAGACGGCTGCTAGGTGTTCATGGAGTGTCATGGGTACATGGTTATGAGTCAACACAGTATGGTGTTGATTGGTGGACTCGGTAGCTGGACAAAGTCCAAAGAGTCAGCACGGTTTTGAAAAAGAAATGAAAATAAATATACGCGGTTTTCATGTAGCAAGACGGGCATCCTCTGTGGTGAAAGACCCAAATGTTATTTACGGTTAGACATGAATCCCGGCGATGTAAGTTCGTGAAAATGTTGGAGCGGCGTGCGGCGGTGAAAACCCGAAAAATCCGTGGCCCACAAATATAAGTTAAAACAAAAAGAAATTTGATCGAATCAAATGAACATTGGAGGTTTTCCCAATGGGTTGCAAACTTTTAAAAACAAAAACTCTTGTTTTGGAAAATGGTCATTATGGAACAAAATGACGGTTGGCTTGCCACTTGGGTAGTTAGGTAGGTGAGGGAGTTTCTGCGGAGTGATCTGGATATGGGTAATGAGGGACATTTCATGCATTGACATTCATGTAGGTATCTTACTTGAATGTGTGTTTGTTTTACTATCATTGCATGTGCACTTAGGTGGGGAGTAATCCTTGTAGGAGATTATTACTACTGAGCTTTGCTCACCCCGGTCAAAATCCCTCGTGCACGCAAGAAGACTCGCGCCTCCTCGAGGTCGTGAGTATGAAGAAGGCCAGTTGCGGGCCTTGAGAAACGCTTTGTAAAATATATTGAACAATGTAGTTTCATATATTTTAAAAGGTAAAAGAGTTGTACATTAAGCTCTTGAATGAAAAAAAATGACCCCGATTCGGGCGCCATGTGTTTTAAGGAGTTTCACAAACTCGTGGAGGTAGGGTTTTATCCTACTTGTTTTACTCTTGATTTAAGTGCTTTGTTGATGATTCGGTTGGTTTGAGGCCTTGAACGGCCGTTTGATCGGTCCCAAATCTTGGAACCTAGGTGAGGAAGTTTTTGAAACCCATTTGGACAGTCCGTGACTGTCCACAGACTGTTTGGGTTGTTAATGGTATAATTTGTGCTATAAATTGTATTGTAGTGTGTATAAGGCCGGAAATGGCTATGAAATTCGGGTTCACAAAGTGGAACTGATGTTGGGTGATTGGCCGTGAACAATAACTCCGAGGGTTTCACTGTTCATGTGAATAGTGTTCACGAAATAATTTTTGTGAGAAAATGTGCTTGGATGGGTAATTCAAATTGAATTGCTCGTGCTTGTTAATTAACCCATGTGAGCTAATTTTTTGTGTAATGGTTGCTGAGTGGAAATAGATAGGTTAAATTTACTAAGCTTGATGTGTTAACATGAGTTGCTCATTTATATGGAATATAATTGTGCGTATAGGCCATTGGAGATGAAATTGTGATTTGCTCAATTATATGGAATATAATTGTGTGTATAGGCCATTGGAGATGAAATTGTGATTTGCTCAATTATATGGAATATACTCAGAGTATAGCCATTGAGATGAAATTGTGTTTAGCTCAAGTGAGCAAATTTGGGTGATGGTTGACATTGTTGAATTACATGTGGTGTGATTGTAAAATTGAGAATATATGCATATTTGATATATTATTGGTGAGCAAAAATGTTGAAATGGTATAATGTATTTCATATTCACTGCACCTAGAAATTATGTGAGTGCATGACACAAATTTTATGAAAACTAACATGATTGCGTAAGGAATTTCTGTGATGATTTTCCTGAGAATAAAGTAGAGACGGTCCAACAAATCATTTCGGATGAGGACCATGACTGTTTCGGGAAGTTCTCCAACATATTCGCCTCGGAGGGTAGTCCCATCTTTTTAACGAATCTCGATAGTGTATTTTTAAGAACAACAAGTTTTGTTTTGAAAATGATGTTTTTCTCATACATGGCTTAGGCAAGTGTGAGGGAGTCTGTGAGGACTCATGACACAGAAATTAAAGCATTGTAGACATTCAAGTAGGATCACGTATTTACTTGAGTGTGTGTTTACATTGGATCGTTGCATATGCACTTAGGTGGGGAAAAACCCATTTACACTACAAGAAAAACACGCTTCATTGACAGAAAAATCCTTGACTTATTGTGGTATCTATCATTAGAACCTATTATAATAGACAACTATGACTTATATATATATATATATATATATATATATATATATATATATATATATATATATATATATATATATATATATGAAGTAATCTTGATAGGATTCTAGATTTATATATATATATATATATATATATATATATATATATTTGAAGTAATCTTGACAGATTCTAGACTTTAGGGAAGAAACTTTGACATAACATGAACTGACGTTGACATAATTTTTTAAGTCAAGGTAGAATTAGTAAAGATACTTTTTTTAGATGAATTAATTTATTGGAATAAAAGGTTTGTTAGCTGTCTAGGTTTTACAATACGTATAAATTTATAGATGAGCCTTTCGGCTCTTTCCCTTTTCATTTGTTTCAAAACCCGACATACACATTCATTCCCAAACCCTAAAAACTCTGAGTCTCGACACCATTAATAAAAAGCGAGTTGGACAACCATCAGTCTGCGGGCAAGAGCGGCAAGAGCTAAACATGGTCTTAGCTACAACTTCTTACATAGGAATCCTCCCATCAGAACTTGCTAGAAGAGATAATCTAGGGTTAAAAGGTATAGTTACTTTAAATTTCTTGCTTATTCGGTATGTGGTATTCTTGATGACTGGAAGTTTCTTTAGATGTTGAACATACATGTTTAGGTTCTAAGTTGCGGTTTTGATTTAAGGTTAGGTTTCTAATTTTGTTTATTTCCTTAATACAGTGATTGTATTTTTCCAAATGGGAAATTTTATTTTGATTCGATGGGTATAGAAAAATGAGAACAAATAGGAATGAATTTGGGTGCATTTTGAATCACTTAGTTATTTTGTATTTTGAGATTAATTTTTATAAGTGAGTAGGTGAATGATGGAAGCAATTTTTGAAAAGAAAATCTGAAGATTAACCAATAAGATATGAAGTATTTTTAATAGGAAAACCTAAATGCTCACAAGTTAGTTTATGCAAACACCACATCGGCTCACTCCAACCTCTATGTTCATAAACTTAATTAAGTGTTTCCTACATCAATCTCTTTCCTTTTTTTATTTTTTTTTTTCTCTATAAAACATTTATATGATTTGATACCTTGAATCCATTATATATAGCAAATTCCCTATAATTATATATCTCTTTAACAAAAAACAGAGTTCTAGTGCTTTGTGGGTACACTTGTTATAGAAGAGAAGCATGAGAAGTTATAATCACCATCAGCTTTAGGATAATTATCAGTGATGTAATTGCTACCACTCCCTTCAATAATACTATCACCATATGTTTTCAAGGCTTAGCCGGTTCTCCCTACTTCCGTTGACTCCGGTCATTAATTCTGAAGACTTACCATTAGGCCTACTACTAATAAAAGTTATACTTTTTATTATTCGATCTTTATATATATTCTCTATTGCCTATCAAAAAATTAGTAATACTATCACAACCATCAACACGCTTTTTCTTTGTTATATAATTTCCGTAGTTATCATGTTTATGCTACCACTACTATGCATTAGCATTATATAATCACTCCCATTGGTTGACTATAATGGACATGTAAACAATATTCCCTATCACTAATAATCACCACTGAACCTAACGCCTTACCACCTTTATCATTTGTATGTTTTTTCCATGTCACCACTCATTTTCATTGCTTCCATCACCTTGATGCTATCCTCAGCATTGCCATTTCTATTGTTGGAAGCACATGAACCAAGGGGTGTGCTTGAAAACGAAACTTTAGAAAATAGTTGAGTTTAACTGTATAAGAATTAACTTCTTTTTATTCAAATTCCAAGATAATTTTTTCTTGTAGTTATATTATTTATCTGACAATGTAAGGATTGCTACTGGATAATATAGAACTTATTCTCTTAACAATTACATCTACATAAATCGTAATTTTGTTTATAGTAATAATTTGTTTTTGTCTTCTTTTTTTATGATATGATTAATGTATGCTGAAACAATTTTTTTTCTAACTTTTTATATGAACTATCATCTTTAATATCATTTACATCTTCAAAAATCTTCAACTTTAATATACTTTTAGAAATAAATAAAATTTTAATTGTACCTTATCAAAAAAATATAATTATACTTCTGATTTTTCTTATTTGTTTCATCGACTCATAAGTTTTAAATCTAGTATGATATGTTATGCTTTTTTTAAATTGTTATGATTTTGGGCCTTTAAATTTCTATGTATTACTTTGTGGATCTTAGGGCTCTTAGATCAGAGATGGAGAATATAAGAAAATTTTCCTGGTTCTCAGTATTTAAATAGTTCAAATCACAAAACTGAAATTGTGGGGATAGAGGCTCGGGTAAAATCACCCTCACCCATTTGATTTTTATTGAGTACATGTGAGATCCTTCACGAGATTATGGAATTTGAATGTGCTTATTTATACTATAAATTACATGATAAGTATGAGGGATTCTTTTTACATTAATGAACTTTTAATATAATTTTGAGCATTGATGTATTTATTTTGCTTTAAAATTTTTTTGTTAAAATAGTTTGTAAATGAAAATAATGCTCAACTATATTTAATAGTAATGTCTAGTCATTGGCTCATCGTGATTAAAATTTTTTAAGTTAATGCTACGTTTTAATTACAACATTACAAATGTTTTGAAAATTTTTAGTTTCTCGGCCACAAATACTAATCATGGCATTATTGTTCACGCACTAGTTTTAGCATTATTTTCATTTTCAAACTATTTTAATAATTTGTTTAAAAAAACTAAATATGTCCAAAAACTCTATAATTTTTATGTCCATATTTAATTGCTTATGAGTATAAGTTATGTGCATCAAGGATTATCTCAGATTAGACTCGGCCATTGAAAATGATATAAAATGTATTTGATTTGATGGTGGTGAGATTGGGAGATCCTATATGTAACCATTTTTTATCTAAGTCGCTATGAAACTATGCGCCGTCATTCCAGAGTATGATATGCTTATGGAACAATTAATCGACGTTTTGAGTGGAAGCATTCCTCCAAGTCATGTAAGTTACTTCCAAGATGGAGATTACATATTGTTCTCCATGGTTTGAAGTTCTCAAGGGCTTTTACTTGTTATTTAATATCTGGCTTTTATTATTCATGGCCTGAAAACATATTTGACCTTTGATATCGTCATCGGAAGAAAAACTTATTAAAGTGCTAAACAAAGGTTCTAGAGAAGGCAACATTGTTCTGTATATACCTAATCACAACCTATCCTTTTAATTATTGTATTTCTAAATTAAAATCGATATTTGTATTCTTCTTTAATACCCGTAATAGAGTTGAGCATTTTAAAATTAACAAAAAATCACATGTTTTAATTACATCTCTGCTGTGTGCTACCTTGAACTTGTCCAATGTACATATTTGCTTAGTGCCTATATGTCTCCCATGTTTCGTAACTTTTCTTTCGTTGTTTCTATGTAGTTTTATCATAAGTTTTAAAGGTTTATATTTTACTCTCCTTGAATCGCCCTTTCTCCACATCATTAAACTTTCCAAAGCTTTTATAGTCATTAACACTAATGTCTATGTAGTAAGATTTCTACATGGCTAAAGAGGGTATGTTCTTGTTTCAAACAATGCATAATGTTATTGATGCATTTTTATAGATTTATTAAAGTCCTTACTAGTATTAATACTTTGATAATGCCACTGTGTGAGCATGTTTGATAATTTGAAATTTTTTTAGGTTTTTATAGTTTAAAAATGACTCTTATTTATTTGTTAATTTATTTATATTATTATTATTATTATTATTATTTATATTATTATTATTGGTTTATAGTATTATTACTATTATTACTATTATTATTATTACTACTATTACTATTATTATTACTATTATTATTATTATAACTATTATTATTATTACTACTAACGTCATTACTATTATTATTATTATTAATATTACTATTACCATTGTTAGTTATTTTTACTATTATTATTATTGTTAAGTTGTTGTTGTTGTTAAGTTGTTATTATTATTATTATTATTATTATTACTATTTTTAGAGCTAAATACTTTAATTATAATAATAATAATAATAATAATAATAATTTATATTATTATTATTATTATTACTCCAAATTATTTGCATAAGACTTCTACTATAAATGTTATTGATTTGCTCATTTTTGTTATTATTACTCCAAACTATTTTCCCCACGTAAGCCTTCTACTATGAATGTTGTTGATTTGCTCTTCTTGTTTGTTATGTCTAACTTTTCTTTCTTAGTCATCCTAAATGTCTTTTGCACAAAAATATCACGTCATGTTTGAATATTTTAGCTCTATTCTTATATACTGCTTACTTTGTTGAAAGTCTTACTTTATCTTACTCAGGTACCTGCCAGAAACATAAAGAAGATGAAGAAACAAAGACGACATTTTATAAATATAGTATTGTCTTTTCAAATAAGTTTGTAAATTTGAATTGAATTGTGTACTTAATTAGATTTTATTTATATGTAGAAATGAGAATGACTCGCAAAGATTTATGGAATTGTGTTTTCATTATTCAAATATATATGCATATAAGAATCATTTTGTTATCGAGAGGTAATTTGTTGACATCATTCTTTGACTTGATTATTACTATTAAAAATTAGTATCAAATTCAATCGGGTAATAAATTGCATTTTCATTAAAACAAAATTAAAATAAATAATATTAAATATTTCATTAGCAACCTTGTTGATATCACAGGCCTCAACATTGACATATGCAATAGAACTATAATATAAGGGTGTGATACCACAAATATGAAAATTGATGTTTTATATGTCAAGACATTTTAAAAATTTCTTGACACTGGCATAGATGACGTTTATGAAAATTATCTATCTTAACATATATTCCATTTCTTGATGGTGAAAACCCTATATTAAAGGGCCTTTTTTCTTGTAGTGTTAGGTTTATCCACTCCATCAAGGTAGCTCACCCGTCGAGGGAATATTATTTCTCACAGTACAGGAATGTTTAGAAGACTACTATCTTAGAAAGCCATTTTGAAGAAATCGGGATGCGCTTTTATGGTTATTATGTATGACAATATGTATTAGAACTTTAGATTTTAATATATATTGTGATAGTAGTGACGTTGCTAATCCTCAACCATGTGAGATATACATTTGTCGGAGTATTTATATCATGAGTATCACGCTAGGGCCCAAGTGGCCATTATTTTACTCATTTTAATTATATGTCGACTTCAGGTGGGTCATTGTAAACTTGTCAGACATGTTTGTATTTGTAGAGCCTCTCAGCACATGAGATTCCGCCTGACAGAAGTGTATCTACACCGACATTCACGAGTATTCACGTTGATTTGATGTCAACTACAATTCTGTTTGGGGCATTGCTAATATTTCAGAATTTTTCATATTAAAATTAGTCTTATTATCATCTTAGAAGAAAACTATATCTATTGAATATCAAATTTTTAATGTTTTTAAGAAAATAATAAAAACTAAAATTTTTATTTATTTATTTGGTACCAACATTTTGATTTAAATATTTTTATCACTATAACTCAAATTAAACCATCAAGATTTTTAAAATTAATTTTATGGAACTTTATTTTACATCTTATTAAAGAATTATGGTAACAAGGAAAGACAAAATTTAATAAGATTGTGTGAATCTCATGAAAATAGATTTAAAATAGGGAAAGTCATTCCACATCCATACAAAAGTA
Source organism: Tetrastigma voinierianum (assembly GCA_016808115.1). NCBI lineage: Eukaryota > Viridiplantae > Streptophyta > Magnoliopsida > Vitales > Vitaceae > Tetrastigma > Tetrastigma voinierianum. Next base: position 302,236 of record JAEQBH010005371.1, read on the forward strand.
GGTGGAGCCAAGATATAGCTTGTTTGGTTGTTGTATATTATGGTAATAGATAAACTACTACCATAATATATTATAGTCATGATTGGAGAGCACTGTAAATCTATTTGCATTTTCTTGATCACTTATGTGTACACATTTTTTATATCAGGTAGAAACCTTACTTCTCTTTTAAAATAAATAAAATAAATTGCTTATACTGATAATTAATAGAACTGGTGTCTTAACTTTCATTTTTCGTCATGGTTTCAAAATTTCTTTCGTTCAAACTTTTTACCACTTGGTATATCAATTCCTATTTTGAATCAATCTAAAATAAAACCCAGAAATGGATAAGATTTTTTTAATGAATATCCAAAAATCCACCATATTTATTTATATTTTTCATCATCATTCACATTATTATTCAGAAAACATGAGCGCAACGCGAGAACGTGACGCTTCCTGCACGAGGTCGCGGAATGCAAAGGGAGTCAACATGTGGTCTTAACAAACTTTTGTGCAAAAGGTTGACAAACTGTCTGTTAAAGTAATGGTTTCATAGCAATTGTAAATTTAATCGGTTTTGACAATTCGTTGTTTATACCGTATATGTAAGGCGGTATATATCGCGATCAATTACTTCTTAATCGGATTAAGTAGTGGTATTATTCTCTATATTTTTAACTTAAATATGATGAACGTCCTGAAGGGACGATTGAAGGTGGTGCCGAATAACCTTGTCAACAGCACGGTACCGCTTTGGTACCAAGGCTTAGTATAAACGACCCCAAGTAGAAATTTCGCAGCCACTAAAGTAACCACACCCAAGCTGGTGTGTTTGACGGTACATGATTGGGAAGGCCGCCAAACATGTGGTCTTAATAAATATTTTTAAAAAGTGCTTGGGACAAACTAGTTTCAGCATGTATTTTGTATAAAAGAATTGTAATTAAATTTTCGACTATCACAATATGTAGAAGATGTAATAAATGGTAAGAGGGTCATGATCTGACTCTTACTACCGTATTTGTATTATTCTCTATATTTTTAAATGCAAATATGAATGAATGGGTCCTAAGTGAAGGATGTATCATATTATTTATGTCAGTGAACTCTACTCCACGAAAGAATTCCCGCACTTTCATCCGATAACATGAGTTAGGTGCGCAATTACCTAAGGCGTAAATTCCGTTGTGCTGATAGCGAATAACGACCCCGGTTTCGGGGGGGTACCACAACTTCAGACGTAACATAGGCATACAATTACCTAGGGCTTCGAGGGGCATGTGTTCAGCCATGACATTATGGTGCATCCGATACTAGCTTCACAAATTGTATCAAAATAGTGCACGGATTACCTGTAGTATTTGATGGATAATGGGTTGTTCAGATCATTGATTAAATGAGAATAACGTGGTCTCACATTTGAATTATGCTAATTTCACTTTTGCAATTTAAAATTCAATGAAAATATATATTTTAAAAACATATTTCATTAAAAACTTATAGTTCTTAAATCAAAACCATTATGAGTTATGACCTCAAAAGGAAACACATGAAGTAAAATATTTTAAAAAGAGAAGTAAAATAAAAATATTTTCAAACCAGCCCGAACTTTTATATGAAAATCACCCTTAGCTATCTCCGTTATTTTTTTAAACATAGCATTTCTAGGAAAGATAACAAAACCTTTAAAAAAAAAAAAGGAAAGATAAACAACCTTTAAAAAAAAGGAAAGATAAACAACCTTTAAAAAAAAAAGGAAAGATAAACAAACTTTAAAAAAAAAGGAAAGATAAACAAATCCTTTAAAATAAAAAGGAAAGATAAATTAAACTTTAAAAAAAAAGGAAAGATAAACAAATACTTTAAAAAAAAAAGGAAAGATAAACAAATCCTTTAAAAAAGATCAAGAAAAACAAAAACAGTGAAATAATCTACATTAAATGAGGCTTAGTTGTATAGTTACCCTAAACGAAGGAAGACAATCTCAAATCTAGAACCAAAAAAGAAGAAAAAAATAAAAATCTAATTAGAGTGTTTTGGAGGGAATGAATAAATAAATGAAACATAAAATTAATTTGAATTCTTTATCTTCAAAATTCCAACAATCTAATTAAATACTAGTATAATATTCTCATATGTGCTACTTCTTTTGTCGGATTCACGAGGTATCGTGAGCGGGTGCTTGCACCACAAAATGCGTTTTTAAGCCACACTACACTCAGACTAATCCTCATATGAATTAGGAGGGATAACAAGGACGGTAAAACACTACTACATAACACAACCCAAGATTCCTAGAAATCTTAAACTTGATTCCTCACCATCTCACCTATGTTCGATGGTATATATGCTATAAAGTAGATCAATTCTCCTCCTCCTACTATTAAATGTTCATTTTCAAATGCTATCATTATTATAAAATATCATAATTTATATTATTTTAAGATTTTCAATATTTTTATAAGTTTTGATCAATTCTTGTGAATTTCCTCTTATCGTGAATGGTTTTCAAATGCTATCATTATTATAAAATATCATAATTATATTATTTTAAGATTTTCTAAATAATTTTATAAGTTTTGACTAATTTTGTCCTCCTAATTTCAAAATTTTATATTAAAATATCTCAAAATATTTATGTAAAACAAGGTATTTTTATGTCTATCAAATCAAGTCATTAATATATTTGTCAAACCAATATTTTCAGTCTTGTTTTCAAAATTATGAACTCCAAATGGCACATTTAATATATTTAAAATGGTGTCTAACCAAAGGGAAAAAGAAAACAAAATAAGTTATATGGAAAAATGGAATTTCTATGAAAATGTGCAAGGTTAAAACAGGGTATCTTTGATCGAATTTTTTTTCTTTCCATAGTTGATGGCCTCTAATTTTAATATATTCTTAATAGGAGAGGACGAAAACATAACAAAGAGTTGTGTATTGAGACTCAAACTGGGTATCCTAACCATGGAGACCTTGAGGACTATCTCCTTTCTTCATTCATATTTTGCTTGCTCTCTCTTTGTTGTTGGTCGATATGATAAAAAGGTTTGTCCCTTCAGGTCCTGATCCCTTAAGAACCTCCGACAACTTCATCAACTTCATTTACTGAAGCACATTTTGGGAGGAAGAGACTTGTTCCTTCAGGTCCTGATCCGCAGCAGCCTCCAGCTACTAAAGCATACTTTGGGCTGAAAAGACTTGTTCCTTCAGGTCCTGATCCCCAAGAACCTCCGACAACTTCATCAACTTCATTTCCTGAAGCACATTTTGGGAGGAAGAGACTTGTCTCTTCCAGGTCCTGATCCGCAGCAGCCTCCGGCTACTAAAGCATACTTTGGTCCAAGACTTGTTCCCTTCAGGTCCTGATCCCCAAGAACCTCCGATAACCCTTATCAATCTCATTTACTGGAAGCGGCACTGGGAGTGAAGAGACTCTGTTCCTCTGTCCTGATCCCCAAGAACCTCCGACAACTTCATCAACTCATTTACTGAAGCACATTTGGAGTGAAGAGACTTGTTCCTTCCAGGTCCTGATCCGCAGCAGCCTCCGGCTACTAAAAAGATACTTTGGGCTGAAAGACTTGTTCTTCAGGTCCTGATCCCCAAGAACTCTCCTGATAACTTCATCAACTTCATTTACTGAAGCACATTTTGGGAAAGGAAGAGACTTGTTCCCTAGTGTCCTGATCCGCAGCAGCCTCCGCCGCCAAAGCATACTTGGCCAAAGTGGTTCCCTTCAGGTCCTGATCCACTAGAACCTCCGGCAACATCAGAGTACTGAAGCTTCTCTGGTGGGTGACTATAGAGAAGCTGGGGAAAGGGCCACATCCTAATTAAATGATATTGTCAATTTAACTAGAGATCCCCGGTCCTTTGTGGTTTCCTAGTTATTTTGCCTCTGTTTCCATTACATCCATGGGCTAGAGAGAAATAATCAACCCCCAAAGATCATCTTGTTTAACTTACATGGACCTTTTATTTTTCTTTCAAAATAAGATGTATTGGATTTGCCCATTATGCCTAACTCCATAAGCAGATAACGCGACCGCCAAAGCATAACATGTGAAGGAGAGTCTCAATGGGGAGGTCATGAGCGTCACCATTAAAAATGTGCAAAGGGCATAGGACGAAATCTCAAGTTCGAAATATACAGGACAATTTATTACATTGAAATTATAGTGTATTAAAAATAAAAAGAACGTATGATTAACAATGATTCTTTAGTTCAAAAAAAAAAAACAATGATTCTTAAAACAATATTTACAAAACTATTTTTAAAAATACCTCTAAAAGTGCTGCCATTAATTTTCCTTTCATGTTAATTAGTTATTGCCATAGTCCGACAACGTAGATTATAAATAATTAAAACTCAAGTGTTTTTGAAGTAGTTTAAAAGACTAAAGAGTATACACGCGACGGTAATAAATTTTTAAAAAAAATTTATTTTTGTAAGATCCATATTCATATTCAGACTTAAATAGAAATAAAAATATTATGAATTATATATAAAACCAAATTAAAGAAAGGATTGTAATGATATATAAATAGAATTACATTTTTTTTCATATCTAATTTAAGTATAATAAATTATTTTTAGAATTTTAGGTTAAAAAATGAATACTATCTTTATCCTTATGACATTTGCAAAATTAGCTAAATTCTTGAGATTTTTTTAGTTAATTATTTCATATTGATGGTGTCCAAAACTCATCTATTTTGAAGCCATTTTTCTTCATTATTGAAGTTTAAGGTTAAATTTAATGCAAAATTATGGAATCTTCACTCAGATTTGTGTTTTGCAATGTTTTAATGCAAAAGAAGCAAAAACCAACAAGAAAATCAGAAAAAGTGGTTAAGGCAGGAAATACAGAATGTCATGACAATATTCCAACATTTTCACGACAAAAGTTCAAGGCAACCGCCAGGCATGTCACTACATTCCACAACTTTGTCACATAATTCCAGAAGAAAGTAGAAAGAGCTTGTCATGACAATCTACAACCTATCACACATAGTTAAAGCAAAAGATAGTAAAGAATGCTGCATCAATTTCGTGGTACACGTGAAATCTAGTTACCCAGACGACTTCGTCGACCCCAAGACACTTGATTTTCATATTTTTCAGCGATGGGTGTCCCATGACCTCGTAATGGTATTTGTTTACGAAATCAAAGTTGGGAAATGACTCGAGTTGAGTTCACGGGATGTAAGTTGAACTTGAATCCAGTATCAAAATAAACTGCTTGGGCCATAATCGCACCCGAACGATGGTGGACACGCAAGTACGACGTGTCTACACATCCAACTTAAACTTGTTGGGACAAAGAGGAATCAGGGGCAAAAGAGCCCATTTTCCGGGGTTTGATAGAGAGAGAAAGGAGAAGAGAGAGAGAGAGAGCCAAGGCTTCCCTCCCAAGATCTACTGAGTTCCGTTAGTCATTGCCAGTTAAACAAAAGTTCATCTGATCGACGAAGGGTACGCAAGTGGTACCTTGAAAGGGATTTCGCCAAGATCCAAGAGGGGTGTGTGGAGATTTCGGGAACCTGTTGTCGGTTGGGAGGTGTAAACCCCCACATGTCTAAACTATCCACCTTCGTCTAATTAGCTTTGTTTGTAAGTACCGTATCCATTTACATCCTAAATAAAAATTATAAGAATAAATAAGTATACAAGAGGAATAATAAATCCAGAAAAATAAATGATTTTAGGTCAAAATACATTAAAAATGAGCCCGAACGCCGAAAAACTTAGGTAGTCATATAGATCAAATTGGGAGGTTAGTGGCAAAATCCATAATTTTTAAGAGTAAAACCAAAACAGTCCATGAACAAAGAATTTCAGGACCCACAGATAAAACTATTTCACCCTTTTCTCATTTCTTCATCCATTTCACCCCACACCAGAACCCTAGGGATCATTGGAGAGGAAGAAAGGAAGGACGAACAAGAAGATTAAAGGGTACAGTCGAGATCAAAGCTCAAGATCCCCTTACAAACCAAGGATTTAAGGTAGGGGTTTTCTCCCATTCACTTACATTGAGGCTAGGGTATTTATATATGTACGTTTTGGTTTATAAATGTTGTACATTTATGCTAGGAAATCATTCTCTCTTAGTCTTTGCAAATATTACATGTTTAAACAAAGTTAGGTTGAATACCCATGAAATCCCTTTTTCTTGGCTTAAAAATCCTAGTATTTGAGAATGATGGATTTCTTCAATGTGCTTCTTTTTTATCGATTTGTAAATCATAGTGATTTATGTCGTAGTATAAAATAAAGTAGTTCGATCTCTTGTATTTTCCTATTTGTTGATTGGAATTGCCTTTAAAATGGAATTGTGATTTTTGGGGAATAATTGTTTGTAAATCGGGATTTATGAAATCACGGATTAGGTGATAATTGTGATAGGATATGTAATTGTAGGTTTTGTTGAATTGTTATGAATGAGAGGCTCCTTGAAGATATTCTAATTCATTCTCAAGAGGTTCCTTGTAAGATGTTTGAGAAATACGGCTATGCTGGAGTGAGAGGTTCCTTGAAGGATGTCTAATTATTCTCAAAAGGTTCCTGTAAGGATAAAGTGCTTGACAAATATTGATGGAGTGAGAGGTTCCTCTAAGATGTTTAATTCATGCTTAAGAGGTTCCCTGATATATGTCTGGTATCAAATATGAACTTATACGTTTTGGTAATACTGTTTTCATAAATTTCTCCCAAATCTAAATTTCAATTAAGATCGATTCTAATGAATTTAGAGGTCTTTACATCACGGATCCTTTGTGCTTTGATTCTCATCAATTAGGGCAGAAAAGATATCTTCGGATCAAGAGCCTTTCAGCATTTTTCAAGATAGCCTTGAGTTTTTGGAAGAAAGCCAGGTCTATTTGTATATATGTTTTCTTATTTTTATTTTTCTTTTTGAAGGAGTAGAGGTAGATCTGAGCTGAAATTCGAAATGGATTAACTCAGGAATCAAGCTTCATTTATGTCCTAACTTGAGAGAAACTCCAGAAATTTTTCGATTCATTTATTCACTTTTGAATTCTACAGCCAATGAATTTGTCTCATCAACTAGTCATCATACTGTACATTAAGATATGGACTAGATTAGTTTCTAGGAAGGGATTGATGTTTATTATCAAATTTTTTGTAGTATTTAAAATGAATGTTGTGGTTCTAATTTGATTGATTTGAATTGTGTTGTTCCTATAGTAGAATCGTTTCTTGATATCAGAAGATACCCGTTAAAAGCTCCTCCTCGTGTTCTCGATTCAGAGGCCCGGGAGGATATGGAGATGGAGAGTCCTAAACACATAGAGTAGTAACTTGGGGTAAGGTCGGATTGATATTAAAACTAATGAACTTTAAATATCAGTCAAATCACTAGTGTTTGTTCTAACCTCTAATCTTCACGTTCCCTATAAGTGACAAATGTAAGTGTGTTTATATATGGACATCCTATTGAATTATCGCCATCATTTAAAGGTTTCATCTCAATTTGGCATAATAAACTTGATCCCATGTTAGCAAAGATCTAATCAAGAAGATAGAGTATTCTAAAGAATTGCATATCGAGGAAGCAATGAAATTGAGGGAGAGCGGTTGTAAGCTACCGTCTATGGGGGCAAGGGCCTAAAGAGAAGGATGTGAAGTATTGGTTTAGGGAAAAATAGCTAGATCTTAAAGAGGACAAAAACCCAAAAAGTGAATATTAATTCCATTTGCTTGGTTTAGGAATTTGGTGTTAAATAGTGAAATGTGTAGTGTAAATGAGGTATTCTGCTATTACACATTCTGGCTTGATAAACTAGATTCAAACTTCAAAGTATCGAGTATATTAGAATCATAATTTGATAGTTTTAAATACTGGGCCATTCCCCTAAAGGGTTATTCCTACCTGAAACTCCTCGATTTTATTAGATTAGATTTATGTTTAACAAGAATTCTTTCATTCAATTTATTTTTGATAATTCAAACTTCCAATTAGAGGTTCAAATAGTGGTTTCATAGTAGGGTAAAGGATCTTAGATTTTCCTCAAACAATCCCTGGAGAATGATATCTCAGACTTTAATGAAATTTTATTACTTGTATGACTGTGTAATTCTCGTAGTAATTTTCTAGACAAAAATGCTTAATTACATAATATTTTAGACAACAAATATAAACAGCTTTTATATCATATTTAGTAGTCAATAAGTTGGCATGACTGTGGTGATAGAGTATAATTCTTGGTGGCAATGCATAAATCGTTAGTCTAGGATAACAAACGGTTCAAGTAACAAAACAACCAATAACAAGTTTTCGCACCGTTATCGGGATTAAAGTAGAGTTTAAGGATCAATATTTCAACCAAAAGGAATTTTCTAGTTTGGACATTTTTCTTTAACTTCTTTATCAAAATTTTCAAAACAGCTTTAATCGGTAAAGAAATGATTCAACTACTTTTCTTTTAAGAGATAATCATAATATATTTCACTATCTATCGATTCATTTTGATTGGAGTGTACTATAAATTTCAGGTGATTCTCATATGCATAGAAGAACATGAGCTGATTTATTGCCACTAGATATTGAGCTAGAAAGGACTTTGAGAAATTCAAGAAAGTGTTGAGAGCAAATGTGGGCTGGGCCATGGCAAGTAGAGAAGGGAAATCAGAATTACACCAACAGAATGATAGACTCTCGTGCAAGAGACAAGAGGATAATGGAGGACTTCTCTCGAGGCCGTTGATCGTGATGGTACTTTACAATCAGAAACCAACCATAGAGGTCAACTTTGAGTCAACCTGCACTCACTACCATGGTGCAAAGCACCGCCATCGACACCCAAGTGAGGATCCAAATGAACACTGGGGAGGTTCCTCGAGGGACGGTAACACCATCAAGCTGAATGGAGTCCACCCAGATGTGATCAAGTTGTAGCTGTTCCCATTTTCGCTAAGGGACATTGCAGCTAGTTGGTCGAGTCTCTATATGGATCATTAACCACCCGTGGGAATTATTGAGGCTTATTTGAGCATATTCTCCCTCCCGCTCTTACTTTTGCAGAGAGAGGAGAAATTATTGCATTCAAGAAAAACGAGGATGAGTCTTTCAGACAATGCCCGGGAGATTCAAATAGTTGCTTCGGAAGATGTCCAATGGGCTGGATAGAGAAAATGCAAATCGATGGATATCTTCTACCATCTCCATGAACTTTACATCAAAAGTGGGACATTTGATGCAATTCTTCAGAGTATTTAGAAGAAAAGGCCGAGAGGCCACTCATTTGTATTAGAGGAGTTAGCAAAGAGTTAATTATAGAGCTCCATCCGTTTTCTCACGGAGCAAACAATGCATTGGAGAGGAGGGAGTGATTGGAGTTGAACAAGATGTCAGCCATAGAAGCAAAGTTGGATATCGATGAGCGTGCTGAAATAATAGGAAAAAGCAAGCTATCGAGCAAATGAAGTGGAACTATGGGTTGCATTGAGCATAAATGTGCCGGGATGAAAGACTAGCTCATGAGGGTCCTTATCAGGTGGAAGAAGTTCAATATTTGAATGGAAATAGGAACTATAACTTCAAGCCAAACAAATGTACCTTCCAACCGATTATACCCCAAATTCTCGAGAAACCATGAACTTTTCCAATGGAGGTGGAATTCCAGGTCCAAGTCCCGTGTAGAATTTTAGCAAAATTATGCTCCACCGGGTTTCCAAGGACAACAACAAGGCAGTCAGAGGGCAGAAAATCAAGGACAAAGGAGATCTCCTTCTTCAAGATCAAAATGTCGACTTCATGTCTAAATACAAAGAGAATTCCTTTTGAAACCCAGCAAAAGTTTGGCCGAGCTTTTGCGCAGCCTGTGCAAACATACCTGTGTTTCAGGTCAACACAAATGCTTCCGAAAAATATGAGACCAAGTGTAAACTAGCCCAGCTATGATGAATCGGGCCTAGGACTCCTTCCATAGTGACACCAAGAAGAATCCTAAGGGTCGATGGCTATAACACTTAGAGTAGTAGAGAATGACAAAATAGAGAAGAAGATGAGATAAAGCCATCGAGAAAGAAGAGCAAGCAGAAAATGGCAAAGAAAACAAGTTGAATGTAACATAATTGGATGTGGGAGGAGAGAGAATCAAAGGCAAAGAAGGAGTTGAAGAAATTGATGAAAGAAAGGGAGAGCTAAAAAGGAAGTGAAAGCCTATCAACCTCTATTCCATTCCCTCAAAAGATCGCGAAAAGTCAAAATTGATGACTGGGCCATAATTCTGAACATGTTTAAGAATTAGAGATCAACATTCCTTTGTCGAGACATTGGCTCGATGCCTTATTATGCCAAATTCATAAAGGATGATCCCTCAACAAGAAAGGAGTCGACAAAGACGAGTGGTGTTCACAAGAATCTGAGTGCACAATCCAGAAGAACTTGCCACTGAAAAAGCAAAATCCAGGCAGCTTGACTATTCCCTGCACTATAGGGAACTAAGAGTTTGGTAGAGATTTATGTGATTCCAGCGCAAGCATCAATCTGATGCCATTGTCTGTGGTGAAAAGGCTAAGTTTGGGGGAGCTTACTCCTACAACAATGACTTTGCAAATGGCAGACATATCTATGGCTCAACCAGAAGGAATCTTGGAAGATGTACTGATCAAGGTGGGAAAATTTTATTTTCCCAATGGACTTTGTTGTGATAGATATTGAAGAAGACAAGCATGTTTCATCGTCAAGCAAAGTAAGCCATTTCTTGCCACCGGAGTAGCTCTCGATTGATGTGAAGAAAGGGAGAGCTCTTTAGTAGAGAAAATCTCTATAAGGGCTACTTCCCCACCTAAGTGCACATCCAATGCCATGTTCACATCCACACACATTCAAGTAAAAATATGCACATTTCTTTACATGAATGTCCACATACCATGCCCTCATGTCTCGAGCCACCGACTTCTTAACATGCATTTACATGTATGAAAACTATTTCCAAATTAAAAAGTTTTTTATTTTATTTTTATTTCCAAAACTCATTAAACATTCTCCAATATCAAAATTTATTGACAACTCCAATATAGTTTATCGACATACCCGATAATATTGTCGACAACCCTCCAATATAGTTTATCGGGATATACCGATAATATTTAGTGGACAACCCTTCGATAAAACCATTTTTTTTCAAGGCCATGTCATGCACTCACACCCGATTCACGATGTCCCCTCGCATGCAATGCTAATGCCACCGCATGGTATTTACATATTACATGAATATAAAGGAACTTATCCAAGATTTTGCAACGCGTTTCATACTAAGCCTCATGGGTAAGTACATCTACAGCATGTAATTCCTACCCGCACATAATCCATGTTAATAGATTCAGCATACATATACCAACATCATTTTCACAAAAATAAAAAAAAATAAAAAAAAATCTGCATGTTATTCAAACTAAGAAATCAACATGCAAACTGGAATTATTTTTTTTCCAAGCTTAGAAAAACAGCATGCACAACCTCTTTTCCAGTCCATGTTTCCAGCACTTCAAGCTACTCAGCCCATATCTTCCAGCACATACAAGCTAAATTCAGTCCATATTTTCCAGCAATCCATAACCTGTTCCAGAACTCAATTCTGAGCAGAAAGATCCAGGAAACCGGTCCTCAAAAGCTACGCTTGATCAAAATTGTTTTCAAACCAGCCCCTGTTTGCTGGTGTTAGAAAAAAAAATTTTTTTTTTGTATCTTATTCAAAACCAAGAAATCAACATGCAAACTGGATTTTTTATTTTCAGTTTTCCAGCTCTGTGAAAACAGCATGCACAACCTATTATCCAGTCCATGTTTTCAAGCAATTAAAGCTACTTCCAGCCCATATTTTCCAGCACATACAAGCTTTTCAAATTCAGTCCATATTTTCCAGCAACCATAACCTGTTCCAGAACTCAATTTTGGGAGCAGACAAGATCCAGAAAACTGTCCTCAACATTACAGTTTGATCAAAACTAGTTTAAACCAGCCCCTCTGCTTTAAGACATTCTCATGACCGAATGGCTCTTAAACAAGGACCAACCCTAGTAGGAGAAGACCCTTTACCTGGTGGAGGTAGACCAGCCACAATCAGCTGAATCCTCACCCTCCAGAAACTGAAGTCCTACCGGCTCCTCCTTCCTTTCTTTCATTCTTTTCTTTCCATCTTTTCCTTTCCTTCTCCCCTCTTTCTTTCGGCTTCTTTCTTTTTCCTTCTTCTCTTTCTCATTTTCTTCCTCTCTCTTTCCCTTTCCTCCTCCCCTCCGAACTGATCTGGTCTGGGTGTATAACACCCTTGCCAACCCACTTTGACACCTAGCACTTCTACACCATGTGTCACCCATGCCCCTTTAGCAACCATTACATTCATGCACAGTACAAGAGCATGACACTTGGTCCCACTCATGTGCCAAGTGTCCTTTCCCCTAGTGCCACATGGCACGCATCTTCATGCCATGTGTCCCCCTATCATTCGGGCCCATCTGAAACACGGAAATTCGGGCCGTTTTGAATTCAATGAAATTAGATCAGGTACCTTGATTTCGTGGAGATCGAACTCAACGGCGTGATCCGCGCCATTTCCTGAGATATAGAGAATTTTCCCGACTTCATACCAGATCAGAATCTGGTGAACTCCATCTTTTCGTGACAATTCAGGTTTTCACATTCTTCCTTAAAAGAATTTCGTCCCCATGAATTCATAAACATATACATACTATCACACATATGCAACATTGATTTGACATTTAATGATTCAAACCACGACTCCGTCCTCAAAAAGGAAGGATATCTAGCACGCATCATGTCCTCATGTTCCATGTTGCTCCATCGACTCTGGGTATACCACAACACCTTCCACTAGCCTTCACGGCCTTGTCGAAAACTTGATCTCGACTATCCAAAATACGCATTGTGTCCTCCCTCGGCTGGTCCCACATACATCAACAACAAGCTCTCTGAATAGACCACATGAGCGCCTGATTAGGGTGCATACTCCGAAGCATGGAGACATGGAACACCTCGTGGACACTTGATAAACTCAATGACAATGCTAACCTATACGCAACTGCACCCACCCTCTCAAGTACCTCAAAGGGCCTAATAAACCTCGGCGATAGCTTTCCCTGCTTGCCTAACCTGACCACTCCCCTCTTAGGCATCACCTTCAAGAAGACGTGATCACCCACCTCAAACTCTAGAGGTCATCACCGTCTGTCGACGTAACTATTTTTCCTGATCACATGAGAAGATTCTTCCTGTATCGCCTAATTCCTTCCTCCGAGGTGTCTCTAATCCGACCAGCGGATCTCTACCTCTCGTCTAACAAATTGAGATCGACATGGCCTCCCATACAAAGCCCCACAGGGTGCCATCCGTATACTCGCCCGCCGATAACTATTGTTGCAAAGCACTCCACCAAGGAAAAGGTCTCCCAGCTACCCTTAAGATCTAGGACACATGCTCGTAGCATGTCCTCTAAAACCTGTATGGTCATCTCCGACTGACCATCTGTCTGTGGATGAAAAGTGGTGCTCATCATCAACTCTGTCCCCATGGCCTTTTGGAAACTCTTCCAGCGAACAAACCTGGATCTCTGCCCAAATACAGAGATTGGCACTCCATAGCCGGACTATTCTCGATATACAAAACAGACTCCTCTAGTGTGAAGGTCATCTGAACCGCTAGAAAATGTGCCGACTTAGTGAGTCGGTCCACTATCACCCATACTGCATCGTGCTTCTGTATTGTCCGTGGCAAGTGAGTCACAAAGTCCATCGTGACATGTCTCTACCTCCATTCCGCCACTTAACGGACGTGAGTGTTCTCACTGGCCTCCGTGCCAGCCTTTACCCCATCGGCATCGTGAGACACCGCTGAACAATAATCTCTTAGGGGAAGATTAGTTCTTTCGCATAGGTGAAGGGATCGCTCGCCTAGCTTAAGGTCCACCTAGGCGCTGGCATGTACGCTTTAGGCGAGCCCGAGACAAAAAAATGACATTTTTGTCTCGCCCAAAGAGCGCCTACGATCACAGGCCCTCAGGTTTTTATGGCTCCTGTGGGCCAGCCTCGTGGCCCGCCTTATGACCGCTTTTCATGGATTGCTTCAGCCATTGTATGACTTGTTTCAAAGTGTGTCATTGTTCGACAAGAGTGACATGTTGATGTTAATACGTTTGTTCTAATATGTTGACATGTGATGAGTCGAGCACGCAAATGGCTATGACATGGCTTCTTGATTGTGAGTGTGCCACTACTTGACAATGTAGTGACCTATTTGGATGTCAATGTAAGTACTCCAAATGTATCGGCGTGATGAATTGTTATGGTGCAATGGCCATTACATGGTTTGTTTCGTTTTGTCATTGCTTTTGAACGTAGAATGACATGTCAATGTGAAAATGTTGATATATGCTTCGCATGATATATTGACATGAATGAAATAATGTATGGAAGTCATATGCAAGTGATGCGGATTGTCCGCGGCACGATAAGGGTGGGAGGATTCTCGTTGTCCATGTAGCATTCGCTATGCATGTGACATGATATAACAATGAAAGATTGCATTGCATAACGGACATCGCTAAACGGGTGTGAGCATGGTCGTTAAATCGACACTACGCTTGGTGTTTGATTAGGTGGCTCGTAAATGTGGGACAACGCCCACAGAGTCGCACTGCTGAACAAAATTGTAAAGGAAAATATGTTTCGGGTACCAAGTAGCATGATATATCCGTAATGAAATTTGCTTTGAAAATGATCAATGATGTCATCCGTAATGACGATTTATCACACATGGCTTAAAGCGTATGTGAGGTACTATGACTTCAAAGGCATGGTGCATGATTGAGTCTTATCTCATTTCATGGCATGACATGTAGGATTCCATATAGAATTGGCATGTTGTTCGAATGTGAATGTGAAATGTTGGAGTGAATATTGCTGTGCATTAAAGGAGTGTTCTCAGAGGGAGGTATCTCTCTCTCTAATGGGAGTGGCTCACCCTTTATGGGACAACCCTTTCTAAGTGTGGTCTCAGACCGGGTAGACGGTTAAGCCTCGACGAGGCTCGGAATGTGAAGAACACCGACATGTGGTCTTAATAAATATTTTGTAAAAAGTGCTTATGACAAACTAGTTCTAGCATGTATTTCAGATAAAGAATTGTAATTAAATTTTTTTTCGACTATTGCCAATATAGTCGGGTATGTAATAATGTAAGAGGGTCATGATCGGACTCTTACAAACTATATTTAAGTGTATTATTCTCATATTTTTAACTTAAATATGAATGAATGGGTCTCTTGAAGGACGATCGAGGTGGTGCCGAAAATCCCTGTCCGACAGTAATCGTACCGCTAGTACCAAGACTTAGGTGAGAAATGACCTAAGGTAGAAATTTTGCAAGTCGATCGCTAAATAATTGAACACCCGGTTTTGGGGGCGCCCGCACTAGGCCGTGATTGCAAGAAGGCCGACATGTGGCCTTAATAAATATTTTTGTAAAAAGTGCTTAGGACAAAATAGTTCTAGCATGTATTTTGTATAAAAGAATTGTAATTAAATTCTTTTGGACTATTGCCAATATAGTCGAGTATGCAATAATGGTAAGAGTGTCATGATCGGACTCTTACAGATTGTATTTAAGTGTATTATTCTCATATTTTTAACTTAAATATGAATGAATGGGTCTTGAAGGGACGATCGATGTGGTGCCGAGTAACCCTGTCCACGAGCACTGGTACCGTCCCACTCAAGACTTCTACAATTACCTAAGGCAGAATTCCGTAGGTTGGCGGCTAGTCAACGGGACCCCCGGGTTTTGGGGCGTCACAGATTGGTATCTAAGCATAGGTATACAGCCTAGGCCATGACATTATGGTGCATTTGATACCAGCTTCACAGCTCGGTATTAGAACATAGGTACACGGCTACCTAGGGCTTGATGGATATGGGTTTAGATCATTAGATTAAATGAGAATAACGTGTCTCACATTTGAATTATAAAAAGAATTTCACTACATTTTAGAAAATTTAAAATTCAATGAAAATATATATTTTAAAAAATTATATTTTATTAAAAAAACTTATACTTCTTAAATCATCAAAACCATTATGAGTTATGACCAAAGGAAACATATGAAGTAAAAATATTTTAGAAAAGTGAAGTCAAAATAAAAATATTTTCCAAACTAACCCGAACATTTATATGAAAAACTTCTCAAATTTTGTTTCATTTCGTTATTTTTTTTAAACATAGCATTTATAGGAAAGATAAAAACAAATCCTTTCAAAAAAAGGAAGGAAAGATAAAACAAATTAAGTAAGATCAAGAAAACAAAAAAGCAAAATAATTCACATTAAATGAGGTTTATGCTGTATGTTACTTCCCAAACGAAGGAAGAAAATCTCAAATCTAGACCCAAAAAAGAAGAAAAAATCAAATTAGAGTGCTTTGGAGGGAATGAATGAATAAATGAAACGCCAGACCCACATAAAATAAATTTGAATTCTTTATCTTAAAAATCCAAAAAATCTAATTAAATACAAGTATAATATTCTCATATAAGTACTTTTTCATTTAATTCATGAGGTATCATGAGCGGTTCGCACTACCTAAATGTGTTTTAAGCCACACTACATCCGAGGTTGTTAGTAGTGGCCGACCGAGGTGTTAGACCAAGCCTATCCAAGTCACCCTCAAATTTCTCATCCAATGCCGTTTATCCGAAGTTTGACCGCGTATGGACCTCCAACTCTTTAAGGTCATAACCCTTCGTCAACTCCGTTTCTGGGTGTTCTCGACTCTATGGAAAGCTTCCAATGAGCCAAGAATCCATTCATATGTCTCAGGTTTTTAGTAGGCGCCATACTGGAGGTGTTAGTTAGTAGGCGCTGATCGAGGTGTTAGGACCGAAATTATCCAGTCGCCTAGCTCATCCACTGGCTTCAGCTCTGCCCGAGTTGACTACGTGATGACCTCCAATCCTCGGAAGTCATAACCCTTCGTCCGACTCCGCTTGCGTTCTCGACTCTATGGAAAGCCCACTGAGTCAAGAATCCATTCATATGCCTGAGGTTTTAGTAGGCGCCAGACTGAGGTGTTAGACCAAGCTCATCCGTGCCGCCAATTTCATCCAGCCAGCCGGGCTTCGTCTGAAGTTTGATCGCGATGACCTCCAACTTCTAAGGTCATAACTCCTTCGCCCGAACCCGTTTCGGTGTTCTTGGACTTCTATGGAAAGCCTACTGAGTCAAGAATCCATTCATATGTCCGAGGTTTTAGTAGGCGCCATAATCGAGGTGTTGTAATCAGCCCGCTCAGGTCGGCTTAGCTCATCCGCCGTCACTCGGCCCGAGCTGACCACATGACCTCCAACTTCGTAAGATTATAACTCCTTCGTCCGAACTCTATTTTGTGTGTTCTTGGACTCTATGGAAAGCCCACTGAGTCAAGAATCCATTCATATGCCTGAGGTTTTAGCAGGCGCTCGACCGAGGTGTTAGACCAGCTCATCCAGTCGCTTAGGCTCATCCAGCTTCAGGTCACCACCTCCGAGCTGACTACGCATGACCTCCAACTCGGCGTCATAACTCCTTCGTCCGAACTCCGTTTTCGCTGTTTGACTCTATGGAAAGCCCACTGAGTCAAGAATCCATTCATATGCCTGGTGCCTTAGTAGGCGCTGTGACTGAGGTGTTAGACCGAGCTCATCCAGGTCACTAGCTCATCCAGCTCGGGTCACTGTCTGAAGTTGACTACGTATGACCCAACTCGGTCATAACTCCTTCGGGTCCGAACTCCTCGCTTCGTGCTCTTACTCCGGCGGAAGTCCCAATGAGTCAAGAATCCATTCATATGCCTGTTGTTGTAAGTAGGCATTAGACTAAGGTGTTAGACCGAGCTCATCCAGGTCAGCTTAGCTCATCCAGCCTGGGTCAGCTCTCGTCTGAAGCTGACTGCAGATGACCTCCAACTTCGGAAGATCATAACTCCTTCGTCCGAACTCCGTTTTGCGTTTTGGATCATGGAAAGCCCACTGGAGTCAAGAATCCATTCATATGCTTGAAGTTGCTAGTAGGCATCAGACTGAGGTGTTAGACCGATCTCTCAGCCAGGTCAGCTCAGCTCATCCACCTGGTCAGCCATTGTCCGAGTTTGACCGCGGCATGACCTCCAACTTCTGGCGTCATGGTAACTCCTTCAATCGACCTGCCGGGTGTTCTGGACTCTAAGCAAAGCCTCACTGAGTCAAGAATCCATGCATATTCCCTGTTGTTGTTAGTAGGCGCGCCAGACTGGAGGTGTTAGAACGATCTCATCCAGGTCAGCTTAGCTCATCCGGGGCTTCGGGCTGCCTGTCTCGAGTTGACTACGTATGACCTCCAACTCAAGGTCATAACTCTTCGTCCGACCTCGTTTGGGTGCTCTTGGACTCTAAGTGGAGCCACTGAGTCAAGAATCCATTCATATGCCTGAGGTTGTTAGTAGGAGTCAGACTGAGGTGTTACACTGAGCTCATCTAGGTCAACTCAGCTCATCCGGGCTCGGTCGGGCTTCTCGTTCGAAGCGGATCAAGCGTATGACCTCCAACTTCGGATGTCATAACTCCTTCGTCCGAACTCCGC